>JANAVB010040620.1:3352967-3610467 GCA_029216955.1 Iris pallida
GTGGACCTGATCATTAGGGTTACTAGGTCAAGGTGGCCGAGTTCGGTCCGAGCTTAGTTCGAGTTCGATCCCTTTGTATCTAGCAGTGTCCAACACTGATTTGGGTTTGTTTGGGTTTTTGGTTTATTTTGGTTTGAACTGTATTTTGATTTATGAACTAAACATGGTCGATGAACAGATTCGGCTTTTGATAGAGGGGCTAGAAAGCAAACCAAATGCCAAGTGCGACTCGATGTACATATTGTTCCTAGACTCAATAAAAAGCAAGATACATAATTGTTTGCCATTGATTATAAAAGAACAGAATAGTTATAACGGAGGACTGGACTTTTACTTCACAATACAAACTCGCTCGCACAAAGAAAGCCTAGGGACCAAAACCTAGGTACAGCAATCTAAGTACAATTGTTTAGTTTTTCTAAGGGGTGACGGAAGAGGCTCGGGAAAGCGACGGCAGCTCTGCCTTACTCCTTGGACGATCGGACGTAACCTTGGCTCTGGTGAAGAAATGCTCTTGGACGTATGGGGAGACTCTCTTGCGCCTTCGGTTACTAGATCTCTGGATGTCTCTGTAGTTCTCTCTCTATCTTTTTTCTGCTCCTTCTCTCTCTCTCCTTTTTTACAAGGGAAATGGCACCTTGCTATTTATAGGAATGGGTGTGATCATTAGGGTTTGTAAATGATTGCCTCCTTCAGAAGTCGGCGGGTAAGGATCAATTAATCTGGGCCATTCATCTTGAATATAATAAATTTGAGCAATTAATGTGATTGTATTAAATCTCTGTGGGCAATAAATATTGATTGCCATGAATAATCGTGACTTGTGATAGCCTGCCACGTGTCCAATTTGTTTGATTTGATTTGATCTGGGCAATTATGACGATCGTACAAAATCTGATTTTGTCAGGATTTGTTAGCACCCATAATTCCAGGAAAGATAAGACTGCCACGTGTCTCACTTGTCACGAAGAACGCCATGTGTCTCAACTGGACCATCCTGGCAGAGCCGCATATGGGTGCTCCTCTCAGCCGTATGAAGCATACAGCCGCATGAGGATGGGCAGCCGCATGAGTATGGGCAGTCGTACGTGGATGGGCAGCCGCATGGGGATGGGCAGCCGTATACAGATGGGCAGCCGCATGGGAGTAGGCAGCCGCATGCAGATGGGCAGCCGCATGGGGGTAGGCAGCCGCATGCAGATAGGCAGCAGCATAGGGGTAGACAGCCGCATGGAGTGGCCTCGGGACTTGGTGGATTTTGCCAGCTTTGTAAGAAGATTTTCTCCTCTTTTCTAGGATTACACCATCATGTCAGAGTCGTTATTACGTCCTTATTTCAGAGCTGTCATAGCTATTTTTTGTCAGAGCAGCCGTCAGGGCATTAAATGCAGCCGAATATAGAGAAGAACTGTTGAAGGCCATGTGGCTTCTTTCTGAGCCGCATGAAACTATCTGAGCCGCATGGACCCCTGAACCGCATTGACTTCTGAGCTGCATGGGGATCCTGAGCCGCATGGGGATCCTTCTGTCGGAGTCGCGTAGGTCTTTCTTTATTCTTTTCCATGCTTCTACAAGACCCCCTTCAAAGTTTTTAATTTACAAAATTGAAATACTTTGAATAAGAAGCATGGCCATGTAAAAACTCTTCGGGCCGCATAAGATGTTCTGGCCGCATGGATGTCTCAGCCGTATGGCCTCCTCAGCCGTATGGCTATCTGAGCCGCATGGGCTTTCCAGCCGCATGGGCTGCTTGGCCGCATAGGCTCCTTGCCACATCTTCATGCCACATGTGCAAATCTTTGCATTGATTGCCTTTGATTTGCTGTCAGAATTTAAAGCCGCCTTTTGGGACAGGATCACTTTGATAACCGAGGAGTCGGTTACGTTGCACACAGATCGAGGCGTCGGTCTATGAGTTCCGCCTATAAATAGAAGCGTGTTTGGGATGAAGATACTTCTTTATTCTCTCTTTGTCTTTGATTCTTCTTGCCCTAGCTTTTCTTATCTTCGACTTCCTTCTCTGATCAGCAGATAACAATGGCTTCCAAGTCCTCCAAGGTTATGGCGAAGGCTGCGGCGAAGAGAAAGGGAGTGGCCTCCACGTCGGCTGCGGCGCCTAGGGTTCAAACCGACGCTCACCCCATCATTGAGGGTAAGGTCTTGGGAAGATCATCTACTTCGAACCCCTAACGAAGATGGCTCTGTTGTATGCTTTATGCACAAGCCTTTAATGCGTCTTTTACCGAACTGTTCAAGCTGTATGGGCCGCATGTGCATCCCACGTTCGAGCCGTATGGGGGTGTATCCCATGTCCAAGCCGCATGGGAGTTGTCTAGACGCTTCATAAACTGGACCGCATGATGACCCTTCAAACAGAGCCGCATGAGTCCTCCTGAATCGAGCCGCATGGAGCCCCATTAAACGGGATCGCATAAGCTCGTCTGGATTGGGCTGCATGAGGCTCCGACCATTTTCTAACTTTGTTTCTTTTTATCTTTGATTCTTGCAGAAACCCTTCCGAAGGCTGAGATCATTATGAAGGAAGAGCTGCCGCCCTCTTTCAAACAAGAGTCATCGCTTGTTAAGGAGGAGGTAATACCAAAAACGGAGGAACAGAAAGGAGAGCTGGCGCCCATTGCTGTAAAGGAGGAGCCCCAGTCTGACGGCGGTAGTACTGGAAGTTCTGACCTTCCTACTTCGGACGAGGATTTTTTTTAAGTACATCCTTCATACGCAAAATGGTTGTGGGATTGGTATATGCGCCCCCGCAACTAGGATTCGTGGGCTCTCACAAATGTCCGCCTTTTGTCTTGATATTTCTGTTTGTTTTTAGCTGCAGTTTTTGTTTTGCTTCTTTTGGACATCAATGTAATCTTTTTCCTTCTTGTCTGGATGAAATAATAGAGAACTTTTCTGGCTTGCTCATGAGATGTAGTCATGTGAATGTAACTGATTTTGAACAAAATGCATTCGCTCTGTTCTTTGCTTGTAGTAATTGCCCCAATGGGAGACTTTGTTGACCTATTATCCTAGGCGTACCCTAGTTCTGGGTACGGATAATAAGTCGAAAGGGAACCAGCATACTAACTCAGAGGTAATGCGGACATGGCAAGCATGAAGGTTTCTTCGATGGAGCCCTCCTACTCAGAGGTAATGAGGACGTGGTAGAAGTGGGCTCCATGAAGGGGTACATAGAATGACTCAGAGGTAATGAGGACATAGAAGTTCTATGTAGAGGGGTAATTTGTTTCTGGCGGAAGTGAGACGACTCAGAGGTAACATCGACGTGGTCGTTTTGGGAATTTTGTGGATCTGTTACCCTTTTTGTGCACTGAGAGTACAGGTAGTGGATCATGAGGGAGGAGCTCTTTCAGAAGAATAAGTTCAGAGGTATGGTTATACATGACTTACTACCTAAAAGAGTGACCGGAATGTAAGTTCAGAGGCACCTGCGGGTACATAACTCAACAATCTGGGATATTTGGAGAAGGAATGTGAGTTCAGCGGTACTGGAGGGTACATAACTCAGCAATTTGGGATATATAGAGGAAGAATGTAAGTTCAGTGGTACCGGAGGGTGCATAACTCAATAATCTGGAATTTTGCGAATGTGAGTTCAGCGGTACCGGCGGGTACATAACTCAATAATTTGGAATTTTGTGAATGTGAGTTCAGCGGTATCGGCGGGTACATAACTCAATACTCCAGGATTTGGAGAATATCATTTAGACATAATATTTCTTCATGAACTTGCCGTTGACGGACAACATGAGCAAGTCTACATTTTGTTTCGTGAGGCGGTAAGCACCGTTGGAGAATACAGCCTCAATGATAAATGGTCCTTCCTACTTTGGCTGGAATTTGCCGGCAGTTTTGTGAGTCATAACCATCGGCCACCGAACTGCCAGAACGAGATCGCCCACTTGGAATGTTCTGATTTTAACCTTCTTGTTGAAGGCTCCGGAGATGCGTGCTTGGTATAGCTCGATTCGTTGCTGAGCCAAGAGGCGCTTTTCATCTAAGGCCTTCAACTCCTGTAGCCGGCGATGGTAGTTATTGTCCGTCGTTAATTGGTAAGTGAGAGCGATGCGAAGCGAGGGTATTTGAGTCTCCAATGGGAGAATTGCCTCACTTTCGTACACCAGGGAGAATGGTGTGTTTCCAGTGGCCGTTCGAACTGTAGTACGGTACGCCCATAAGCATTCGCCAAGCTTCTCGTTCCAGTCGCGCCTGTTGGACGACACGAACTTCTTGAGAAGTCTGATGATTATTTTATTGTGCTTCTGCCAACCCTGCCAGATTGTATGGCGTCGAAGCAATATTCCGAATTCGATGCTTGTCGCAGAATCGATAGAAGGCGTGACTTGCGAACTGCGGACCATTATCGTGGATGATCCTTTGGGGCAGTCCAAAGCGATAGATGACGTGATGCTTGAGGAAGCTGATCACGTTTGAAGTCTTCACTTCTGTAAGCGGGACAGCTTTCGCCCATTTGGAGAATCAATCCGTGATTGCGAGTATGAAACGATGTCCTCGGGAAGAAGGTGGAGTGATCGGACCGATAATATCCATTCCCCATGCTTCTAATGGCCAGGACGCCACTGTCGGATGTAGAAATTCGGATGGCTGGTGGATAAAGTCTGCGTGGACCTGGCAGGCTTTGCACTTTCTTGCATAGTCTATCACATCTGCTACCATCGTGGGCCAGTAGTAGCCCATTCGGCGAAGAGAGTCTTACAATTTTGGGCCAGGCTGATGGGCCCCGCAGACACCGTCATAAGCTTCGCGTACGGCTTCTTTGGCTTCTGTATTTGACAGACATCGAAGCAATAATCCATCGTAGGATCAGCAATACAGCATTTTCGTCTCTGTATCGTAAAAGAATCTGAGAGAACGCCTTCTGATAGAGGTGGCTTCCTTTGGGTTCTCGGGCAGGATATCATAGACTACGAAGTCTATGAATGGTTGTCTACAGTCTGGTACTTCGTCGATCGTCTGAGCAGAATAACTTGCCATGAATTGAATGTTGTTCTTGGGACAGACCAGTTCATGGCCTATCACGTCCACCAAATGATGAATATGGTTCGGCACTGCTAGAGAAGCGGCAAGGCCTGCTAGGGCATCGGCTTCGATATTTTGGAGTCTGGGGACGTGTTCGATGAAGAACCCTTCAAATGACGAGATAATGTTGATCGCTATTTGGTGATAGGGGATCATGTCTTCATGGCGGACTTCGTACGAACCCCGGATCTGATTGACGATTAACAGTGAATCGCCGTATGCTTCAAGATATTCTACCCCCAGCTCTCTTGCAAGTTGGAGGCCAATGACTAAAGCATTGTACTCGGCTACATTGTTAGAGCAGGGTTCTGTGAGGGAGTAAGCGCGATTGTTCACCAGTCCAAAAGGAGAAACCAGCACCACCCCGACTCCGACGATGATGTTGCCCTTGGGTCCGGTCCTTGAAGCACCGTCGAAGAACATTCACCATATATCATCGTGAGAGGCTGCATGCGAGTTGGCGGTCTCATCTAGGATTTCTTCATATATTCTGGCCGACTCCGAACCTGGGTGGGCTGCTAAAAAGTCTGCCAGAGCTTGACCTTTAACAGCCTTTTGTGGGACGAAGACCATATGAAAGGGAGACAGTAATATTGTCCATGTAGCGAGGCGAGAGCTGAGTGCCCCTAGTTTCGTCATGTGGACCCTGAGGGGGTTGACAAGTGATATCACATGTATGGTTTGCCCTGTGACATAGTATCGCATCTTTTGAATGGCGAACACCAGGGCGAGGCATTCCTTTCCCACGGCAGTATATCGGTGCTCTAGCCCGATCATCATTCGGCTGAGATAATATATAGCTTGCTCATGGCCTGCATCGTTGTTTTGTGCAAGAAGAGTACCGAGGGAATGCTCTATTGCTCGTACATAGAGCAAGAATGGTTTTCCAGCAACCGGGGCCACCAGGACTGGAGGGTTCGACAAGTATTCTTTGATGCTGTCGAAGGTACGTTGGCATTCTTTATCCCATACGAATGAGACACCTTTCCTCATGAGGTGGGTGAATGGTTGACATCGCCCGGAGAGGTTAGAAATGAACCTCCTGATGTAAGCTAACCTCCCTTGAAGGCCTCGGAGTTCTCTGAGATTTCTCGAGGGACTCATCTCCATGATTGCCTTCGTCTTCTCAGGGTCTATGTGGATACCCTGGGCGGTAATGATAAAACCCAAGAATTTTCTACTGGATACACCCAAGAAGGATTTGGTAGGATTCATTCTTAAGTTGTGCGCCCGCATGAGGTCGAATACCATCCTCAGATCCTGTAGATGGTCTCCCTTATAGTGACTCTTGACAGCGATGTCATCAACATAGCACTCAATGGTCTTGCGTAAGTGGTCCATGAAGATGATACTCATGGCTCTTTGATATATGGTGCCAGCATTCTTTAAACCGAAAGGCATGACTGTGTAGCAGAACGTGCCTATTGGTGTTCGGAATGATGTATGCTTTTCATCGTCGGGAGACATCTTGATTTGGTTGTACCCCGAGAAACCATCCATGAACGACATACATTCGAAGTCGCAGGTATTGTCAATCATGATGTCCGTAATAGGGAGGGGGAACTCATCTTTGGGACACGCCTCGTTCAGATTACAGAAGTCGATACAGATTCGAATCTTACCATTCTTTTTGAGGATCGGTACTATGTTGGCGACCCAGTCCGGATGTTGTTCCTCATGAATGAAGCCGCTGGCTATCAGTTTGTTGACTTCGGCTTCGATCGCATCCATAATGCCTGGGCCGAAGCGTCGTTGCTGTTGTTTGACTGGCTTTGCATCTGGCCGAATGTTGAGCTTGTGAAGAGCAACATCGGGGTTTAGTCCTGGCATGTCTTCATAGCTCCAGGCGAACACATTAATATATTCTTTGACAAGTTCCAGTAGTGATTATCGCTCTTCATCAGTCAGGTTCTTGCTGACGAAGATGGGTTTTGGGGAGGATTCATCACCGAGATCAACATGTACAATCTCATCCTCGGTGGGAGGCTCTCTTTGTTCAAACCGCTTCTCCCACTGCACATTTAGTTG
This sequence comes from Iris pallida, assembly GCA_029216955.1. NCBI lineage: Eukaryota > Viridiplantae > Streptophyta > Magnoliopsida > Asparagales > Iridaceae > Iris > Iris pallida. The sequence continues at coordinate 3,360,057 of JANAVB010040620.1, forward strand.
TTGTGCCCATGGCTCTAGCTCAAAAAGTTTGGGAATGTCTTCATCTTCTTCGTAGGCATCGACAAGTGCCATATTGACGGACCAGACTTGCCTGAGCATGTCCCCGATGCTGATATCCGAATCGGAAGTGGGTGATCCGGTTGAGTGTGAGTGCCAGTCGCATTCTTCGTCTGAGCTTTCGGGTGTTGTCACAGGTGTGACATAACCTAGCCCACGTCTGGTCTTGTTATAGTAATCTCGTGGTTTCCCAGCCGGGATCGACGATTGTAAGAGTAATCGCCGTCCAGTGCCATAGTTCAAGCCTGGTGTAGTTCCCAGATCATATCCTTGTTTTTGCATAAGGTACTTAGATTGGGAACTATACAGATAAAGGGGCAATCTCCCGGTGTCGGGTTCGAGCTCAACTTCTTCCATCTTGAAGGACTGTTGATTATTCTTCCGGCCGAAGATGATTAGGTGATCCCCTCCCTCGATTATGCGGTAAGCATCTTCCATGGGAGTGAGTTGATTTGCGGTGTAAACATTTGTCACCTGTGTGTGTAGGTGAGTGCCTATACCGTATTTCATAGCATATATTGTACAGAGCTTATTAAGCTCGATGTAGTTCAAAGATAGCCCTTTATTGATGAAGTAAGGTATCTTTTCTAACGGGATTACATCATCTGCGGATGGAACATCAGTGTGAGCAGCCACATACTTGGCCAATTCTGGTTCTTCTTCGGCCACCCCCTGTATAAATAAAGACTGGGAGGATGACTTGGGCAACTTGATCATCAGGGGTTCTGCTGGTGGAGCAGAACGTGGAGTCGTTGGCAAACTAGCGACCCCCATTTTGGAACTCGATGCTGGGCGGGGAGTTGTTGGCTCGCTAGAAGCCCCCGACTTTGCATCGGGGTGACGATTCTTCTTGGGAAGACGTATCGTCATTGGCTTGTCAGAGGGATTGAGCTTCTCCGTTTGTGGTTGGCCGACTCTCGGCAGTCTGATTGTTAGTAGCTCCGTTGTGGGCCTTGGCGCTTGGCCGGACCTTGGCAGCCGGATTATCATTTGCCCTTATTGTGCCGAGAGGCTGATTGCATCCTTACGCAGAGCGGCCGTAAGGGGTACGGTCTTGCCAGGTTTGCGAGCTTGGAGGTGGATCGTCAGAGGTTCTTCTGATCCTGTGGCTGTCTCAGTTTGAGCTTGTGCATCTCCTTCGCCAAGGTGCCTCTTCGACTTTGCGTATAAGCAGGAGTCTGAGTAGTAAGATTCGACCCCTTTGAAGGGATCGATGTCGACAAATTCTGTCCTCACGTAGCCGTGTTTGTCGACATACTTGAAGCACTGGTGCAGCGTGGAAGGCACGATCATGTAATCATGAATCCAAGGGAGCCCCAGGAGGATATTGTAGGAAGTGTTCGCATCTATGACGTAACAGGTCACTTCTGACTGAAGATCGCCAATTTGGTACTTCAAACAAATCTTTCTAATCGGGTAGCTCCTGCCCGAATTGAAATCGCTGATGGCAGTGCTTGTTGGTGTCAGGCGATGCATAGGGATGCGGAGATGATGTAACAGACCCTTCGGGATGATGCTTATGGAAGAACCAGGATCAATGTGCATCCGATCCACCTTTACGTCACCGATGTATCCAGTGTAGTATAACGGACGATCCTGTAGATTGGTTTTGATGAGCATATCCTGTGGAGTGAAGACAATGTTGGGCATCACTCCTGTGCAAGCACTGTCTTGGAGATTTGCAGGCGGACTCTCTCCCGTGAGGTTGACCTAAGCTAGATATGCGTCGGCATTCTGAAGTGCATCACTCAAAGCCATGCTAACATCCTTGGAGAGTCTCAGGAGCTCATATACTGACAATTTGGCCGGTGTATTGGCCAATTGTGCAAGGATGTCAAAGTTGTAGGGCCTTTCCAGCCCATGAGGTGCCTCTTTTCGGAGGGATTTGTCAAAGCGAGTCTCCTTCGGCCTAGGCTTGTCGGTCGTCGGAGGTTGAGAAGGTCCCGGAGTATCAGCAGTAGCCGGCTGATGTTCTTCAGTCGCGTTATCTGGTGTAGGTTGGGACTGAGCACCTGACCGAGTGACGACAGTTGTGGCTTCTTCGACATCTGCCGAAATTGTGCGGCAGGATCTGACTTTTCTACTCTTTTTCTTGCCAATAGGGAGTGGTGCGGACTGAGTCACTTCAGGTACCAAGTCTGGATGGACCCACATGATCTCTCCTCGTGATGTGGTGAGGGGTACCAGACCAGTAGCCCGATCTCAAGGGGTAAAAGATTAGTAATCTCCATTGTCGCCCGAGGGATGGGTACCATACCGTCTTGAGTCTCCGTTGGAGGGAAGCTACCGAATTGTACTGACACCATATTGGCCGCCACGGTCACCACTTTGAAATCAATGGCCAGAGCCATCGAATCGATGAGATGTTGGATGTATCGCTTCAGTTGGTAGCAGTCGTGTGTAGCATGGTGGACGTAGCGATGGTAATGACAGTAGTTTGGGCTTTCCATTTCTGCCGGCCGAGGTTCTCGTCTTGGTGGAGGGAGCTGAATTCTATCTCTTTGTATGAGCATGTCCAAGATGGGCTTGACATGGCCGTCTTCGAAGGAGTAGGTCATTTGCGACCATTGCTTGTCTGCCGATTTTGACTCAGGTTTCTGGGCTGTGTCGGCCACCATAGCCTGCTTGCCCTTGTTGTCCCGATTGTTGGAGGTGTTGCCACCATTGTTGCTGTTGGTATTAGGGCGCTTGTCCTTGTCCTCTCCCTCCGAGATGTGCAATCCCAGTTGGCGAGCCTTCTTCAACCTGTCTTCGGCGCTAGTGGCACTGATGATAAACGTCTTCCAGTCCTTAAATTGACTTTCGCCCATCCAGAGGCTGATTGTTGGGAGCAGTCTCTTTTGGCAAATTTTAATTAAGGAGAAATCCGGATTACCAGATGGCAACTTCATTGCGGTTTGGCGAAACCGTTCAATATAGTTTCTTGTCAGCTCCTTGTCTCCTTGAACGACGTCCATGACGGTGGACATTGTGACGTCCTGTCCTACTTCGTAGAATCTCTCCAAGAACATGCGCTTGAAGCTGGCGAAGGAGTGGATGCAGTTGTCTGGTTGGTTATGGTACCAGTCGAAGGCGACCCCTTCCAATGCCCCGATGAATAATCGTGTAAGGATGGCATCGTCATGGGGCAGATGGTCGGTGGTGACCTCGAAGTAAGTGATGTACCGACTTGCGGAGGTCTTTCCATCATATGGATTGATGTGGAATGATTTATACTTAGGTGGGAAGGGAACATCTCTCCAGGCAGCGGGATACGGTTGTCGTATCCTGAGGTCTTGGCAGTTTTCTCGGGCATGGAACATGGCCCGGAGCTCCTGGACCTATCTTCTTGCCTCCCTGGCCTCGTCTGCAGTGGTAGGAGCCGTCATTTCAGGAGGATTATTGCCCAGGTTTGGTGCCGCTGAGTTCGAGTCCGCATTGACCATGGGACCCAAGTTTGTTTGGCCAAGCGTCCCTCCTTGCAGAGTAGGGAGAGCTGCTTTGATCTCATCCACCGATTTGACCAAAGTGCACAGTATGGCCTCCAGAGTTTCGATGCATTGGTGATCACTGGGACCATCTTGTTCGTCGTTTGTCATGAATGTTGTCCTCACATGAGTAGAAGTGGAAGGGACGGTGGATGACGTGCCCTCTGAATCATACCCATGTACCGAGAAGTCATCGGGGTATGTGGGAATGTTCTCTTCTGGTTCGGACTCAGAAGGAATAGTACCCCCAGCTTTGGAGCTTACCTCGTTTTGAGAGTCGTGGACGCCCTCGGGGACGTCGGACCCTGCTGTATCTGATGGAAGAGTTGTTTCCTCGGGCTCATCTCCTTGGAACATCGGTTTATCGTAGAAGTTCAGAGGAGTGCTACCCCCAGTTCCAGCGACCCCCAGTAATGCGGATGATGAATCTCCCACTGTAGTAGATTTCGTCTTTGAACGGGTACCTTGGAAAACTCCGGTGGTGGACAACCGTTTAGATGACAGTTTCTTAGTCATAGTGGTTGAAATCTTTGAGCTGGAAACGTTTATCTTCTTCCCTCTCCCATTGGCGGGGATTTTCTGAGTAGAGTTGCAAGAGACGACGGGAGGTGCCTCATCCTTTGAGCTCGGCTGTTGTAATCTTTGGAAGACGAATTGTCGATCTTCTCGTACCTTCGCGTTGTTACAACAGCAGTTGACAATGACTTGGGTACAGTGTTGTCCATGGGAGGACTCTTTGTACACCGAGGCCTCTTTTATTTCCTTGTGCTTGTGGAGGATAACCTCACGCAAGTCAGATGGGTCTGGAACGACCATGTTTGCTTCCTGGGTTTTGGAAGACTTTTGGGAACCACTCTGTCCGTTTACCGTCGGGGGCTGGACTCGAGTGGTTATGTACAACTTTCCATCAGAGGCCCGCATAACAGTATGTGGAGCGCTCGGATGGTCAGAGGATGGGACAACGGACTGAGCTTGCCAAGCTCGTGCTGCCCTAGACTTATTCACTCTAGTGCATGAGGGCACATAGTAGAAAGAGTCTAAGTGGTGTTGCAGAGAGTCAGACATATTTTCTCGGGAGCATGAGAGATCAGGACCATAGGAGAGGCGATCGAAGACTGAGCCTGAGCCGCATGGAGCAGACAGCATGCGGCTGGAATCAACAGTCTTCATGCGGCTGGCAATCGTAGCCGCATGGGCTTTCTTCATACGGCTGGAAGTCTCGGCCGCATAAGTATTCTTCATGCGGCTGGAAATCTTGGTCGCATGGGTATTCTGTATCTGGCTGGCAGTTTCGGCCGCATGAACATTATGCATGCGGCTAGCAATTTTGGCCGCATGAATGTTCAGCCTGCGGCTAGTGCCTTTGTTCGGCTTCTTCCTGGAGCACATAGAATCACTCTTTGCCCCTGCAAGTCCAGCATCATAGTGTTTTCCTCTGCCGAACTTGGGGACAGCAGAATCCTCTATGGCTTGAAGTGGGGCCGCATGAGAGTTGCCTTTGCCGTCTTGGGCAGCAGAGAGTACTCCGTCCAGAGCTTGGGGAGGAGCAAATGATTTTGGCCTCCACTCCCTGCGAGCCTTCTTTGTGCGGGTTCGCTTCTAGACCGGGCCAGCCCTCCCGTCGGAGAGCATTTCTTCAAACGCATGTTGGTCGAAGCGGTCGACCATCTTCTGTTGTGTGGAGCCAAGTTTGGCTGCATCCGATTACGTCACCAACTTCTCAGCCGTGGAGAAGTTAGTCCCCAGCATAGTCGCCATCGTGTTTGCCATTGATTATAAAAGAACATAACAATTATATCAGAGGACTGGACTTTTACTTCACAATACAAACTCGTTCGTACAAAGAAAGCCTAGGGACGAAAACCTAGGTACAGTAATCTAAGTACAATTGTTTAGTTTTTCTGGAGGGTGACGGTAGAGGCTCGGAAAAGCAACGGTAGCTCTGCCTCACTCCTTGGACGATCGGACGTAGCCTTGGATCTGGTGAAGAAATGCTCTTCGACGTATGGGGAGACTCTCTTGCACCTTCGGTTGCTAGATCTCTAGGTGTCTCTGTAGTGCTCTCTCTCTCTCTCTTTTTTCTCTGCTCCTCCTCTCTCTCTCTCTCCTTTTTTTTGCAAGGGGAATGGCACCTTGCTATTTATAGGAATGGGGTGTGATCATTAGGGTTTGCAAATGATTGCCTCCTTCAGAAGTCGGCGGTTAAGGATCAATTAATCTGGGTCATTCATCTTGAATATAATAAATTTGAGCAATTAATGTGATTGCATCAAATCTCTGTGGGCAATAAATGCTGATTTCTATGAATATTCATAATTTGTGATAGCCTGCCACGTGTCCAATTTGCTTGATTTGATTTGATCTGGGCAATTATAATGATCGTACCAAATCTGATTTTGTTAGGATTTATTAGCACCCATAATTCCAGGGAAGATAAGACTGCCACGTGTCTCACTTGTCACAAAAAGCGCCACGTGTCTCAACTGGACCGTTCTGGCAGAGCCGCATATGGGTGGTTCTCTCAGCCGCATGAGGATAGACAGCCGCATGAGGATGGGCAGCCGCACGTGGATGGGCAGCCGCATGGGGATGGGCAGCCGCATGGGGATAGGCAGACGCACACAGATGGGCAGCCGCATGGTGGTAGGCAGTCGCATGCAGATGGGCAGCCGTATGGGGGTAGACAGCCGCATGCAGATGGACAGCCGCATGGGGGTAGGCAGCCGCATGGAGTGGCCTCGGAACTTGGTAGATTTTGCCAACTTTGTAAGGAGATTTTCTCCTCTTTCCTAGGATCACGCTATCATGTCAGAGTCGTTATTACGTCCTTATGTCAGAGCTGTCATAGCTATGTTTTTGTCAGAGCAGCCGTCAGGACAGTAAATGCAGTCGAATGTAGAAAAGAACTGTTGAAGGCCACGTGGCTTCTTTCTGAGCTGCATGAAACTATCCGAGCCGCATGGACCCCTGAGCCGCATGGACTTCTGAGCCGTATGGGGATCCTGAGCCGCATGGGGATCCTGAGCCGCATGGGAATCCTTCTGTCGGAGCCGCATAGGTGTTTCTTTATTCTTTTCCATGCTTCTACAATAATAAATTGGAAAAAAAAAAATTCCGTTCAACAACTTTGATGATGTCGCAGCCGTCAATGGTTCATTCATCAGTAGCCTTCATTTGTTTATTTATAAGTTGTACCGAATCAGAGTTTAAACGATTAACAAAATCATGTTTGACTATGACCTATAGGCCAAGAATAATACCTTAGAATTTTTGAGCTCCACCCGGCGACAGAGAACAGAAGATGGAGGAGGAGACGGGGCCGAAGGTGAGTATGGATGGAGACGACGAAGATCAGAGGAGGCAACGGAGGGTGCAGGCGGCAGAGGCATCGGAGGGGGGAACGGAGAGGAGGGGAGTGAAAAATTTTAGATCTAGATTATTTTCTCTCTCATCGGGATCTGATCGTGATTTTAGGAGTTGAGAATTTGTTAAAAGGGCAAAATTATAATTTAGAATCTGATGAGGTAATATAATTAGGATTACATAGGTTTGGTGATGTAATTGATTTGAATATAAAGTGAGGTAATGTAATCAAGTTTGTAATCATGATTACATTGCATCTAGAGAATTTGTGTCCAACCAAACATCCGAATTAGAATTATGACATATGCCAATTACATTACGTTGTCTAACCTGGTGAACAAAACGGACCATAAGTCTACTATAATGGTTGTGAATCCGGGCACAAAGACGCGAAGGAGCATACAATGGACACCCATTAGAGATTATGTTGTGGTCACAAAATTTATAACTATATGTAAATATCTTTATCTACCAAATTTGTCCACCCTTTTCCGATGCATCATGGAAGGTATTGTAAATCCAACGGATGCAATCACACAAGTGTCAGGTGTAAACAAGTTGTATGGAGTATTGTAGCATAATTCTTTCAATACTACCCTAAGACTATTGTGATTGTAGCAAACTGTAAAAAAAGTCTTGTCAGAATAAGGATTTATGCATTTCAGTTGTTTTAAATGTCAACATTTGTCATGCTAGACAAAAGTAGATATAACTCATGTAAGCAAGTGGACGGCACAATATATTGTGCCAGAAAGGATGTAAAAGCCTTTTCATGTGTTTTGAACCCTTCGTTTCTTCGAACTTCTCATGTTTCCACATTTCACATTTGGTCGTTATGATGTAAATGAGAGTAATTCTAGTTATGCTCTCACTCCACCATTAGTAATTTAACATACAGATGGTTTGAAAGGATTATGGACAAGGCTTTACTCCAGCTTAGCCATTCCACTATCCAGGTACCCGGGAGAAGTACAATCTGGAAGATCAAAATAAAATGTATCAAGATTCCAGAATAGCTAAACATAGTAATGTATCAAACTGACAGGTTATAAAATGTTTGCACCACAAGCAGAAATCTAGTTTACATCAGTAATTCCAGTACTGGAGGGAAACCCCATAGATTCGTCTTCACTTCTTCTCTTCTGTTATTGAGATACAAGAGATGATCTTTCTGAAAGGGGAAAAAGGGAAAAAAAAATGCCACTTCTGTCCACCAGGTACAATGCTTTGCACATCTCCTAGGAAGTAAATCTAAGACGGGTATAATGTAACAAAACCCTCCACGATCAGGTCCAACACAGCATAACTTATCTTACACAATCCGCCAATCTAGGCATTGTAGCCTCCCTTCCTGGAAATTTTTGAAATCTTTTTTTATTTATTGATTTAAATGGTAATTTTTAGATTTTTATAAATAATTATTTAGTTAACTATTACGGTAGGTGACTTTAGCCATGATTGATTTTTGAAGTACTAGACGACTAGGAATCATGGCACGGATAGTGCAATGGCGTGCTTCGACTAGTGTATTAGCCCTGATAGGGAAGGCCGAGCCATAGCGACGTCCTAACTAGGAAAACCAGGCCAAGTTGCAACTTAACCCTTACCGAGGATTTTATTTATTATTTAATTATATTATTGAGTTTTAGGAAACCCGGTTGTACCGAACCTGTCCGATCTGGGCCCGAACCGAATCCAAGCCTTTGTAGGTATGTAGTGAGACCAAAGTCGACCATGTAGGCATATTTTATGTGTGTACAAATATTTCCTAAATTATTTTAGGTATTGATGTACATTTTTAATTGTTTGAATATTTGTACAAAAATTGGTATTTTTATTATTAAATATTATTTTACAATATTTGTATAATTTTCTTGACCTGGATAAAGGTGAGTAGTGTGGATTCACCAAACCACCAGTTAAGTATTATTTTATTATTTTGTGGTGATTAAGTAAATATATTTATTACTATTAGATATTATTATTGGTTAATTAAGTATTTTTGATACATATATATATATATATATTTTTGATATATATTATTATTATTGGTTAATTAAGTATTTTTGATATATATATATATATATATATATATATATATATATATATATATATATATATATATATATATATATATATATATATATGAGGTATATATATAAATGGATGTGTGTAAATATAGATATATATATATGAGTATATAAATATAGGAATATATGTGTATATAAATATAGATATATATGTGTGTGTGTATACATGCCTATAAGGTAGGTATATATATATTTATACATAAACATATATATAGATATTATATATATAGAAAGGAATAAATAAAGAGAAGGAAAAGGAAATCCCAGCCAGCCAACCAAGCGGGCCCCAGACCGAGCCCAACCCACCATAGGGCAAACAGTCCCCAAACCGTGAACTCAGAAGCCCGAGCCCCCCATGGGAACTCAACAGCGGCTGAGCCTATATATGTATAAAGAGATCTAGAGAGAGAGAGAGAGGGAATCGAGACCCAAAACCCTAATCTAATCTCGCAGCGCCTCGCCACCCCTCTCCGACGTCGGACGTGCAGCCACGACCACCGTGAGCCTCCGCGTGAGTCGCAGGATGGCGTAGAACCGTACGTGAAACAGAGGATTGCTTTGTCCCGACTCCAAATCGAGGTACTAACTTCTCCTTTGATTTTCTCTGTTTCTGTTCAATCGTTTTCGAATCTATAAATTCGTACACGTAGCCCACATGACCAGCTACCTTTTCATTTGACAACTATTGGTCGAATCGCAACCTACCGCTAGTATAAGACCTGTGAAGTCTCAAAAAATCTACTGAATTAATAATATGCAAATAGCAGTTTTGTTAGTTGTGATCCTGTTTTGAAAGGTTAATTACTAGTTAAATTATTAGCAGTTTCAAAAATACAATTAAACACGTTTGTAGACAACATATAGGACACCAAAACTCTATTTACAGTTTTTAATTTTATCCATTAATTGTCGAGATAAATCAATTCGAAAACCAGGAAAAACTTATCAATTCTGTTTTCGAAATTCAATAAAACCCTTCGATACGACGTGCGTCCCGCCAAACCGGGCGACGTGGTCGCGAACCGAAAGCATCGAAAGGTACGTAAAGGCTTCGTGGACGTGTGGGCTTTGACAGAATTTAAATTGGTTGCGTGTGCGCTAGGAATTTGATGCGTATCCATCAAAATTCACTGTATCGGCCTCTGTGCAAAATTTTTAATTACTTTGTGCACGTTCGTCGGATCGAGACGAAACATGCGCCAACAGGATTGTATCATTTTTCTAGTCCTGTATGCCAAGTTGGTCCAATTCTGAGACAGTTGATCGGATCGCCGTTTCGTGGGCGCTACGATCCGATTCAACGGACGATTTTGTGCATGGCCCACCGGAATCAAAAATTGGACATACCGTTGGGTTCGTATCATCAAAACGAATCGGTAGACATGTAGTTTGACTACTTTAGAGACCATTGACTCTGGCACTCTTTTCGGTGCAAAGTGGATCCAACGGCGGACACCGTTTTGGCCCAAAATTACCGTTTTGCCCCTGTATCCAAAATTGGACTTAAGGACAGGCAATACTAGCTAATTTGACTATTTTTAGAATATTGGTACTATTTATTTTAGCTTTTGGAGACAGTTGTGATGATTTGGACTCTATGGCTTAGTAGTGGACTATATTATTGTTGGATCTGCGTGCAACCTCCAGGCAAGTATACCTTGCCTCCCTCTACAGTTTATTTGCATGCATATTATTATTATTATCTAATTTTACTAGTTGATTATTCATATGTGATTTGTACATCGTGCATGCTAGTTTGTACATATATTCCTTGTTTATAGTTAGCTTGTAGTTCATATTGGATATACATATATAGTTCTTGTTCATAGTTAATTTTGTAGTTCATATTGGATTGGTTCTCTCATGTATCTTAATGGGATCGTGTCGTGTCATCACCTGTACTTGGACTGAGTCGCATCGTGTCATAGGATGATCAAGTCATAATGGTACACTATGATCAAGTCATAACGGAACTGCGGTACCTTGAATTCTTGAAGCTAACCTGCGAATCCACATTAGGGGCGAGGGTTAGTAGTTATTTGTATCTTGAACCCTGAAGCTAACCTGCGAGTCCACATTAGGGGCGAGGGTTAGAAGCTATTTGAAGTTAACCTGCGAGTCCACATTGGGGACGAGGGTTAGTAGTTATTTGAAGCTAACCTGCGAGTCCATACTAGGGGCGAGGGTTAGTAGCTATTTGAAGCTAACCTGCGAGTCCACATTAGCGACGAGGGTTAGTAGTTATTGAAGCTAACCTGCGAGTCCATATTAGGGACGAGGGTTAGTAGTTATCTGTTCTGCACCTGCGAGTCCACACTAGGGGCGAGAGTGATCCTTGATGCTAGCCTGTGAGTCCACACTAGGAACGAGAGTTAGTAGTTGTTCAAACCTGCGAGTCCACACTAGGGTGAGGGTTTGAGTATTCGATTGATTATCCGTTGACATCGTATCATCGTGTTCTCTTGTTCTCCTTCAGTAGTTCGTTTATGCGTAGTGGTTCTTCTAGTCGTGTATAGTCGTATTCTTGTGTTGATTGGACTTTTCTCGTTTATTTCTAGTATTTTCTTTATTGCATGGTAAACTGCTAGATAGGCATATTTTTATGTATCTTGCTATGTCCCCTGAGGACCTGATAATTTCTTCAGGTTTAGCGATTACATGGAGTTAGCTAGTGGTTCTGGATGACAAATGTGATGATACGTTTGCGGGATTCAGGTATCGTTATTGTGTTTATTATCCGCTCGTGCTTTTATACCTTATCATGAGATATCATGTTTCTTGATTCAGTTTTAGACTCTTGTTATTTCCTTTAGAGTCTAATAGGACAATATGCTAATGGGCTGCAGACCATGACCCATATTTGTTCATTCATGTTCGTACACTTATTGTGGATTGAGATATAGATTTATTTGCCATGATTTTGCAGCTTATCCTAGCCGTGACAGCGTTTACGTATTCGAGTCGGGCTGGAGTCCGCTTGATGCGTAGCTGGCTTGCTCACGAGCTCGCGTTCGAAAAGCGGGTGCGGGTCGTGACAAGTTTTTTTGGTAGCCCATGCAGGTCAGAGCATATCGTATCGATTACGTAACTGTACTGATACGAGCCTGCGAATTTGACTAAACCCTTAGGAATCTCAATCAACACAGCCTTGAAAAATTCTTTTAGAAATCTCTATACCGTTCCTTGAAAACTCTATTTTGCTCTCGATTATACTTCCTTATTTTCTCTATCATTGAATTCTCGTCCCTTTTTTTATTTCGAAGTGACGAACGATCGTCATGTCTAGGATTTATCAGAAATTCTTAAGTTATAGTATAATATTACCTGATTATTGAATTCTTTGGTCGTTTATAGATATGAGGGATTAAAGATACCATATGTCCTAGGTATTTTGGTAGAACTATTGGCCACTAGTTAGAAGCTTATAAGATTTTAGTGACCGTATTTTGAGGAGTAGGGTGACCAAAGGTGGGTAGAAATCCTCGAGATTTTGTAATTACAAAATGACTAAATAAGGTTATAAAATATTTTTTTAAATTAAATTTGAGGAGATTAAGGTAATAGTAGACTTTGAGTTTTAAGGAATAGTTATGAATTATAATTTCGAGGACGTAATTATTTTTAAGGTGGGTAGATTTGTAGCCTCCTTTCCCGGAAATTTTTGAAATCTTTTTTTATTTATTGATTTAAATGGTGATTTTTAGATTTTTATAAATAATTATTTAGTTAATATTACGGTAGGTGACTTTAGCCATGGTTGAGTTTTGAAGTACCAGACGACTAGGAATCGTGGCACGGATAGTGCAATGGCGTGCTTCGACTAGTGTATTAGCCCTGGTAGGGAAGGCCGAGCCATAGCGACGTCCTAAGTAGGAAAACCAGGCCAAGTTGTGACTTAACCCTTACCGAGGATTTTTATTTATTATTTAATTATATTATTGAGTTTTAGGGAACCCGGTTGTACCGAACCTGTCCGATCTGGGCCCGAACCGAATCCAAGCCTTTGTAGGTATGTAGTGAGACCAAAGACGACTATGTAGGCATATTTTATGTGTACAAATATTTCCTATATTATTTTAGGTATTGATGTGCATTAATTTTAATTGTTTGAATATTTGTACAAAAATTGGTATTTTTATTATTAAATATTATTTTACAATATTTGTATAATTTTTTGGACCTGGATAAAGGTGAGTAGTGTGGATTCACCAAACCACCAGTTAAGTATTATTTTATTATTTTGTGGTGATTAAGTAAATATATTTATTACTATTAGATATTATTATTATTGGTTAATTAAGTATTTTTGATATATATATATATATATATATATATATATATATATATATATATATATATATATATATATATATATATAAATATATATATATGAGGTATATATATAAATAGATGTGTGTAAATATAAATATATATATGAGTATATAAATATAGGTATATATGTGTATATAAACATAGATATATATATGTGTGTGTGTGTGTGTATACATGCCTATAAGGTAGGTATATATATATTTATACATATACATATATATATATATATATAAAGGAATAAATAAAGAGAAGGAAAAGGATATCCCAGCCAGCCAACCAAGCGGGCCCCAGACCGAGCCCAGCCCACCATGGGGCAAACAGTCCCCAAACCGTGAAATCAGAAGCCCAAGCCCCCCATGGGAACTCAACAGCGGCTGAGCCTATATATGTATAAAGAGATCGAGAGAGAGAGAGAGAGGGAATCGAGACCCAAAACCCTAATCTAATCTCGCAGCGCCTCGCCACCCCTCCCCGACGCCGGACGTGCAGCCATGACCACCGTGCACCTCCGCGCGAGTCGCCGGACGGCGTAGAACCGCACGTGAAACAGAGGATTGCTTTGTCCCGACTCCAAACCGAGGTACTAACTTCTCCTTTGATTTTCTCTGTTTCTGTTTAATCATTTTCGAATCTATAAATTCGTACGCGTAGCCCACATGACCAGCTACCTTTCCCTTTGACAACTTTTGGTCGAATCGCAACCTACCGCTAGTATAAGACCTGTGAAGTCTTGAAAAATCTATTGAATTGATAATATGCAAATAGCAGTTTTGTTAGTTGTGATCCTGTTTTGAAAGGTTAATTACTAGTTAAATTATTAGCAGTTTCAAAAATATAATTAAACATGTTCGTAGACAAGATATAGGACACCAAAACTCTATTTACAGTTTTTAATTTTATCCATTAATCGTCGAGATAAATCAATTCGAAAACCAGAAAAAACTTATCAATTCTGTTTTTGAAATTAAATAAAACCCTTAGATACGACATGCATCCCGCCAAACCGGGCGACGTGGTCACAAACTGAAAGCATCAAAAGGTGCGTAACGAATTCGTGGATGTGTGGTCTTTGACGGAATTCAAATTGGTTCCGTGTGCACGACGAATTTGATGTGTATCCATCGAAATTCATCGTATCGGCCTTTGTGCAAAAATTTTAATTATTTTGTGCACGTTCGTCAGATCAAGACGAAACTTGCACCAAAAGAACAGTATCATTTTTCTGGTCCTGTATGCCAAGTTTGTCCAATTCTAAGACAGTTGATCGGATCGCCGTTTCGCGGGCCCCACGAACCGATTCAACGGGCAATTTTGTGCACGGCCCACCGGAATCCAAAATTGGATATACCATTGGGTTCGTATCATCAAAACGAATTAGTAGACATGTAGTTTGACGACTTTAGAGACCATTGACTCTGGCATGCTTTTCGGTGCAAAGCGGGTCCAACGGCGGATACCGTTTTGGCTCAAAATTATCGTTTTGCCCCTATGTCCAGAATTGGACTTAAAGACAGGCAATTCTAGCTAATTTGACTATTATGAGAATATTGGTAATGTTTATAAAGCTTTCGGAGACAGTTGTGTTAATTTGGACTATATGGCTTAGCAGTGGACTATATTGTTGTTGGATATGCGTGCAACCTCCAGGCAAGTATACCTTGCCTCCCTCTACAGTTTATTTACATGCATATTATTATTATTATCTATTTTTACTAGTTGATTATTCATATGTGATTTGTACATCGTGCATGCTAGTTTGTACATATAGTCATTTTTTATAGTTAGCTTGTAGTTCATATTGGATATACATATATAGTTCTTGTTCATAGTTAATTTTGTAGTTCATATTGGATTAGTTCTCTCATGTATCTTGATGGAATCGTGTCGTGTCATCACCTGTACTTGCACTGAGTCGCATCGTGTCATAGGATGATCAAGTCATAACGGAACTGTTATACCTTGAATTCTTGAAGCTAACCTGCGAGTCCATATTAGGGGCGAGGGTTAGTAGTTATCTGTATCTTGAACCCTGAAGCTAACCTGCGAGTCCACATTAGGGGCGAGGGTTAGTAGTTATTTGAAGCTAACCTACGAGTCCACATTAAGGGCGAGGGTTATAGTTATTTGAAGCTAACCTGCAAGTCCATAATAGGGACGAGGGTTAGTAGTTATTGAAGCTAACCTGTGAGTCCACATTAGGGACGAGGGTTAGTAGTTATTTGTTCCGCATCTGCGAGTCCACACTAGGGGCGAAGGTGATCCTTGATGCTAGCCTGCGAGTCCACACTAGGGACGAGGGTTAGTAGTTGTTCAAACCTGCGAGTCCATACTAGGGGCGAGGGTTTGAGTATTCGAATGGTTATCCGTTGACATCGTATCATCGTGTTCTCTTGTTCTCCTCCAGGAGTTCGTTTATGCGTAGTGGTTCTTCCAGTCGTGTATAGTCGTATTTTCTTGTTGATTGGACTTTTCTCGTTTATTTCCAGTATTTTATTTATTGTATGGTAAACTGCTAGATAGGCATATTTTTATGTATCTTGCTATGTCTCCTGAGGACTTGATGATCTCTTCAGTTTTATCGATTACATGGAGTTAGCTAGTGGTTCTGGATGACAGATGTGATGATATGCTTGCGGGATTCAGGTATCGTTATTGTGTTTATTATCCGCTCGTGCTTTCATACCTTATCATGAGATATCATGTTTCTTGATTCAGTTTTAGACTCTTGTTATTTCCTTTAGAGTCTAATCGGACAATATGCTAATGGGCTGCAGACTATGACCCATATTTGTTCATTCATGTTCGTACACTTATTGTGGATTGAGATATAGATTTGTTTGCCATGATTTGGCAGCTTACCCTAGCCGTGACAGCGTTTATGTATTCGAGTCGGGCTGGAGTCCGCTTGATGCGTAGCTGGCTTGCTCACGAGCTCGCGTCCGAAAAGTGGGTGCGGGTCGTGACAGGCATCCTTTGTAATGCTCAAATACACTGCCACCTGGGCAAATAACACCAATTAATGGATGCTGGGAAACAGCAGGAACCCGACGCCAGGTATGCCCCTTTGACATCACTTTTCTTCTCGTATATTCGACCGTTTTTGAATCCGTAAAGTTCTACGGAGGGACGATATAACCCTCTAGGAACCCCAGAAAATACAATCCATAGTAGATGAACACTCTGTCCAAAAAATCGATGAAAAGTTCACTAGAAAACCTGTTTGAAACAGGACATAAACCAGTCCAAACCCCCAACTTGGGAGGATGATTAATGTCAACCCATTAGGAAGTTTAGAAAACTAATTGATGACACTTTTAGACAACATATAAGGCTTCATAACCTTTTTTGTGGATTTTTATTTCATCGACTGTGCGTCAAGAAATCAGAGTTCCAAAATCAAGAAAAATTTATTTTAAAAACTTTAAAAACCTTCGATACGACGTACGTCCCGCCAATCCGGGCGACGTGGTCGTGAACCGAAAGCATCGAAAGGTACGTAATGGCTTTGTGGACGTGTGGGCTTTAACGGAATTCAAATTGGTTGCGTGTACGCGACGAATTTGATGCGTATCCGTCAAAATTTACCGTATCGGCCTCTGTGTAAATTTATCAATTACTTTAGGCACGTTCGTCAGATCGAGAGAAACTTGCGCCAACAGGACCATATCATTTTTTGATCATGTATGCCAAGTTTGGTCTAATTCTGAGACAGTTGACCGGATCACCGTTTTACGGGTCCCACGATCAGACTCAACGGGCAATTTTGTACACGGTCCGTCGGAATCCAACTTTGGACATACGGTTGGGTTCGTATCAGAAAATCGGACATGTTGACATATAGTTTGATGACTTTAGAGATCATAGACTTTGGCACGCTTTTCGGTGCAAAGCGGGTCCAACGGTGGATACCGTTTTGACCCAAAATTACCATTTTACTCCTGTGTCTAGAATTAGACTTAAGGACAGGCAATTCTAGCTAATTTGACTATTCATAAAAGGTTGTTATGTTTATTTTAGCATCCGAAGACTTTTGCATGTGTTGAATGTTGTGGCTCACTGAGTGATATAGTATTATCGGTTTCAACAGCACAGGACCTCAGGCGAGTACATCTCTGATAGTTTTCATATTTGATTATCTCTATGAATCATGTACATAGTAGTGTTTTACATTAATATTTTATTGGTTCTTGACACGATGTTACATGAGATAGTAGTTATGGATTCTTTACATGTTGTTCGTGACCAATCTATTACTGTGTTCGTGACCTGTTTGGATCCATGAGTACTAGTCGGGTGGGGACATACTCTAGACATGTAAACAAACCCAAAACTATTTGTGTCTGATAGCAGTCACACACTTCACGTGCGGGGTGCCGGATCTTATTCATGCCTGATAGCAGTCGCACATTTCATGTGCGGGGTATCGAATTTACCCTAAGCCGTTTACATGTCAAAGTAATATTTTAACTCACTAGATAGATAAAGTTTCTGGTTCTACATATACATTGTAGCTACATGTCTACTCTATTTTAGTACTCACTTGTCATTTTCACCATGCTCAGTTCTTGTCATGATTCCATTCTTATCTTTCCGTCGTGTACTTCATTATTATTTACAGATTTATGGATTCTGTCATTTATTGAAACTATTTTGAGAATGTACTCATTCCATTTCTTACTGGAAATCAATATTTTTCAGGTTTAGGCACGATCACTCTTAGCATTGGAAAGGTATGGGTATGCTGAGGTCAACCTAGATAGTTGAATTAGCTGTCTTTTCTATTTTGTGAGACATTATATTTTCTAGCAAATGTGAAGTTGTGAAAGCTTGTAATTTGTAAACTTGATTTAGTAATGTGAATGAGCAATATATGTTATATTTTGTGATTTTGAGCATCTTGGCCGTGACAGCGTTCTACCGCCGACTCTGCGGCGTAGGCTGGCTTGGACACGTCTCGTATCCGAAAAGCGGGTGCGGGTCGTGACAGACTGCGATGACGAGTATCTCGCCTTTAGTTCTTTCTAGGGACCTAGTCCGAGCCCTGACGAGGTAGCTGAACCTGACCAGGGAGCCCCAGATTATTAGTTGTGACATCGGTTTAGTTTATTTTTTTCCTTCCAGTTGTAATTAAAACCAATGTGATAATCGAATGTTTGTTTTGCTTGTATTTTCTTTCAGACTATTAGTAATTTTCCAGATTCAAAAAATGTTATTTCTTTTCCCGCTTTATTTTTTGTTTGCTTGTGTTCACTACTTGATACAGCTTACTGTCGCCGTATCACAACGGTGCAGGCTGGACATGATCCGACTGGACTCATTACATTGGGATCGGGTCGTGACAGTAATCTAACAATCTATAAAATATTAATCATCTTGGGTTAGCTGTAGGGGTCGGATTCCAGCTAGCGGTGGTCCGAAGACACTTAACTATCATGTCGCTTAAGGTCATTTACACCCCCGTCGACAGAAGGGCCCTTTCAACTTGTACCCAAAATAATCTCAATTTTAAAGATTTCAGATCAAACCAAAAATATTTTTAAAGCACAAGTCATCATACTTCATAAATTGAATCTAGAATAACCAACTCACGACAAATATATTGAGACAATCTTCGGGTGATGATTTTGTGAAGATATCTGTCAGCTGATATTTAGTGTCAATAAATTCTAAACGAATATCTCCATGTAATTAATGATCTCGTAAGAAATGATGAGGAATTTCTATATGCTTAGTACGTGGGTGATATACATGGTTCTTAGTGAGATCAATAGTGCTAGTGTTATCACAAAAATGGGAATGCTTTTAAAATGCATATTGTAGTCTTATAATATTTGTTTCATCCATAAAATTTGTGCATAACAACGTCCTATAGCGATATACTCAGTTCGATCGTTGATAATGCGACAGAATTTTATTTTTTTAACCAAGGAGACTAAGAATTTTTCTAGGAAATGACACTCCTGTGGTACTTTTACGATCTACTTTGCATCCTACAAAATTAGGATCTGAATAACCTATAAGGTCAAAGGACGTGATTTTCGGATACCACCATAAGCCGATTATAGAAGTTCCTTTAAGGTATTGGAAGATATGCTTAACTGTGCACAAGTGTTATTTCTTACGATTAGCTTGATATCTTGCACATAGACAAACACTAAACATGATATCGGAAAGACTAGCAGTTAAATACAGTAAACTATCAATCATATCTCGATACTTACATTGGTCAACAAGTTTGCCACTTTCATCAAGATCAAGTTTTGTTGACGTAGCCATTGGTGTGCCATAGGTTTTGCATTATCGAAGGCAAATTTCTTTAGCAAATCCCTTGTGTACTTGGCTTTATTGATGAACGTTCCATGAATTCTACTTGATTTACAATCGGAGAAAATAAATGAGTTCTCCCATCATGCTCATCTCGAATTCACTCTGCATACACTTAGCAAATTCTTGGCATAGGAGCTCATTAGTAGAACCAAAAATAATGTTATCAACATAAATCTGTACTAACAAAATATTATAATCAAGAGATTTAATAAAAAGTGTGGTGTCAACTCTCCCTTTTGAAAAAACCATTTTCAAGTAGAAAGGAACTGAAGTGCTCATCCAAGCACGTGGGGCTCGTTTGAGTCCATGCAAAGCCTTACATAACTTGAAAACGTGATCTAGAAATTTAAAATCTTCAAAACCAGGAGGTTGTTTGACAAAAATATCCTCTTTAATAAAATCATTCAAAAATGCACCTTTAACAATCATTTGAAAAGGATTAAAATTATAAAAATTAGCAAAAGCACAAAGCATACGAATGGCTCGAAGTCTAGCAACAGGAGCATAGGTCTCATCATAATCAATTTTTTCTTCTTGATTATAACTTTGAGCAATGAGATGTGCTTTGTTATGAATAACTTGTCCATCCTCACTTAGTTTATTTTAGGATACCCACTTGGTACCAATTTAGATTGACCAATGGGTTTAGGAACAAGTTCCCAAACTTAATTTCTTTAGATTTGGTTCAATGCCTCTTGCATAGCAAAAATCCAAAATTCATTATTAAAATCTTCTATTTTTAGGCTCTACTTGCAAAATTAAAGCAACATTTGCAGCTATATCTCTAGTAGAAGAGTGAGTACTTACTCCCTTAGATACATCACCTATGATCAATTTTTTTGGATGATCTTTCATGAATCTCATCTTCTTTGGCAGACTCTCCATATAGCTTTTACTAGTAGCAGTATCTTCACATGCCTTACTGGATGTTGTGCCGACATCCTTATCATCATTATCACTAGGCAATTGACTGTTGAGATCATCAAATAAAACATTAATAGATTCCTCAACGATCAATGACCGCTTATTAAAAATTCTATAACCTTTACTCTTAGCATCATAACGAAGGAAGATTCTATCATATGCCTTAGAGTCAAACTTTTCCAAGTTGTCCTTGGTGTTCAAAATGAAACAATGATAGCCAAAAAATTTAAAATAAAAAATATTTGAAGATCTATTAAACCAAAGCTCATAAGATATCTTTTTTGATATAGTTTGAATCAGAACCCTATTAAAAACATGACAGTATATTTATAGCTTTAGCCCAAAAGTATTTTGGAAGATTGTACTGATTAAGCATAACTCTAGCCATATCACTAAAAGTTCTATTCTTCCGCTCCACAATACTATTTTGTTCAGGAGTTCTAGGACATGAAAATTCATGATAATAGCTATTTGAATTGCAAAACTTTTTTAAATCAAAATTTTGGAATTCGCCTCCATGATCACTTCGGAAACGAGTAATCATGAAGCCCTTTTCATTTTGAATTTTTTGCAAAAACTTTCAAATTCAAAAGCGTATCACATTTATTTGATAAAAATAAAATCCATGCATATCTTGGAAAATCATCAACAATAACAAAATCATTCCACCAAGACTGGAGACTCTACTGGGTCCAAATAAATCCATATGCAATAATTGTAAAGGTCTATAAGTACTTACAATGTTGATGAATTTAAATGAAGACCTAGTTGCTTTGTTTTTCTTGCATTCAACACATATCATATCCTTCTTGAAGGTAATCTCTTGTAATCCTTTTACCAATTTTATTGTAGACAATCTGGCGATTGTGTCCATGTTGGCATGTCCTAATCACATGTGTCATAGCCAACTTTCACCATTGTTGGCTATTAGGCATCTACCTGCATTGTTAGTATTCTCCGACAAGTAGAAAACACAAATATTATCCTCTCTAATTCCTTCCTAAATAACATTCCTAGATGATCTTTCATATATAGAACATTTGTCTTTTACAAAATTAATACAATAACCATTGTCAGCAAGATGACTAATGCTGAGTAGGTTATGTTTTAATTTTGTGACTAGACAAATATCTTTTATAACTAGGTAAGGAGGAATACCAACATTTCTGTTACCTATAATATACCCTTTTAGATTATTGTCGAATGAGACATATCCCTATTTTTTATCGATAGTGTTGCGAATAGAGATGCATCACCAGTCATATGCCGCGATCTCCTGCTATCGAGAATTCACTTGCTTTTTGCATGAGAGGGTTGGCCCACCTACAAAACGAGTAGATGTGACATTTGGTATCCATTTCTTTAAAGGTCCAAAAATGTTAGTCTTTGGTATCTATGTATATACATTCATGTCTACTAGTTTTCTAACTTTACACTATGGTGAAATGTATCAATTTTGACCACAATGGTGACAAACAGCAGAGGTATTGGTGCTAGGTGTCATAGTGTAGACATGAGTCTTATGTGACTTCTATGGATACTTATAAAAGAAAGCATGTTTTTGTGTAGTACGTGGTTTGTTTGCTTTCTTTGAGCATGTTTTGTCGTGCATGACTTTGGGTTGTGTCACTTGACTATACTTAGATTGGATAATCGGTACAGCTTGTTTCCTTAGCTATATCTCTAACTTTTTAGAGATAGCACATGTCTCATCATATTTAGCAGATAAATCTTCTAGTCTCTATATAGCTATGTTGCATTTCTTCTTTTCTATTTCATATACAATATTGAGTTTAGCGTACTCTTGATCTTTCTGTTTAATGCTATCAAGAGCATCATGCAAACTCAGTTTAAGTGTCGATATTTCTTCCGTGTTACTAGTGGAAGGTGTCTCCCTGATTTCATTCAATAAGGTAGACAACTTTTCATTCTTTAGCATGCATTCCTTAATCTCCTTTCTAGACTTCTTATACTTGTAAAAAAAAAAACATTTTTGTGTTCATCAAGTAAATCACTTAATGCATCAGATAATTCATCAAAAGTAAAGTCATCGTAAAAAGGATTTGTAGCTACCTCATCAAATACCACTAGACAGACATTTGCATTTTCACGAGTGCCTTCTTCTTCCTCTGAATCACTAGCTTCACTTTCGTACCATATTCTTATATTTACATACTTTTGCGATAATGGCCTTCTGCTTGGACGTTCATAGCGATTTGTACTCGGGTTGTCCTTCTTTATGTGTCCCAACTTTTTGTATCCGTAACGGACAAATTCTTCTTTATTGTTCTCATGATGATCCTTCTTCTTTCGGTTTGATCTCTCAAACCTTAAGAACTTTTTAAAATTTCTGACCATCAAAGCTTGTTCTTCACCATCGGAATCTTCATCTTCGATTTCCTCGCTGGAGACTTCTTTTAAGTGAGCCTTGAATGCTATTGAATTTTCTTTTGGAGCCGATTCCTCAAAGTCTTTAAGATCTAGCTCATGGGTCATCAAATTTTCCATAAGTGTCTCGAGCGTCATGGTAGCGAGGTCGTTCCCTTCAATGATTGCTATAGCTTTAGGGTTCATGTATTGGTTAACCCTCTGAGCACTTTGCGTTTATTCTCGTGATTACTGTACTTTTTGCCAAGAGAAGATAGAGGATTAGTGATATCAAGGAAATGAGTAAACATTTGTGTGATTGATTCATTTGGCTTCATTCTGAAAGTCTCATATTCATGTGTCAACCTACTAATCTTGGATTCCTTCACTTATGAAGTACCTTCATGAGTTACCTTAAAAAGTTTTTAGATTTTGTGTGAGGTGGAACATATAGATACTCTGTTGAACTCAGTCTTATTTGTATCACAAAATAAAGCATTTATGGCTCTAGCGTCAAGACTTGCTTGTTTATTTTCCAAGTCAGTGTGTTTATCGTAGGGCCTATTAATTAGGTTACCATCAGTCACTATTCTTGCAGGCTTTTTGTAGCCGTCTATGACAATTGACCAGAGATCAAAGTCAAGTGACTTAAGAAAGAAACTCATACATGTTTTCCAATAGGTATAGTTGGTTCCATCAAATAAAGTGGACCTATTCGTGGATTGGCCTTCACCTATGAATATAGATTTTACGGTGCCATGTGTATACTCTAGAGTGTTAGGTTAAAATAAGATAACCTTCTCTGATACCAATTGTAGAATCGTAGAGCACCTCTATAGGGGAGGTGAATATAGTGCAGCAGAATAATATTTCCTAATTAAAAATTAAGCAACAGTTAATAACCAACTATGATAGAGAAGAAAGAAACTGCATAGAGTAAATGAGTTCAGAAAAGCAAACGCAAATACCGAAGTTTATACTGGTTTTCCTCTAAGAGGACTAGTCCAATCTCAAGAACTCTAGCTCGATGTTGAATCAACTATAAATTGAAATGCAAGCTTTGATCCGAAAACTTGCAACTTCTTACAGACTCTCATGCCTTTAATCTGAAGCCCACAGGCACTTCGCAACCACAAGCCTTTGATGCAAACAGGTTGTTAACTTCAACTCGGATGAAAATGAAATTGTTTTCAAGCATTTTTACAACTCAAACCAAACTTTTAGATCGAACCGCACTAGTACTGGGTTGGCTAGGAGCTGTAAAGCTTGGAATGAGAAATTTAAAGCTCAAAAGAACTCTTAAAGGGATAGAAGAAGAGAAGAATGAGTTGATGTGAAATGAATAAAAAAAACTCTTCTATTTATAGAGTTCTGAGACGGGCAAGAGTTCGGTTCCCTAATGTTCAAAAATATAAACGTTCGGAGTCTGGTCTTCAGGTGGACCTGATCATTAGGGTTACTGGGTCAAGGTGGCCGAGTTCGGTCCGAGCTCAGTTCGAGTTCGATCCCTTTGTATCTAGCAGGGTCCAACACTGATTTGGGTTTGTTTGGGTTTTTGGTTTGTTTTGGTTTGAACTGTATTTTGGTTTATGAACTAAACATGGTCGATGAACAGATTCAGCTTTTGATAGAGGGGCTAAGAAGCAGACCAAATGCCAAGTGCGACTCGATGTACATATTGTTCCTAGACTCAATAAAAAGCAAGATACATAATAAATTGGAAAAAAAAATTCGTTCAACAACTTTGATGATGTCACAGCCGTCAATGGTTCATTCATCAGTAGTCTTCATTTGTTTATTTATAAGTTGTATCGAATCAGAGTTTAAATGATTAACGAAATCAGGTTTGACTATGACCTATAGGCCAAGAATAATACATTAGAATTTTCGAGCTCCACCCGACGACAGAGAGCAGAGGATGGAGGAGGAGACGGGGCCGAAGGTGAGTATGGATGGAGACGACGAAGATCAGAGGAGGCAACGGAGGGTGCGGGCGGCGGAGGCGTCGGAGGGGGGAACGGAGAGGAGGGGAGTGAAAAAAAATTTAGATCTAGGTCATTTTCTCTCTCATCGGGATCTGATCGTGATTTTAGGAGTTGAGAATTTGTTAAAAGGGCAAAATTATAATTTAGAATCTGAGGAGGTAATATAATTAGGATTACATAGGTTTGGTGATGTAATTGATTTGAATATAAAGTGATGTAATGTAATCAAGTTTGTAATCATGATTACATTGCATCTAGAGAAATTTTGTCCAACCAAACATCCGAATTAGAATTATGACATATGCCAATTACATTACGTTGTCTAACCTGGTGAACAAAACGGACCCTAAGTCTACTATAGTGGTTGTGAAGCCGGGCACAAAGACGCGAAGGAGCATACAAGGACACCCATTAGAGATTATGTTGTGGTCACAAAATTTATAATTATATGTAAATATCTTTATCTACCAAATTTGTCCACCCTTTTCCGATGCATCATGGAAGGTATTGTAAATCCAACGGATGCAATCACGCAAGTGTCAGGTGTAAACAAGTTGTATGGAGTATTATAGCATAAATTCTTTCAATATTACCCTAAGACTATTGAGATTATAGCAAACTGTAAAAAAAGTCTTGTCAGAATAAGGATTTATGCTCTTACAAATCCACATGTTGGAAATAATATTGTTTGTTTGCAAGTTGCAACTATAATTGACAAGATTGATTATAGAGGTTCAAGAAGAATACTATACCCCAAGGTATAATAAATATGAATGCAACTTTTTTATATCAAATACGCAATAGAAAAAGCTCCTTGGTCACATGAATTTCAGTTGTTTTAAATGTCAACATTTGTCATGCTAGACAAAAGTAGATATAACTCATGTAAGCAAGTGGACGGCACAATATAGGCAATTGATAAAGGCACTGCCTTTTTTGATCGGGGCTAGCCCGGATTGGGGCTAGCCCAATTTTTTTGGGTTTTACTCAGGACAGCCCATTTATTTGATCATAGGGCTGTCCCAAGTACTCCCGCCCTCCCCCCCCCCCCCCCCCCGAACACAAACTTCCCGTTCTTCCTCAAGAACCCTAACTTCCCTCTTCTTCTTCCTCCTAAGCCCTAACACTGACCCCATTCTCCACCACTCGGCGAGCAGCTTCATCATCTTCCTCTTCTTCCCCACGTCCTCTTCTCTCGTCCAAGGAGAACGATGGCCCCGAAACCGTCCTCGCAAACAAGGTGCAAAATCTTCCTCCATTTCTGTCGAAAACCCTAGAAATTATCTGAGACAACTAGCAGGATCAATTACGTTCGTTATTTCCATTGCATCGGATCGCAAGGCGAACGTGTTTGCCAAAAGTTGGCGTCGGCCAGGACTGCCCAGTCTTCTAGCAGTCCAGACTGTAAGTTGGACTGCCAGAAGAATGAGCAGTCCATTGGCATAACATGTGTAGCGAAGGACTGCCCATTCTTCTGGCAGTCCTGACTCTATGATGGACTGCCAGAAAAATGGGCAGTCCATTAGCATGAGATGTGTTACAAGGGACTGCCCACATTTTTGGCAGTCCAACATAAAGTTAGGACTGCCAGAAAAGTGGGCAGTCCTTTCGTACACATGATGTGAGTTAGGACTGCCCTCTTTTCTGGCAGTCCTAAGTGCATGTTGTACTGCCAGAAATGTGGGCAGTCTTTAGTTACACATGTCCTGAGACAGTTCTTCCAATTCAAATTTTAATATGTAATTAATATTCAATAATAGTCATGAAAAGAAGACAAAGGAGAAGGATATTGAGGCCAGGCCCGAAAGAAAACGTTCCACCGCATCGGATCGCAAGGCGCGTGAAGCTGGTAGAAATGTCGAGAAAGGGCTATCAATTAGAGAACCCGAACCAGCCTCAGAAACAAGAACACGTGGAACGAAACGTGTTGCAAAGCGTTTGGCGAAAGCGGCGGCGACTCGTCGTGATGATTCCTCCGATGATGATGATTTACCCATTGCCCGAATGAGAGATGACGCTGGATCGGGTCCTTCTCAAGTACCCGAGGAAGCTGGATCGGGTCCTTCTCAAGTACCCGAGGAAGAGGAAGAGGAAGATGCGGGCCCAGTTGGTTGCTCAATTTTGAATTCAATCGAGAACCACATTTGTTATGAAATATGGAAGGATCCGGTAAGTTACTTACCTATTATATAGATTAACTATTCGAAATAATAGATATATGTAATATTGGATCTTTGTTTTTTTTATTCGCAGAAAAGCTCGCGCATGTTGAGGGTAATAAACCATGCGAAGATGTGTAGTACGTGGGGATTTAATGAGTTGAAAGAGAGTGTGAAGCAAAAAATCACCCCCACCGGATTGCAGTATTTGGCAAAATACTCATATCAGATATTGGACCACGCAATGATTTCTGCATTTGTGGAGCGCTGGCATCCAGAAACTAACAGCTTCCATCTCGCAGACGGAGAGTTGACAATCACCCTCGATGATGTCCACCACATTTTAGGGCTTAGAGTTGATGGTCGTCAAATGTCGATGGACTATTCCGAGGGCGACTTCGACCTGTATGATGAGATGGTGGATTTGGTTGCCAATTGTCTCGGTGTCGAGTCCAAGACTTTTACCACAATCCCGGAATTTAAGAAGTCTTATGGAGTTCCTTTAAGTTTTTTGAGGAATACTTTCAATGATGATGCCGACGACGCCGACGACAACAATGGTAATGACAACCTCGTGGCCCGTGGATACATGCAGTTCATCCTAGGAGCCGTCGGCATTACAGACAAGTCCGGGACAGCCGTACATGCAAAATATCTAAATAATTTTACGGACTTGAACGCTGTGGATGAAATATCGTTCGGAAGTGGTATACTAGCACACCTTTACCGCGAACTAGGTGCTGCATCTCGAGTCGAGTCGAAGACGATAGCTGGTTGTCAAACACTGCTCCATGTAAGCAAACCCTAGCATACTGTGTCTATACAATTGTATAAAATTATGTCGATAACGATAACATTGTTATATTTTACATTTTCAGGCGTGGATATATGAGCATTTTTCGACGCTCAATAGGGCTACTCTTAATCAAAATTATGATGAGCAGATGCCCAGGATGTGTAGGTGGAGGCCGGCTAAGATAGATACGAGACATCCACATACGTTGGCTACCCTACGTGTTGCTCTAGAAGATCTGACTGCAAAGGAGGTGAAACAATAGTAACTTGAACTAGCATTTACTTACCACTCTAGTATTCCACATTAATTGGTAACTCCTTAAGTAATGAATGCATGTTGTAGATTATTTGGCATCCATACAAGAATCTGCGAAATAGCACTCGTCCTGTGCAACCAGTTGCACTATTTAGAGGTCCGCTGTTTTGTCATGAAATTGAGGAGCCTCACATCCCCGATAGAGTGCTGCGTCAGTTTGGATACGTACAGACTATCCCGAGTACGTTGAAATTAAGGACCGCTGCAAAAGGGAAGAAACCGTCGACCTACGTCCCGCCGTTCTACCCATGGGGGTCGTACTTTTTCGTTGACTGGCAACAACATCTTCTCGGTGAAACCGTACGAACGCCGGCGGTGGAGATGTGGGATTGTAGTGAGGACTATATGGAATACTATGGGCATGCCGGACATGGTATGATGTTGAATCCTGATAAGAGAAGTGCGAAAGTGCCGGGTAGCAGCACCCATACCTTCCAAGTCAGCACTATATGATGCATTGCAGAAGATGGTTAGTCTAGTTTGTTTAATGAACCCATATTGTGGTAAATTTTTTGTTCCTAAAATTATGATATGTATTCATACAGGCTTCGAAAGTAAAGAAGTTGGGGAAAAGTCTAATCCAATGCAAGGGGGAGAATTACGAAGATATTGGTACCCAGATGCAGAACATCGCAGCTGATTACCCATTTATCGATGAGCGACGCACGAAGATGCGTCATGATACTGAATGACTATGTAATTTCCTTTAAGGTTGAATGTATTTGGTAGTTGGGTGACTTGCAAAACTTTTCTAATTGGTTGAACACTTGTCTGTGTCAACAGTTTCAAATTGGTTGAACACTTGTTTGCGTATTATGTGAATGTTATCTTGCTTTGACTCTTAGAACTTGCGTATTATGTGAATGTTACCTTGCAAGTTTGCGTATTATGTGAATGTTATCTTGCGTATTATATGAATGTTATGTTCCGTATTATGTGAATGTTATCTTGCGTATTACGTGAATGTTACCTTGCTCTTAGAACTTGCTGTGAGTATGTGGACTGTCCAGTTCCTGGGCAGTCCATGCTCACAGCAAGTTCTGATAAGGACTGCCCAGTTCATGGGCAGTCCATATATGTATTTGGACTGCCAGGAAACTGGGCAGTCCTTATAAGAACTTGCTGTGAGTATGTGGACTGCCCAGTTCCTGGGCAGTCCATGCACACAGCAAGTTCTGATAAGGACTGCCCAGTTCTTGGGCAGTCCATGCACACAGCAAGTTCTGATAAGGACTACTTGCCGGGTTGGCAAGTTCTTGGATCCCAAGCTCAATGGACTTCCTCTCAGGTTCTAGTGCTGTACACCATCTGGCATGAAGAAGTTTCAACTGTGGCATGGAAAAGAAATCATCTGGACTGTCCACCATAGGCATGATCGACAGCTGTCTCCAACGCTGATCAACGACCACTACTGGAATAGGTCGAGCTTGACGTCGATATTCGTTGATCTCGTGTGCACAAGGGAGCCCGAGAGAATATCGATGTGTACAACCACATACTTCGACATCTAAACCGACAGAATTCGCACGACCAATCTCATCAAGTAGTAATGTCAATGCGTCGTGGTACGCCACGTGCATTAAATCAGACAAGAGATGTTCTTTCTTGTGTTGGTGTTTTACAATGTTCAGGCTCATCTCAAATGAAGCCTTTATCTCGTTCACGACCGAATTGGTCAGTCGATCGATTGATTGCCAAACGGAGACGAAACCACCGGCCGCTGAGCGCAGATATCTTTTTAGTCTTGCATGTGAGCCTTCGACACGGTTGGTAGTGGTCGTGCCGTAGTGTTTCACCATATTCGTCCATGCCAAGACAAAATTTTCTTTATGTTCATCAAGCCACGTGTCTTTGATGTAAGATATACACGCCGGGTTGCTCTGCTCCCATTGCTCTTTGAACATGTACCATGCTGCGTCAAATGTTTTCTCACTACTTGCTCGCCACACAAGAGTCCAACCGTTGTAGAAATCTTGGAAGCGGTCCATGTCGAGTTTGCCGTCTACTTTCTCGAACTTCAGTTTGCATTGTGCTTGAATATTTCTGTTTATATGCCAAGTACATAGTAATCTACGAGCATGAGGAAATACGGTATCAATAGCATTCATCAATGCATATTCCCGATCGGTCACAAAAACAGACGGTTCTTTATGTCCACTATAAAGTGTCTTCAGCTTTTCCAAAGCCCATGTATAGTCCTCTAATGTTTCGGTCCTCATAAAACAAAAGGCAACTGAAAATGTCCTTCGGGTTGAAGTGAACCCAACAATGTGAAGAAGAGGCATCTTGAATTTATTAGTCTTGTAGGTGCAATCAAGAACCAAAACATCGGCGAAGGACCGTGCCAACTGTGTGCAATCCGGATGAGACCAAAATAGAGAAACGACTTCATTGCTCACCGGAAGTCTTCTATGGTATCCCACATAATGATTTTCGGCGAGCAATTTCATCACTTGTTGCATCGCCATTCTTCCTTTTAGACTCCTCGTTCTAGACCTCGCTAGTGCATTGTAAATTGTCCTCATAGTGGACTTGTTCCTCTCATTCTTCTGAAGCAGCGCAGAATATATTTCTTTTGGAGCAACTCCGGAAGCTGACATTTCTGTAACTAACTTCTTCTCATCATCTTTCAATCTTCCGGCGTAGGCATGACCGGTTAGCGTCTCCGGAATAGAATGATTGTGGATCCCATTACGTACCACAACTGTCCACTTCTCGCCAGTCCTGCACCCCAACACTAGCTTGAATGGACAACCACATTTCCTTGAGCCTGCCTCTTTCTTCCCAGATATTATTGGGAGAAGTTCACTTTTTTTACGATGCACCCTATACGTCCCACCTCTTTCACAGCCAATCTCTGCAGTTTGACGCTTCGGCCGACACCGTAGCGACCTTGAAGTTACAAGGGTTGTGTTGGTTTGCCTTCCAACTTCTCTGCACCATTCTAATGCTTCGGCGTAAGTTTCAAAGACAATATCTGTCGAGAATTTACTGCTCAAATCTGTGCACATAGGAGATGGGGTGCCCTACAATAAATTTATAATTTTTTAAATACCTAAATCAATGACAAAACCAAATACAATATCCAATTCAGGCTGTTCAACTAGACTGCCACAACATCTGGCAGTCCTGAGTACTTCATGGACTGCCAAAATGTGTGGCAGTCCAGTTGAATCTACAATCAACTTTAGGACTGCCACATTTCTGGGCAGTCCTTGAAGTATATAGGACTGCCAGAAAGTGAGGCAGTCCATAAGTTCCTACGTATTCAACTAGACTGCCATACTTTCTGGCAGTCCTGAGTACTTCATGGACTGCCAAAATGTGTGGCAGTCCAGTTGAATCTACAATCAACTTTAGGACTGCCACATTTCTGGGCAGTCCTTGAAGTATATAGGACTGCCAGAAAGTGAGGCAGTCCATAAGTTCCTACGTATTCAACTAGACTGCCATACTTTCTGGCAGTCCTAAGTAGTTCATGGACTGCCAAAATGTGTGGCAGTCCAGTTGAATCGATTATCAACTTTATGACTGCCACATTTCTGGGCAGTCCTTGAAGTATATAGGACTGCCAGAAAGTATGGCAGTCCTTACGTTCATACGTACTTAACTCGACTGCCATACTTTCTGGCAGTCCTAAGTAGTTCATGGGCTGCCATGCGATGTGGCAGTCCATTTCTGGACTACGAAAAAATGTAACTAGGTCAGGGACAAACCACGAGTTCTTTGGAGGGAATGTCGTGTTCTTCGGAAGGACCGGGATGATCGATTGCTATATTTGAAGTCCCAAGTTCTTCCATATTTTCTACATTATAAAAGAACATTCAAAAATTAGGAATCAACCGATTATTTAACAAACTTTGCAATATAGTAGTCGAAAACATACCGACTACTACGAATATTCGTTGATAACTGCTCTGGGGTTACAAAACAGGAAGATTTTTGTAGGGACGAGGAATCTCAATCTAGGGTTTAGAAGAAAATTTGAGAAAAGAAGAAAATTTGAGAGGAAGAAGAGAAAGAGAAGAGAAATAAAACAATTGACTTTTATACTACCTAATGGGCTAGCCCTAATAAATTTTTTCAATGGCAAACTTGTAAATAACACAAACTTACAAATGGGCTAGCCCCGATCAAATTAGGCAGTGCCTTTATCAATTGCCCACAATATATTGTGCCAGAAAGGATGTAAAAGCCTTTTCATGTGTTTTGAATCCTTCGTTTCTTCGAACTTCTCATGTTTCCACATTTCACATTCGGTCGTTATGATGTAACTGAGAGTAATTCTAGTTATGCTCTCACTCTACCATTAGTAATTTAACATACAGATGGTTTGAAAGGATTATGGACAAGGCTTTGCTCCAGCTTAGCCATTCCACTATCCAGGTACCCGGAAGAAGTACAATCTGGAAGATCAAAATAAAATGTATCAAGATTCCAGAATAGCTAAACATAGTAATGAATCAAACTGACAGGTTATAAAATGTTTGCACCACAAGCAGAAATCTAGTTTACATTAGTAATTCCAGTACTGGAGGGAAACCCCATAGATTCGTCTTCTCTTCTTCTCTTCTGTTATTGAGATACAAGAGATGATCTTTGTGAAAGAAAAAAAAAACAGGAAAAAAAAAAAATGCCACTTCTGTCCACCAGGTACAATGCTTTGCACATCTCCTAGGAAGTAAATCCAAGACGGGTATAATGTAACTAAACCCTCCACGATCAGGTCCAACACAGCATAACTTATCTTACACAATCCGCCAATTTAGGCATCCTTTGTAATGCTTAAATACACTGCCACCTGGGCAAATAACACCAATTAATGGATGCTGGGAAATAGGCATGGCAAATTAATAAATGGAAGCTTTTCTTCTGATCAACCGCATTTGCAACGTGGAAGGGCTCTTGCTAAAACAAAGTCAATCCCTCGCATGCAACAAGGCCCAGCATGTAAAAGGATGCTGCTGACTTAACAGAGACAAATGCCCAATGCCGCTGATCATTGACATAAGCAGGCGTGTGCCAATTTTACAGTGGCGAAAAGCGCTACCTCACAGTTGTTGTTGTTATTTTGCTTCCAGAAACTACAGGATGCCCAGGGAGTTTTACTGGAGCCTCGTGTGGGCTACTTTTGCCTTGAATGAGAGCAGCTCTTTCAGAGTTCAAAAGCAAGAGCTGCTGAGTATCCTTGGGAAGGACATTGAAAACTACCTGCAGGTCTCCCTTAAATTTCTGGCATACTGCTGTAGAATCCTCATTCCCACCTCCAGATTGCTGCAACTGAAAAGAATGAAATAGCTTGGTTACAAACTGATAGAACAGCTTATTACCTCTATCTGGTAATACATGCTAATATACTACAAAGACTGTAGTAGTAAATTTGGAATTGTTGATCTAAGACTTTTGATTGGGCCAGAGATACCAGAAAGTGCACGTAATCTTAGTCGGCTAAATTTTCAAGGAAAAATAAGTGTGCACCACATGGGAGAAAACAAAGTATGTTCTTCGATAGCTTGCATTTCCAATAGTCGTATACCAAACTTCTGACTATATGAACATCAAATCTTACAGCCACAGTTAATTTTTTTCAATGCAAACTTACCGTGCACCATATGGGAGGAATGGAAAAAAAAGGAATCACAGGAATGTAGTGGCAACGTTTTCTTTAGAAGTTTAGAATTCCTCATTTTGGTGGACCCAATTTTGTTCCCAAAGTGGGAGCAAGAAAGAAAATTAATCATGCATGAATCCATCTGTTGCATGGGGGATTTAGAAGTATTCTGGATGGCATTTAGAAGCATTCCCTAGGAAAGACAATTCAACTAAGCAATCTTCCTTCACCAGTAACAATAAGATGAGCTCATACTTGAAACTCAATGCTCGGAGCATGCTTATTTCCTCCTCGTTTGCCACTTCCCGGATATAAGAAAGGGAAGTGTTGACCAATCTAGTCAGCTAGATTTTGATACTAATAAATTATGATGTGATACATGGCGACGACATCGATAAACTAAAGCCGTTGCTATTCTACTCTGAGTCGTTATCAAAGATGCGTATTGCATTTTACATTTTTGTTATATATTTTCCTTACTTATTTTATAGGATCAAATCTACATCAAGTCCGTACTGGTGCTAGGAAACTAGAACCTAATTTTCCACAACCAATCCTAGTTGAACAAATTTGGTCCAACAAAACGATTCTGACTAAAATAACAGAATTCTGACCAAACTCGGTTTTGGACAGAATTCGAAGAGAACTCCATATTTTAAACATAAAGGTTCTCTCTGGTTTTTGACGAATTCGGACCGAACTCGGACAAAATTCAGTTTTTAATGGGCTATTTTTATGGTAAATGCATACAATGTTTGGCAACGTTCATAAACGGCTATACTCTGACTGTTGGACGAATTCTGACAGAATTCGGTTTGCAGAATTCTATAAATAGCTCATGATTTCTCAATTGAAATCAACGAACTTGAAATCAGTTCAATACTTGCTAAATTTTGATAATCTGAGCTCTTAA
This sequence comes from Iris pallida, assembly GCA_029216955.1. Lineage (NCBI taxonomy): Eukaryota > Viridiplantae > Streptophyta > Magnoliopsida > Asparagales > Iridaceae > Iris > Iris pallida. Next base: position 3,394,763 of record JANAVB010040620.1, read on the forward strand.
GCATTCTCATCACCAAGATCAACTCTCTAGCTTCTAATTATCAATTGCAGTTCGATTAGAAGTCAGTTCGCTTGGATTTCCAAGTTACTTTCTGTCTGAAGTTGGAAGTCGATGAGCCTTCGAATCAAAACTCGTAGTTGTAATAAGTCGGTGAGCCCTTCGGATCAAAGCTCGTAGTGCAATTGCTATTCGTCAAATAATGGATGAATATCGGACAAGAATATCTGGGACTGGAGTGCCTTCGCGAAAGGACACCAAATATATTGTTGTGTTTGCGCTCTGATCTCTCTCTTTCATTTAATTTACTATTGTTGTTTTCTATTTATGTACTTGAGTTTTATTTGGTGATTATTTCTATTATCCTATTCATCCCCCCCCCCCCCCCCCCCCCCCCCGGGTTGCCTTCAATTGGTATCAGAGCAATGACTCTTTATCTTTTGGATTAAAATCCTAAGAGTAGATCTATGACAACAGTGCCTTTTGTCAACACCAACTATAGTAGAGGACATTCCACAAATGAACCTCCTCTAATTGTTGGGACAAACTACACATACTGAAAAACATGTATGAGTATTTATCTGAGATCATTAGATTTTGATTTATGGTCTTGTGTCATGAATGGCTTAAGAAAAGCCAAGTATGACTACTATTATAACTGACATAGCAGTTGATAAACCATATGCAAATTACAGAGAGGCTGGAAAGAATGAAGTTAGTCTTGATGCTAAAGGCCGTGAATCCTCTTATTGTGCTTTAGATAGAAATAAGAAATAAGTTCAATCGTATTTCTACTTGCACTACATCAAAGGAAATCTGAAAAGTCCCTGAGATTCCTCATAAAGGTACTTCACAGCTAAAGGAATCCAAGATCAATAGATTAACACAAGAATATAAGGCCTTCAAAATGAAGCATAAAGAGACCATCACTCAAATGTTCATTAGATTTCTTGATATTATTAATCATCTTTAATCTCTTGGCAAGGAGTATACAAATCATGAAAAGATTCGAAAAGCGCTTAGGGGACTCACAAAGAACTGGAACCTCAAGGTTATAGCAATCATTGAAGGGAATGATCTTACCGTCATGACTCTCAAGACGCTTATGGACAAGTTGATGACTCATGAACGCAATCTCAAAAAGTTTGAAGAATCAACTCCCAAAGATAATAATATCGCATTCAAGGCACATTACAAAGAGCTTCTGAAGATGTACCTGAAGACAATGAAACTGACGATAAAGGTCTGGCTCTAATCTCCAGAAACTTCAAAAGATTTCTTAAGTTTGAGAAATCAAATCGCAAGAAGAAAGATCATGAAGAGGAACTTGTGTGCTATAACTGCAAGAGAACAGGGCATATAAAGGATTGCCCCTCAGCAAAAAGAGGAAATCGCTTTGAAACAAAGGAGCATCGTCGTCCTGAAAAGTCGCACACACAAGCATCTGGTGCGAAAGCGAACCTAGCAACTTCGAAAAAGAAAGACCTCGGCATGCTGCAAAAGTATGCCTAATGGCATTAACCAATGAGGTACAAGACAATCCCATCTTTGAAGATTTTTCATATAATGAATTGGTCAATGCTTTTAATGATTTGTTTGAAGATTACAAAAAGCTTAGAAGCAAGTACAAGTAAGCTAGAAAATAAATCCAACTACAAAAACTTGAAAATGAAAAGCTTTCTTTGTTATTAAATGAAGTTAGAGACACACCTTCTTCTAGTGATTCTACTGATGTCTCTGCACTTAAGCTTAGCTTGCATGAAGCACTTGAATGCATTGAAAAGGAAACACAAGAGAATGCTAAACTTAAGGAAGAACTAGAATTAGAAAAGAAGTTTTTTCATTGCCTCCCTTACTGCTAAGTATAATGATATTTATGCCATCAATAAGAGATTAGAAACTTGATTGGAAAAATAGGTTATTCAACCTATGACTCAATCTAGCACCGAACATGTAACTGTACAAAAAATCACACCCACGAGACCCTTTCAAAAAGGAGCTAAAATGCTAGATATTCACATAGACATGCTTTCTTTTATAAACAACCACAGGAGAACACTCATATCACATCTCGCACCTACACTGTTGGTTCAAACACAAATATTCGTACTAGATGTCACTATTATAGTTTGAAATGACTGTTAGAAAGCAAATTGATCTGAAGTTATTTAAATGGTTTTCCATGCTAACATTTCAGGACTCTCGAAGTAGGTACCAAATGTCACATCTTCAACTTTTATTTTAGGTGGACCAAACTCCTCTTGCTAGAAGCAAGTAAATTCTCGATAGCGGGTGTTCATGACATATGACAGGTGATGCTACGTTATTTGCAACGTTGTCGATGAAAAAAGAAGGATACGTTTCCTTCAGAAATTATCTCAAAGACCACATCATTGCTAACGGTAATATTGGTAAAAAAAAATCTACGGTTATTAAGAATGTTTGTTTAGTAACAAAATTAAAGCATAACCTGCTAAGCATTAGTCACTTAGCTGATAATGGTTATTATGTTAATTTGTGATAGTACCAGTGGCGAAACAGTCTATAAAGGAATAATAGAAGAGAACATATATGTTTATTATCTGTCAGAAAGTACAAATCTTGTAGGAAGATGTCTTCTTGCCAAGAAGGATGAGAGCTGGCTACGGCCAAGAAGGATGAGAGCTGGCTATGGCATAATCGCCTAGGACACGCTAGCATGAACACTATTGCAAAACTCTCAACCAAGAAGCTAGTAAAAGGATTACCAGAGATTTTCTTTAAGAAAGACATGGTATTTGCAGACTTTAAAAAAATAAACAAACCAAGACTTCTTTTATATCTATAAACGTTGTAAGTATTTCTAGACCTCTCCAGCTATTACATATAGATTTACTTGGACCTAGCAGGGTCGTCAGTTTTGACGGTAAGTTTTATGCTTATGTCATTATCGATGATTTTTCTCGTTTTACCTGGATGATTTTTCTTGCAAGCAAGAATGATGTATTTTCTGAATTTGTGATTTTGTAAAAAGGTACAAAACAAAAATGGTTTCATGATAACCCGTATCAGGAGTGATCAAGGAAACGAATTTGAAAATGCTAATTTTAAAAGTTTTTGTGATGATAATGGATTTATTCATGAATTTTCTTGTCATAGAACTCCTTAACAAAATGGTGTTATTGAGCGGAAGAATATAACTCTAAGCGATATGGCTAAAGTGATGTTAAATCAGTATAATTCTTTCGAAATATTTATGGGCAGAGGCAGTCAATACAGCATGTCATGTTTTGAATAGGGTCATTATTCGACTAATTTCAAACAAAACTCCCTATGAACTTTGGTTTAATAGAGTACCTTCTATTGGTTATTTCAAAGTTTTTGGTTGTAAATATTTTATTTTAAATATAAAGGATAACCAATGAAATTTGATCAGAAAGCTGATGAAGGTATTTTTCTTGGTTATGCTTCGAAAAACAAGGGTTTTCGAGTATTCAATAAAAGATCTTTAATTGTTGAAGAACCTATACATGTTGCTTTTGATGAGCTAAACTTTTAGAATTCAAGTACGAGTGATGATGATGAACAAACATCATTCCCAAGGAATCAATTCCTAAAGAACCGGTGCCGAAAGGAACAAATAAACCTTTTCCAGATGGTTAATCAAAGGAGTGGCGCTATTTGACACATCATCCCAAAGACTTAATCATAGGTGAAATATCAAAAGGTGTAAATTCTGGAAGGATTTGCAATGAGGTTGGCCCAAATTGGCTTGTAAATTTTTAACACAGTTTTAATGTAAAAACATGGTTAAAATTTAAACGCAAAAAAATGATAATACATTATTTTAATGCAAACATAATTCAAGTGTTTTCATACAAGCAAACAAAGACAAAATGAATTACAATAACATTCTGCACGGTTTCATGTCTTGAAAGTACTGCAAGACATCTTCCTTGGCAACATCGTTAAAATTTTCTTGTTTTTAGTTGATGCTCTAATTTTTTAGCCTCATCTTTGATTTTATTTTATTCTCATATGCAGTTGTTGAAAGTTGAAATTAGCTCGATTTTGCAAATTAATAATCTTATTACTCACTCAATTCATCTTTCTTGGTTACACTAAGAGAAAAGTGTCACTCTTTAGACCAAAACTAATAGTTGCTCGAGCTAGTGCATAGCAACATGTGCACCGGAGAGTAATGGTAAAAGTTGAAATGTAGTGCATATGCACTTCTTGAAAATTTAGGGTGCTCGTTCTACTCTACGTCTGCCCATGTTCTCACCTTGTGTAATTGTGCTTATCTGCAGCTTGTGTAAGTGTGCGTATGTGCAGATATGAACAACTGTTATGACATGTGTCACTAATGGAAATGCCCCACCCGATTTTGTCATTGCATTACCAAAATGACATGCCACTTCAGGGGACATGTCGCTTTAGGACAATGTCTGGTCGACCAACCTTATATGTTACAATCATGAAAAACAATTAATACTAACGGTATTCCAGTATGATCAATAAGGATTCTTTTCATATAGATCCGATAAATTTTTATGTTGGTCTGTCGACTATGTTGCACAGTTACTGGTCGGGAGGACCGTATCCATATCCGACATGTACTTGACACAATACTTCCTTGATACTCATGTTAGATATGGTTTGCCCATATCCAAACTCTAAAGGACCTAAAACATATTAACTATTAAGTGATTTTGGCATATTCTTAACCGTGCCAAAAGTAATTGAGATATGAGAAACATTTCTTTGTAGAATTCTTTCCATAACTTTTTGGAACCTATGTACTATCCAAAACTAGCTTATATATTAAAATCCTTAAGATCTAATGTACATGATACACATATAAATATGTTTTCATATGTACATGTAATTATATCCATGTTGTACTCGCAGGCCATATACCAAGATTTTCTAAAATATCGTATCCCGAATCTGTATTGTGTCTATATCCTAGTCCATGTCTATGCAACCTAGGTTGTCGACCAAGGTTACCGAATTTGTGTACATTTTGGTACATAGTGCAGGCACACAAGTATATTGTACGCTACTTTTCTAGGTAGGATGTATGCTATGACTAGACTTTGTTGGTTCACATTTGGAAAGGCGGCCCGCTAAATAATGCTACTTACAAATAACAAAGGAAATCTTTTTGGTTTTGTTAAACTCTCTTTAAGGAAATACAGGAAACCTTTTCTACAATCTTACCAACATTTAAATTTGTTGAATGTATAGAGCATAACTAATGTGTCCTAGAAAACTTTTAGGAGTTAACAACCTAAAAGCACTCGTTAAGCCATCATTAGTTACTAGCCTTTAACAAAGGTAAGGTAAACCCTAATAGATACTTTGTCTTCCCACCTAAGTAGCATGCATCACTAAGAAACAAACACTAATTACTTTTACTACCTAAAATACCCTTAAGTAATTCTTTTCATTCAAAACGATTGTTTTCCTAAAATCTTAAGACACATTGAACATGTAAATTTTTATGCATATAATTTTAAACAAAATTGTTATATAATATTTTAAGTTTCCAAGAAAAATATTTACACTAGAATATTTCTTAACATTGTTAACAATAGTTTTAGACTATTTATTGCATCATAATATAACTCCTAAGAGAACTTCTATTGTGTTTTCAACATCTTCTGTTAAGTACTAAGTCTTTAGAAATCAAAAGTTAAAAGTTATTATGTTCCTAGTTTACTTTATATAGAAGTTACATCAAAAACAATTAGAATTCAAGTATAATACCTATCTTATGTCCAAGAAGTGTTTTAGTGCTGTAGGTGAAATCATTCACTTTTTACCAAGTAAAATACCGAATTTGGTAAAACATAAATTTCAATAAAAAAATATTAAAGTGGTAAAGGACATGTATTTAATTTATGACAAATTTCTTTAATCGTAAACCATTTCCATAAGGGCATCTTTTGGTACTGAAACTAATCTAGTGGTGTTTTTAAGGAAGCATGCAAATAATCTTAAAAATAGCATTTATTGAAGGCCATCAATTACCAAGGCAAAAAAGGCAACACATCGGGGACACAAGGACTCTAATGTAACCTAATTTTTATTACTCATGTGACCCATGACATTCCCATAAGTGAGAAAGAGGTGGTTTTAGTTTAAGTTTAACTAGAGAAAGTAGGCACGTGCAAAATGCACACAGATCGAAGTTGGAAAAGATGTCACTGATTATACATCATGCATGAATGTACTTACAACTGTAGCATGCATGCATGGGTTTGAAAATTAAATTCATTTCCAAAACTTTCAGAGCTACTAGCTTCTTTGTGTGATGACGATAGACGACGACGATGCCTCCAAAGTTATTGTACTTAGTATAGAGTCCAAAGCATCCCATCCCATTACCCCCAAAACAACTATTGTTAATTGATCAAAGGTTCTCATAACATCTCACAGAAGCAAGTACAATAAATTGATTTAATTCCTATTATCACACGTGACTTTTCATTCACACAAATCATTTCCAAAAGTACAATAAATTTCCTTTTTGTTCACTCAAAACCACCCAATGTACATTTTGATTTTCATTCACCCAAAACCATTTTTCTCTCACCCACACTCGGAACCTATCTTATGTCCAAGAAGTGTTTTAGTGCTATAGGTGAAATCATTCACTTTTTACCAAGTAAAATACCGAATTTGGTAAAACATAAATTTCAATAAAAAAAATATATTAAAGTGGTAAAGGACATGTATTTAATTTATGACAAATTTCTTTAATCGTAAACCATTTCCATAAGGGCATCTTTTGGTACTGAAACTAATCTAGTGGTGTTTTTAAGGAAGCATGCAAATAATCTTAAAAATAGCATTTATTGAAGGCCGTCAATTACCAAGACAAAGAACATCATCGAGGACACGAGGACTCTAATGTAACCCAATTTTTATTACTCATGTGACCCATGACATTCCCATAAGTGAGAAAGAGGTGGTTTTAGTTTAAGTTTAACTGGAGAAAGTAGGCACGTGCAAAATGCACACATCGAAGTTGGAAAAAATGTCACTGATTATACATCATGCATGAATGTACTTACAACTGTAGCATGCATGCATGGGTTTGAAAATTAAATTCATTTCCAAAACTTTCAGAGCTACTAGCTTCTTTGTGTGATGACGATAGACGACGACGATGCCTCCAAAGTTATTGTACTTAGTATAGAGTCCAAAGCATCCCATCCCATTACCCCCAAAACAACTATTGTTAATTGATCAAAGGTTCTCATAACATCTCACAGAAGCAAGTACAATAAATTGATTTAATTCCTATTATTAAACGTGACTTTTCATTCACACAAATCATTTCCAAAAGTGCAATAAATTTGTTCACTCAAAACCACCCAACGTACATTTTGATTTTCATTCACCCAAAACCATTTTTCTCTCACCCACACTCGGAACCAACAAACTAAAGCATTTCCTTTATCTTTTTTGATTTAAATGGATTTCTTTCTTCCATACCAATACTCTAGTTCTGGCTAGTTTTGTGATGTATTGATAGAGAGAAGATGCTAAGCAAATGCTTGAACAAAAAATGGAGTTATCCAATTTAATAATTCTAAATTTGCCAATCTCGTGAAAATTAAAATATACAAATGGAGTAGAAGTAATAAGATAGTGAGGAGAATATTAAATTAAAGTTATAATTCTAAGATTGGGTCTGGGATTGCTTATCATGGTTGCCTATGCTTATTTTTTGAAAAGGGGCCCCAAAAACTGTTTGGTAACAATAGTTTATCAAAAAAAATATTGAAAAACCACTTCAAACTTGGAGCAACTTTTGAAAGCAAGTGGGAGGTTGCTGTCAAAAGCAGCTTCTGCTACCACATTTTTAAAAAAAGTGGCAGCAATCTCAAACCACTAACAGGTCACTGTTAAAAATTTAGACTTCAAATTTTGATTTGAATCCATGGTAAAAACGTGAACACACTTGCAGAGAGATGGCCTTGGAGATAATCCACGTAAGAAAGATGTAATCACATCCATCTATTAATTGAGAGAGAAAATAAACCACAACATATTGAAACAAGAAACCCTAATAACTAGCCCTAAAGATTTCGGTGGTCTAGCCATCGTTAGCTTAAAATTTTATTTTCACTGGTTTCATACCATCCATATAGATTGACTTCAGGCTGTGAACTAGCCATGAAACAACATAATCTTTGATAAACCACGCTAGATTTTGTAAAGCAATTGCAATCCATCGAGTACAGTTTGCTAGGAAATGATGTGAAGGACGAATGGTGCTGCTAGGTGGCAGCAGATGGGGGCTTAAGAAGCCCTAGGCAAGAGGAGTTTTCCAACACTAAAATCAATTAAATAACTATCTATAAAAGACATGACAGGGTATATGTCAAAGTTTGCAATTTCATGAGCAACTCATTTTCCACATAGGGCTAAAATAAGAAGAGAGGAGTCGTTTGCAATTGGTTGAAACAAGTTACCTCAATTCTAAGCCTATTTGGACCAAGAAATAGAGTTGCACATGGCTACACATTAAGTGTTGTAAAAATCCCTCTAGGCGGCCGACTAGTCGCTAGTCGGCCGCCGCCGACTCGACTAGGGGCTAGTCCCCGACTAGTCACTTGTCGGCCACCGTCGACTCGATTAGGGGCTGGTTCATCCAAAAATTAGTTAAATCGGTACTAGTCTGGGCTGCCGTCGACTTCGTCAATGCAGCCGTCGTCGACTCTTTACTTTGTTGCTGCCTTTTCTATTTTTGAAAAAAGTGACTAGCCTACTCTTTTTTTATTTTTACTTTTGCTTTGTTATCTCTTTGCTACTGTTGTTGTGGCTCTTTTTTAATTTTTGCTTGTTACTTTTTTTTTGCTTTTGCTTGCTACTGCGGCTGTAACTCTCCGTGCAAAATAGTAAGTTGTTAACATATTATTTAAATATTTATCGAAATAGAAATTTATGCAAAATAATGAATAAGAAAATGCACTGTAGTCTGCGATAATTAAAAGTTCAACAATTAACATATTATTCTTTAAAATATTTTTATTTTTATAACATATATATATATATATATATATATATATTCATTAAAAATTCTAAACCGACTAATCCGACTAGTCCCCGAGTAGTCCCCGAGTAATCCGTAGTCCCCACGAACCGGCTAGCGGCCGACTAGCGATTTTTATTACATTAACTCAAACAATTAAAAGGTTGGATAAAGCAATTAAATCAACTCCTAGAAAACCAAAAATGGAAGTATCCAAGTGAACTGAAATAATCAGTTTCTACCAAACGTTCTCTTATTATGGTAGTGTAAGCAAGTCAGCAATTGATGTAATCATTACTCATTTCCAACCTAGACACGTATAGACAGGGTGGATCCACCAGAGTTTTAGGGTCCGTTTGTCTTTCTAAAATATCTTTCTGAAAACAGTTTTTTGAAAGTTATAAAATTATTTTCTGAGTATAAAAATTCTGGGTTTGCGTTTGGTTACTTTCATCTGAAAATAAATTTTAAGAAATAAAAGTTTCAATTTCTGTTTGGTAAAATATTTTGTGAAAATAACTTTTTATTAAAATTTTATAAAATATTTGTACTAAAATTAATCTGTATGTGTCCATTCTGTGTCGCTACCAAAACTTTCTGTGTCCAAAAAAAAAATGTATCATGTTCACTCAATTCGTGTCTGACACAGACACTGCTCTCCGGATCCGATCGTCGTTCACCCAGCCACTGGCCCCTGGACGTCGTCCTACTCAATTCGTGCTAGTAGGAGGTCGTCGACTTCGACGTTGCCGTCAACTGGCTCTACTATACCGGCTCCGCCGCCACGGCTCCCCCGTCGCTATCGGGCCTTGCGCGACTTCGATTATGCCAGGACGACAGCCCCCCCGCGGCGGCTCCCCCATCGCACTGGGCCAGAATCAAAGGCGACCACTACATCGACGCGCTCTTCGACGCCGGGTTAGGCGCTGGCGGCCGGGCCTGCCAGGCGTTTCGACGAGGCGGTTGTAGGTCGTCATCTGTCCCAAAATCCTAACCGACGGCGCTGTGGCCGACGTCCCAAAACGACTGCGCTATGGTCGTCGGCGGGGCCGAGCATTCGTCGTCATCGTCGGCCAAGACTCGTCATCGCCACTCGGCCGCCACGAGCACAGCGTCGTCGAGGTCGTCATCGTGGCCTCGTCGTCATCGAGGTCATCGTGGCCTCGTCGTCGTCGAGTTCCTCAAGAGAGAGAGAGGAACCTTGGAGAGAGGGATCGGAAAGAAAAGAGAGTTCTTCCACTTTTTTCTGGTATTTTCTGAGGTGAGAGAAAGAGAGGGTTTGGGGGAGAGGAGGTGAGGTAGGGCAGCATAAGTTTGAGAAAACAGCTTCCTGAAAACAGCTTCCTGAAAACAGCTTCCAGTTCTTTTCTAAAAGCTAAGCTATAACTTCAGATCTCAAAAAAAAAAAAATCTAAACGTCAACTCTGAGTTGTCTCATCCAAACAGGTTTTTGTCCACTTTTTGAGTTATAACTCAGAAATTGTTTTTTAAACACTAACCAAACGCACCCTTAGTTTCCTTCTATATAGTACTCGTTGTCCTATTGTTCACCTTATCTTTATAAGCATAGCAAAAAACACTAGTCTAGTTGATAAATTGTTTGCTTTATAAGCAAAAGGTCTCGAGTTCAAAGCCCATTAGCCATCTTAGTTTTGCTTTATATTCTTTTTGTTTTTTAATAAATTCTATATAATGCCCCTGTAACTTAAGTCCGTAAATCTTAAGTTCATGTATTTTCGCTCCCCTTATATCTTATGTTACTGTATTTCGGTCCCCTTAAATTTTCAATTAATGTATTCCCCCAGGAAAAAAACCTTGCATCCGCCAACAGTATAGGTGGATGTCTAGTACTCGAAATGGATCAGAGGTGACACGAATTAGTCTACAGGAGCCTGGGCACCCTAGGCAGCTATCATTTACACCAACGAGAGGAAGGAATAGTTGGAGGTGGATTTGAGGGGGTGGGCCATGGGAGAGCATGTACTTGTAGTGATAGGTATCGAGCATGGTAATAGGTTGATGTGAAAGAACAACAAACTAAAGAGCTAGATAAAGCTAAACAGAAAATTAATCTAGGGAATCTAATCGATAGTTAAAAACAGAAAGAAACATATCACATGACTACACCCAGTACAGAAATGATCATCCAGTCAAAAAGAAACTGACCGTTAGGACATTAAGACTGAGATAAAACAATTTGTAAATTAAAAGATTCGATAATTTTGTATTGATTGAAATTGTTCTCAAAGTTAGAAGAGAAGTACAATAGCGACAACAACAAAGCTTTTATCTCAAATTTTTGGAGTCGGCACTTTGAATAATGTTAGTCTAAGCTTACCTCTAGTCCTTTGTAACACTAATAAGATCCATATCCTTCTTCAACACTCCAAATCATGTTAGTCTAAGCTTACCTCTAGTCCTAGTGGCTCTATTAACTACTATGTTCTCTCTTCTCCTTAAGGGGAGCATATTTCGGTTTGTGTTGCATATGTTCAAACCACCTAAGTCAATTTTTTCTCATATTGTCCTCAATTTGGTCACCTCTAACTTCCCATGTATACGCTCATTTCTTATCCTATACTTTAATGTATTCCTATGTATGGCATCCTTCTCAATCTCTCATCATGATGATTGGTCACCTCTAACTTCCCATGTATATGCTCATTTCTTATCCTATACTTTAATGTATTGCCACTCATTCATAGCCTTCTCATTTCAGCTACACTAACTTTTTTGGATATGTTGTTTGTTAATTGTCAAACACTCTAATTCACAAAGAATGGTTGGTCTTATAGAGTCTTATAGTTTCCTTTCAACTTCAAAGGTATCTTGCGATTATAAAGTACTCTATTTCAATCATATTATTTTAATCCTATGCATGGCATCCTTCTCAATCTCTCCATCATGATGATTGGTCAGTTCTAAATACCGAAAGCTACGACTCTTAGGTATCTCTTGTAAATCTACATGGAACCCCCCCCCCCCCCCCCCTTTGTCTGGCTTTGGGTTGAAAAAGCATTTCATATATTATATTTACGTTCTACTTCTATTTTAGATTCCTAAGTCTCCCTACATACTTCTATTTTAGCATCTAACATTTTTCTATTCTCATCAACCAATATAATATCATAAGCAACCATATGCCATGGAACCTCCTCCTAGATATGTCTAGTAATTTCATCCATAACTATCACATAAAGGTAACAACTCAATATTGATCCTTGATATAAGCCAATGGTAATGGAGAATGGGTTACTATCTCCTCTAATAATTTACACAATGATCGGAACTCTATTATATATATATATATATATATATATATATATATATATATATATATATATATATATATATATATATATAGTCCCGACATAACTACTATAGAACTTGTTTCTTCTTCAAAGTCCATTACATTATCTCCCTATGAACTTGATCATAAGCTTTCTCTGATTCAATAAAAAAAATATACGTAAATCTCTTTTTTCTCTCTAGATCTTTCCATTAATCTTGTTAGTAAGTAAATAGCTTCAGTAGATCTTGGCATAAAACTAAATCGATTATCTGATATTCTAATTTCTTAATCATTGCTCAATCAACCTCTCATAATTTCATGGTATAACTCATAAAATTAATTCCTCGATACTTGTTACTTTGTATATCTCCCTTATTATTATATATGTATACTATAATTTCGCTTCTTCATTTATCTGACATCCTCTTAGTCTTTAGGATTTTGTTGAATAATTTAGTAAATCACAACAATGATTTCTTCTAAACCTCAATAGAAATATCATCAGGTCCTATCATTATTTATTTTCTTTAATGCATCCCTAACTTTATACTAATTTTTACGAAATAGCAATATGACTTATCATAAACTAACTCTGAATCTAAACTAAGTTTTTATAGGTTGCTCTCACTAAATAGCTTGTGAAAATAACTCCCTCTCCTTAATAGTATTTACTCTTACTAATACATTTTGGTTCTCTCTTGATACACTTAATATTACCTAACTTTTGATTCCTTCTTTCCCTACTCTTAACAAGTCTATAAATATATTTCTCCCTCAGTTTCTAACCTCATGTACAAATAATGATAGGCCTTAGATTTAGTTTCACTAACTACTTTGTTAGCTTCCTTTCTTTTACTACTTTATATCTCTCAAAGTTTAAAATTAGAAGAGAACTGCATAGGTAAAAAACTATATATATATATATATATATATATATATATATATATATATATATATATATATATATATATATATATATATATCATTTTTTACCTATGCAGTTCTCTTCTAATTAGTAAAAAATTATATATATATATATATATATATATATATATATATATATATATATATTAGCAGATGATGTCCGGCGGGCCTAGCTCTAGTGGTTAGGAGGGTTGGCTCCCCTAGCGGTGGGCTAGGTTCGAGCCCTCCCTTCCCCACCCGAGGTGGCTGGGCGGCTTTGGCCGCGGCCTCGGGTTGGGGGCCCCCTTGCCGGACACCCCACCCCCCCCTGGCCCCCCCCCCCCTCCCCCCGGGTTACCCCCCACCCCCGGACCCCCCCCCCCCCCGGGCCCCCCCAAAAAAAAAAAAAAAAATATATATATATATATATTAGCAGATGACCTCTAGCCTAGTGGTTAAGAGAGATGCATGTGGCCCGAGTGGTCAGGAGTTCGAATTCCAGTGGGAGCGATTCCAGAAACAATTTACCTGGTTCCAAAAAAATATATATATATATATTAGCTTCCTTTCTTTTACTACTTTATATCTCTCAAAGTTTAAAATTAGAAGAGAACTACATAGGTAAAAAATGATATATATATATATATATATATATATATATATATATATATAGAGAGAGAGAGAGAGAGAGAAAGAGGGAGAGAGAGAGAGAGAGAGTAGAAGAAGAAAAATTAACATTGGCTACGAAATTGAGAAATCCATATAAAGGCATAAATGACCAGAATATCCAAGCTGGTTAGAAAGTGCTCAGATCGCTAAAAGAACAGCAACAAAGTCCAAATTGACTACGAAATGGCCAAAAACCCATATTTGCTACAAAATGGCCAGAAGGCACAGCTTGACCACGAATGGAGAGATTGGTTGTAGATAGTCATAATCCAAATTGCAACTGGTATGTTTATGAACTAAAATGAATCTCTCCAAATTAACCCATGTCTTCAATTAACCTAATGTTCTCAAATTGACTTTGATATCCATAAAAGTGGATTCAGTTATGGAATTAGCTTACATCAAAATTCAAATTTACAAAACCTCAACATCATCGTCGTTATCAGTGTTCTAAAAATCGGCCTAGGCGTCCCCCGGGCCCACCGCACCGAAAACTCTCTAGGCGGTGGGCTAGGCGGCTACGTGGGCCTAGGCGGGCCCTAGGCGGCCGTGTTTTCTTATTTTTTTTTATTTTGTTTATTCCTAGTTTTATTTTGGCTATTTGTTTGGATTTTAAGATAGTATTTGGATTTTAGAACATTGAAATTTCAAAATTCAAAATTTCTAAAATTTAAAAAAAAATCTGGGCGGCCGCCTAGGCGGACCTCCGCCGCACCGAGTCCGTCTAGCGATTTTTAGAACACTGGTCGTTATCCAAGATTTCTCCTATCACTATTGGGTCGGCTATCAAGCATAAGAAACCTACAAATAAGATTTGACAAAGTTTTATAACCGGTCGTCAACTTGACATCAACCCTCTATAATGGTGACAAATTCCTAGCTAAGGTAGCTATGAGCATGAGAGGGTTATGCCACAAAATCTAGGTAGTTAGCCCGTAGGTAGGTACCCTGCCCTTTTCGGTTGAGGTTTAAGCTCTTGCAACCAAAGAGCACCCTTCAAGTTCCCGTAGACTATAAATAGTCTACACGAAGAGTTAAGATGATACAATTTTCTACAAGAAATCAAATCTTATGACACATTACGCCAAAGAGTAAAGGAATGAAAATCCCAACTATCAAAATAATAATGCTCTCCAAAGTACTCCATATTATATTTCAAACTCCCATGTCCACAAGATGACACACTCAAACCTCTAAGTCTATCAAAAATTCACATTTTCATTATCCTCAAAATTAGAATTCTAAGTTTTGATGAAGAGTCAGTTATTCTAAATAGTTGCATTTGAAGCCTAAACAATGTAGAAATTCAAAACTAAGAAGAAGAAGAAGAATCATATTGATTGTTATTTTTGTGTGTATTTTTTTCCAACTAGAGGCCTCAATATATACAGATTACAAAGGGTATAAAAGGAAACAATGATTTCTAAAATTACTTCTAACAAATCTAACTAGGCAGGGAATAATTATGGTAAGAAATCATGAAGGTTTAACACTCCCCCGCAAACTCGACAGTCCAAGAGAGACAAGTTTGGACTGCACCATAGTAAACCGGTGTTTGTGAATCCCTTTGGTAAAAATATCAGCAAGTTGATATGATGACGGTACAAAGAGAAGAGATGATTGATTGTTATTTTTGTGTGTATTCTTCTCCAACTGGATGCCTAAATATATAGGGATCACAAAGACTATACAAGGAAACAAGAATTCCTAAAATTATTCCCAACAAATCTAACTAAACCAAATCAAATCTTGATATATTTTGCACAACTATATATAGCAAGAAATAATTATGGTAAGAAATCAAGAAGGTTTAACAAAGAATACATCCAAGACTCGGCCTCATTCAACCTCACTCGATGAATTTCATCGTAATAGTATAGACATTTTGATCGATCACTGATTGTTCCAGTTTATATTAAAGAGTACTTGACAATAAATTCGTAAATTTTGGAAGCAATGTACCCATATACAAAATTCTCTATGAATAATATAACTAGATTATTATATAACCCAATAAAGAATTGAAGGTACCAAGCATTTCAACTAATTGTTCCAACAAGTCAGTTAACCAATATCATAAAGTAACAACTGTATATGTCAATAGGAAGCTAAGGTACAACTATACCACCAATACCATAAAGTAACAAACTTTAAGGGGTTGAGGTAAAATTATGGAGGTTATGTACAAATTGTGTTTTGATGATGTCAACTTGTTAGATTAATACTAATGATCTGGGCTAAGCCACTGAAAATCACAAGCAAAGATCCCATGATGAGGAATCAACACCAAGAAAGTCTCAAAGAATACATCAGGTAATGTGTGAGATCAACTTGTTGTAAGAAGTTATGTGATTAAATAGTTTACGTTCTAAGGAGAACTTACTGCCAGATGGCTAGGAGGACGGTCCAATGGACTCTAAGAACATTTGTGGATGCTAGCCCGGACTAGACGGGCCATCCATCTGGTTCTACGGACAACGGATGGCCCAACAGATGATACAGGAGATCATCCCTCAACCTCTAAGAAGGTTGTGGATGTTAGTCTGGCGACAAGACAGACCATCCAGCTGATGGTTCCGCAGATGATCCAGTGGACTACCGCAAACCATCCATCATCCTTTACCATCACATAAAGTTGCAGATGACGATATAGCCAACCGATTCATCTGGTGGACCATCTAACAGTTTATTCGATGATCTTACTGGACAAATATATTTTGGAACAACTCTAGAGAATAGCCCGTCAGACCATCCCCCAGATGACCAGGGCCCATAGTAAACTTCAGGATTTATTTATATTTGAGTAATTTGGTGATGGAGATCCAATGCGTTTGGCTTATTTACTTAAGTCTGAGTTCGAGTCTGAATTAGTTTATTCATGTTTTAGGACTATGATTGCAATCTTACTTAGGAATTTTCTTTTCTATTTCTTTGTTTTTTTTAAAACTTGGTTACTTGTTGGTCAAGACTAAGAGTCTATTTATACGGGGTGTATTCAAAATGTTAGTAACTAAATGATTGAATGAATTGAGATTTGAGACTATCATCCTTTGTAACTTGTAAGATGCATGTGATGTGAATTGCAGGATTTGAAGCCTGAACCCTATTCCTTGGTATGAAACCAGGAAACCATAACCCTAGTTTCTTCCCTCTTCTTCTTTCCTAAGCTACCAAAACAGTCCCTTATTTTCCTTCAGTTGTGTGCTGCCTCAGGCCAAAACCCCCATCTTCCTTATTTGATGTAGCCCTGCATCAGCCACCCAAAACCCAAAACTCCCTTGTTGATTTCTTGTCAGCCATATCAATGCTCCCTTGCTTTCAATCAACCGCACAAGGAACCACTTCCCTCTTTTTTAATGCTCCTTAAGACCAGAGAACCAGGACGACCTCCCTTTTCGCAGCATGCTGACCTCCTGCCCCTTGTTGTCACAACAGTGGCAGGCCTCCTGTATCCTAAACCGAAATGCGACAGGTGCCGTTTCCCTTCCTCTCCTGGAAACAAAACCACAACTTCCTTTCCTTTACACCACTAAAATTCAAAAGCCAAACTTCAAAATCATATTTCTATATGCAAAGCTCAGGATCCTCACTTTCCAATCAAAGTTGATAATCAAATCTCAGGTCTGAAGGCTTAGAAGTAGAAAACCATCTTCCGGGATTCGATTTGGGTGTGTCTCGATCGTGTGGAGCAGCCCCACCAGTTCTTAGGTATACACTAATTGCACTCTTGATTCAATTGAAAATTTGTGCTACATTCTAGATTTTTTTTATTTGGCTTGTGAGATATATAATTACTAGATTTACGAGTATCTCGTGCTGACCATCGCATCATCTAGGGTTGCATCTACATATCAATATTTGTTGCACTTCACATTCATGCATTTAGAATCTTGTCTAGGGTTTTCCATCTAAGTCATACCTGTGTGATCATCTACATTGTTTTATCTAGGTTTCCCTTCGGGTCTTGTCCTGCGTCAATTTGTTTGAGTAGGCCGTATCTAAAAAGGACCACAAGGACACTTTATACTATCTCTTTAAGCATTAATATCTGCAACAACTATTCTAGGAAAGCATTAAACTCCTTTCAGACCAACTTAAACCATCAGAAACCCACCATCTTGGATCTTGCATATGATAAACTCAGCATTCATCCTCCTCCATTCTCTAAATTGGTACCTCAGCAAATCCAAGAGATTCTAGATGACAATTAATACTTAAAACGGAAAGAAAGCAGATAGTTTCGGCACAAACAAACACCAGTCTCCCTCCCCAACTTTCAAGGGTTATCCACCCACAAGAATTTAGGCTGGTGTAAACTGTAACAGATTAAAATTTCCCCTTACACTCTTAAGGGGCCTCGGGTACCATCATTACAGCTTGAGTAGAGTAATGTCCCAAGACCTATTAGAAATAACAGGTATGATTTTGAGGCATCTAGGAGCTAAAAAGACAAGCAGGACCAACATTTATGATTACCAAGGGTATGAAAGTTACAGTGATGAAACTGATAACACAAAATGCATTTGAAATGAGGTCTCAATAATCCTCCAGAAATGTCAGATAAAAGTCTCAAAACCACTATAGAATTGTCGTCCCACAACAAACTATGCAAACAGAACTCAAACTATCTATTCTATTCTCTACCCATCTATTTCTTTAAATACTCTATTCTTTGGGGATGCTCTTCACATTAAGATCTCATCACATATGATCAACTGTAACAAACATACATAGAAAGATGTGATCGAATTGATTCAGATCTAGATGATTGTTTACTATGCAAGATATCTGAAAGATCAAGCCAAAAAATGTCTTCCTTCAGCAAATCAAATGAGATCATTATCTGCAGTAGCAATTTGAAAAGTATAGGTGGGCATATTTCTAACTTCTTAAAAGTTGTTATTTCCCATCTTATTTTTAGATGTAGTGCCACATAACCATTCATCTACAGTCATATTAGTTAAGTTGTTTCATGATCACCCAAGTATAGGTGGGCATATTTCTAACTTCTTAGGGGGCATTTGGTATGCGGTATTTTTTTTTATTCCTTAGAAAATTTAGGGTGGGAATCTATTATCATGTTTGTTTGGGCTATAAAAAATTTATTTCCGGGAATTAGAAATACCCGGGTAAATAGTTTACCCATAAAACATGGGAATCCTATCCTTAAAAATAGGTGGGTATATTTTTTTTCCCGGGCAAAAAAAAAAATTCTTAAAATTTCTTCTTCTTTTTTGATCATTTTTGAACGTTATTTTCGTTTTTATCATTTTCTTTTTCGTTTTTATCGTTTCCTGCCGCTTTTTGGTCATCTTTTGTCCTTTTTTTATCTTTTTTGTCGTTTTTTGTCCTTTCTGTCATTTTTGTAGTAGTTTTTTCGTCATTTTTTGTTTTCTTTGGGCTTTTTGTCGTCTATCGTTTTTATCATTTTTTCTGCTTTTTGGTATTTTTTGTCGTTTTTATTGTTTTTGGTCGTTTTTTCCCCTTTTGTCATTTTTACAGTAGGTTTTTGTCATTTTTCGACTTTTTTGTCGTCTTTTGTCATTTTTTATCATTTTTTGCAGTTTTTGCTGCTTTTATGTAGCTTTTTTGTAATTTATGTCATTTTTTGGACTTTTTGGTCGTTTTATTTTTTTTTGCAGCATTTTGGCCATTTGTCGTTTTTTATCGTTTTTTGTCGCTTTTGTCGCTTTTTGTCCTTTTGTCATTTTTTAGTTTTGTCATTTTTTTTGTTCTTTTTGTCGCTTTTTGTTAATTTATTATGTTTTTTATTTTTTTTTTGTTTTTTGTCTTTTGTCGTTCTTTTTGTCGTTTTGGGGTTTTTTTTTTTGTTCTTCTTGTCGTTTTTTGTCACTTTTTAGTTGTCCTTTTTGTCTTTTTGTTTTTTATCGTTTTTTTGTTTTTGTCATGTTTTTGCTTTTTGTCGCTTTTGTCTTTTTTTTGTCGTTTTTGGCCATTTTTGTCGTTTTTTGTCTTCTTTTGTGTTTTTTTAATCGTTTTATTTGATTTTTTTTCGTTTTTTTTTTGTCGTTTTTGTTTTAATCGTTTTTTTGCCGTTTTTACTTTTTTTTTCCCTTTTTGGCGTTATTTCCTTTTTGGGTTTTTTCCCTTTTTTTATCATTTTTTTTCCGGGAATATTTATATAGTCACCAAACATGGGAATGTAATTTTACAGGAAATTTAATTACTTGGAATTTAATTCCCGGGAATATAGAATTCCCGGATATATAGTATTCCGAATACCAAACGCCCCCTTAAAAGTTGTTATTTCCCATCTTATTTTTAGATGTAGTGCCACATCCATTCATCTACAGTCATATTAGTTAAGTTGTTTCATGATCACCCAACATTCTAACACTTAAAGCATGGTTACTATTATAGTCGTATGACAGTTCTCCTTATTTTCTCTTGTAAGACCAAATTTTATGTTTCAGTTGTCTTATGACATTCAAGGTTAAGACATTTGAGACCTTATTAACTTAAGAATATATCCAAAATCCTAGTCAAGCTTCCTGCGTGAATTTCTTCATAATAGTTTGTCATTTTGACCTTTAACCAAGGGATTACCACTTTACATTAAAGCTAGGGGTGAGCAGAATTCGGTTTTTTAACCGAAAACTGGACCGAACCGAACCGATATTCTCAATCGGTTCGGTTTTTTAAATTTCGGGTCGGGTTTCGGGTCCAGGATTCCAAGTATTCGGGTTTCGGGTTGGGTAACGGTTATTGGGTTCGGTTACCCGACCGAACCGAAAACCGAAACTAATTTTTTATTGATAGTGAAATTACTAAAATGCTCCCCTGAATTATATAAGGGCTCTTCTTCAGTTGTGCCCTAAAATGTCTCTCTCTCTCGTCTCACTCCGTGACTCCGCCGCTGGCCCGCTGCTGCTCTGAGCTCTCCTCTCCTGGAGAGAAGAGGACTCGAGTCGAGTCTCTCCTGCTCTAAAATCTCTCTTCTTCAGTTCAGTTGTGCCCTAAAATCTCTCTCTCTCTGAGTCTCTCGTGCTCTCTAGGATTTTTCGTGCTCTCTATCTCTAGGGTTTTTCGAGTTCCTAATCCTAGATCTGGGCCTCTGGCTCTCTCGACTCACAGATCTAGCCGACTACCGAGATCTGGTAAGAAAAAATTATAGTCTCTTAAACTTTTTATTTTTTTTACAGATGTTTGTTCGTTTTATTTCCTTCTTTCTAATTATTTTGTTATTTTTCTTGCATGATTCATTGAAGTATTGAACTATGGAGGGATCTAACCTACATCTGGGCCAACTGTGATCTGGTTTTAGTGGGTTCTTCTACATTCGGTAATCGGTTCTTGTAACTTGTTGACATTGTTGATTGTTTCTACTCAGAGACTACCAGACTCCAGAGCAACTGTGAGTGTGAGTAGATTGTTATTTAGTCATGATAATTTCAGTTGATAATTTGTTATTTAGTAACTGTGAGTGTGAGTGTGAGTAGATTGTTATTTTAATTTGTTAATTTTAGTAACTGTGAGTGAGTAGATAATTTCAGTTGATAATTTATAATTTTAGTAACTGTGAGTGTGAGTAGATTGTTATTTAAATTTGTTATTTAGTCAAAGATTGTTATGTAGTCAGTTTTTGATTTATCATGATAATTACATATTGTTATTATCAGTTTGTTATTTAGTCATGATAATCTGTTAAATCTTGTTAAATTACAGTTTGTTATTTTGTTAAATTACAGTTTGTTATTTAGTCATGATAATCTGTTAAATCTTGTTAAATATTGTTAAATTACAGTTTGTTATTTTGTTAAATTACAGTTTGTTATTTAGTCATGATAATCTGTTAAATCTTGTTAAATTACATTGTTATTATCTGTTTTGTTATTTAGTCATTATTATCAGTTTGTTATTTCCAGTTTGTTATTTCAGTTTTTGATTTCTCATGATAATTACAGATTGTTATTAAAGTTTGTTATATAGTCATGATAATTTGTTAAATTCTCATGAAAATTTCAGTATTTCTCACTCATTAGAAATCTTGTTATTATCAGTTTTTGATTTCTCATGATAATTACAGATTGTTATTATCAGTTTGTTATTTCTCAGGATAATTACAGTTTTTCTCATGAGCAATTGGTTATTTAGTCAAAGATTGTTAGATTGATATTAGAGTTGATAATTACAGTTTTTCTCAGGATAATTACAGTTTTTCTCAGGATAATTGCAGTTGATAATTGCAGTTGATAATTTCTCATGATAGATTAGTTTATTATTAGATTGATATTAGAGTGCACTATGTTTGTGCATTTTAGATTCTTTAGAAAACTCACTAGAATTCAGCACCAACCCAATCAATGGGTTACTCATTGAATTGTGTATGTTGAATAGGTAGCACCACAAATCCAATCAATGGCAACCATATCATATTCATGCAATGTGCGTATTTCTTAATTTTGTTTTATTGAAATTTGTTATACATATTTTATATATTCAAAGTACAAATTATTGTTTTAGATGGCGCAAGAAGGTGATACTCAACCGCCAACTAGCTCTCAAGCCACAAATGATCCTATATCCAATCAAAATTCAAGGCTTCGAGTTTCAAGAAAGCCTACGAAGGAAAGAGCTCCGCATTGGAAAGATTTTAAGAAATTTCTTGATGCGGAAGGTCGTCCAAAAGCAAGTTGCAATCGTTGCGGGAAAGAGTATCATTGCTATAGTAAACTAAATGGGACTAGTAATGTGAGAAATCACTGGAATGCATGTCCACTAAATCCAAAGAATAGTGATTCTAGTCAAACAATTCTCAACTTGCAATCAATGGCGAAGGGCAAGGACAAAATACTAACTAGCTGGAAATTTAACCAAGACGAGGTGAGAAAGGCCTTGACAAATATGATTATCGTTGATGAGCTTGCGTTTCGATTTGTGGAGTGTGAGGGCTTTAGACACTTCATGAATGTGGCGTGTCCTAGTTTTCGTATTCCGTCAAGATGGACCGTGGCTCGGGATTGTTATGAAATGTACTCTATTGAAAAGAGTAAGCTAAAAACATACTTTAAACAATCCAAGCAAATGGTTTGTCTCACGACGGATACTTGGACATCGTTGCAAAAAGTCAACTATATGTGTCTTACGGCACATTACATAAATGAAGATTGGGAGTTGAAGAAGAAGATTATAAACTTTTGTCCAATTACAAGTCATAAAGGGGAAGCCATCGGGAAAGCGGTAGAGAAGTGCTTGCTAGAGTTGGGGTATTGATCGAATATTCACTATAACGGTTGACAATGCGAGCTCCAATGATGTTGCTATTTCTTATTTAAGCAAAAAAATTCAGAATTGGGGAAATAGCATTCTACAATGCAAGTATTTACACATGCGATGCATTGCACACATCATTAATCTTGTTGTTGTTGACGGCTTGAAATTGATGTCTCCATGTTCGAAATGCGGTAAGGTATGTGAGACATTCTCCAAGTCGCTTTCAAAAGTTCAAGGAGTGTGTTGAAGCCGAAAAGATACAAAGCAAAAAAATGTTGTCTTGATGTAAGCACTCGTTGGAACTCGACATTTTTGATGTAGGACACGGCCCAAAAGTTTGAAAGTGCCTTTGAGAGATTCGCCGAACAAGATCCATGGTTCAAAGTAGAACTAACGGAGAATGGCGGATATCCTATTGAAGATGATTGGGCCAATGCAAGGAGGTCGTGCACTTTCTTAGAACACTTCTACGAACTTACTTTGCGTATCTCGGGATCCTTATATGTCACTTGCAATAATTTCTTTGACGAAATCACATCCATTGATATTCTCTTGCGCACATCAAAGGAGAGTGATGACTATGACTTGTCTCTCATGGCCGACAAAATGAGGGAGAAGTATCAAAAATATTGGGGTGACATTGAAAAAATGAATATGGTGATTTTTATTGCTCCAATTCTTGATCCTCGACATAAGTTGGAATATGTAGAATATGCTCTTGATCATCTATATAGTCCGGAGAAGAGCGATTCCATGAAGAAGAAAGTAAAAAGTGTTGCGTACTCTATGTTCAATGAGTACAAAAATATGAGCTCTTCACAAAGTGGTGGTAGTGGTACTACTATTAGTGAAAGAGTTGAACCTTCTAGTGCAAATCAACTGTTGCAATTGAAGAAGTCCATGAAAGCCCAATTCAAGAAACATAAGATGGAATTGGGTGGTGGTGATGCTAAATCCGAGTTTGATCGATATCTAGATGAGAGCACCGTAGATGATGATGATGAGAGTGATGATTTTAATATTTTGGGATGGTGGAAGCTCAATTCTCCTCGTTTTTCGATCCTATCGAAGATGGCTAGGGATGTGTTGGCCGTTCCCATATCTACCGTGGCATCCGAGTCCGCTTTTAGTACGGGTGGTCGTGTGCTTGATTCATATAAGAGCTCTTTGACTCCCAAAATTGTTCAAGCTCTTATTTGTTGTCAAGATTGGTTCCGGGGACCTTCCGATCGACCTATAGTATCCATTATTGAAGAGGAGTTTGAAGACGTGTATAAAGTTGAGATGGGTAATTTTCAATTTGCTTATTGCTTGCATTATTTTATATATTTTTGTGTGTTTTAACTTGTTGATTCATTTTTTCATTTAGATTTGGGTAAGTTGACAATGGAATCAACGTCAACAAGCGAGGTTTGATTACTTATGCTCTTGAGTCTTGAACATTGGAGTAATATTTGGGAAATGGGAACACAAACTCTATGTTGGAGATAATTTTGTAATATTTTTGTAGCACAAAATATCTGTCATGTGCTATAGACATGAGTAAAATCCAGCATTAAATGAGTAAAATCCAGCACAAGCTGCACAACTCTGTTTCTGTGCTCTGGCTCTGTTTCTGTGTTTTGGCTCTGTTGATGGATTTTACTCATGTCTGGGACCTCTGGGTTACTCATCTTTTGCTGGAGCCTGGATTTTACTCATTTACTGCTGGAGTGTGCTGGATTTTACTCATTTACTGCTGAAAATTTATGTTGGACATTGTTTACATTTACTGCTCCTTCACTCATTTACTAATTATTATTGTTTGATGAGGCACTGCAGCCATTTGGCTTTATTGGCGAGGCACTGTAGGCTGCAGCCATTTAACTGCTGTTTGATGATGGTGATGATGGATATTGTATTTGTTGGTGAGGCACTGCAGCCATTTAACTGCCATTTGGCTTTATTGGCGAGGCACTGCAGCCATTTAGCTGGTGTTTGGACTTTGGAAGCATGTTGTTGTTCCTTGACCCTTCTCTTGTTCATGTGTTCCCCTATTGTAACATGTGGACTATTGTAATTTGTATTTGTTGTTGATGTTGTGTTGTATGGAGACTCTAGAGTCCTAGACTGGTAATCTGGAGTGGATACATCATACATTCGTTTAAGTATTATAAATTTTACTAATTTATTTGTTAAGCTTTGGCGATGATGATTTAGCTGCAGCCATTGGCGCGGCATTTATTTGCAGCCAATTGGCGAGGCATGTACTTCTGAGCCTTCTTTGTCCACAATTTTCAGGCAGTGATACTGATACTGATACTTAGGCCTTGGCTGCGATAATGAGTATGCTGTTTGATACTTGGCTTATTTGGCGTTAAACTGCTGTTTGATGATGAAGATGATGGAACTTGGAAGCATCAAGCATGATGTTGTTCCTTCTCTTGTAAGTGTTCCGCAATTGTAACATGTGGACTATTGTATTTGTTGTTGATGGCATCCTGGAAGCATGTTGTATTGCTGTTTGATGATGATGATGATGGAAGCATGCTGTTGTTCACTTCCTTCTCTTGTTCAAGTATTTCCCTATTGTAATATGTGAACTATTGTATTTGTTGTTTTGATGATGATGATGGAAGCTTGCTGTGCAGCACTTGTTCAAGTGTTCCACGATTGTAATATGTGAACTATTGTATTTGTATTTGTTCAAGTGTTCAACTATGCATTAATCATTTAATTGGTTGTATCATGCTGTTTTTTAAAATTATATATTATATTTATTTGGTATTTGATGGTGGCTTAAATTAGTCAAGGATGTTATTTCTTATTGGGCCGGCCCATTTGGGCCATGAAACCGAACCGAACCGTAAACCGAAATATTTGTTCGGTTCGGTTTTGGTCGGTTCTTTTACATTCGGTTCGGTAATCGGTTCATCAAAAACCGGTTCTCGGTTTTTTTCGGTTTTGCTATTTTCGGTTCGGTTCGAACCGACCCGATGCTCACCCCTAATTAAAGGGGACAACTAATAGTAAAAAAATTTGGTATAACAGAAGCGATGAATCTATACAGAAAAATCTCTGTAGGATTAATTTCACTAGATAAATATTATACAACCCAATCCATTGTGTCGAGGAGAACAAGTTTTGATCCTACAGTTAGTGGCAACTATAAAGTGCTTATGGTATCTTAGCTATTTGTACCAGCTAAGTTAACCAACATCATGCTGTAAGTAACAACATTATCCACAATTAAGAAGCTAAGGTACAATTCCACAAATCTACAGGTTGACATGCTGAGTGAACTTCCATATTCCTCCAACTTCCTATGTTCTTATCACGGTTACAAGATTCCCTGGGGCCAAAAGCTCCACTAACTGGTTTGCATGTCGCCAAATGTGATGGGTTTGAATCTCATTTTGGAGAATTTTGTGGGTTTTCTTTTCAGTTTCCTTGGTTTAGTACTTCCGCTTTCCTATTTCATGTAAATGTTTCCTTGCGCAAGTTTAGGATTTGGTTGTGTATATAGAGCTGACATATTATTGTTGTAAGTTTAGGATGAGGTTAGGATATACAAGAGCTTATGCTTAGACTCGTCATCACTTTGGCATTATAAAAGAAATTAGTTTTTCTCAACCCTGGTGGACTACTACTTTGTGGGTTCAAATGTTGTTCGTGGATTCAGGCACTCCTCATGGACTTGGACTTGCTTACGGATTCGTGTAGTTAGCTCTCAAGTTTTTGTTTCGACCTACTATCCCATCAACTACTGCTACGTAATAAGCCTATCCCTAAGGACCATGTATACTTTAGACTAATGTATCCCATGCCGGCATGCCCGTAACCCTTGTCATGTCCCATGAATTTGCTAACCAGGTTCAGATCATGCATTGTTGGCCTATCAAAGTCAGTAATCTAGCAAATAGAGAACCACAGTTCAGGACTATCCTTATCCCTTACTTTGTAAATATACTAGTTCCACTGGCAGAGCTATCTGTTGCATCTGGAATTGCAACTGTCTTAAACCATCAGTATCCAGAATCTTGCATCTAGTAACTCAGCAATCCGTCCTATTGAATCTTCTTGCAGAGAATAAACTCAGAATCACCCTCCATCAATGTTATAGAAAGCACTAGGCAGCCGTTATGCGGCAATGGTATACCTAATGCCCAGATTGCTAGCAGGATGCCATGTAGATTTATGTAGAAAAAAGCGTTACCATTTAAAGAAGCTTAGGATTTTGTAGTTCACTGAAAGTAATACAAAACTATATATTAAAAAAATAATAATAATAATAATAAAAAAATACAAAACTATATATTCATATGTATATATAAAACAATGATTACATTATAAATAACTTTAGCAAACACTCAGATGGACCAAAGACTACAACTACAATAACAAGTATTGAACAAATAGAATGATAGTTTATAATTCACCAAAAATAATATAAATTTTTCGGGAGTAACTGCCTAATGCAATGATAACTGCTACTGATTGAGTACAATCAATATTGGGAATAATATCCCTTAAACCTTTCGGTTTTGTAACCACCATATGGCTTTTGTATATAAGACTAACACTATACCCATTCTTGAGTTACTTGTTGATATTGAGGAATAAAGATTAGTCTCTCTCTCTCATTTTTCTCCTTAAAATTTCTTTAGAATTCTATAGTCGTCTGACTACAACACATATGAAAATAAAAGGCCAATATAATGTCAATTAAATACTTTTAGCCAAGCCAAAAACTGACCAAGAAAATAAAAAAGATCATGCCAAAAAACATTTTTTAGCAAAAAAATAACTAGACCAAAATATAGGCGGCGTGTTTTCTTCTTTGGTTGCATAATATTGCTTTTCCATGCATATCCACAATACCGCCTGAACGCACAATATACTGAAAATTTTGGTGGTGGGTAGCCGCATAGCGCCAAGGCGCCACTTTTTGACACATTTTAGAATAATGCCCTCCATGCCTTAAATCACTACCTAAGCAGCATATGCAAGGCAGTCTAGATGATAAAAGTTTACACCAAGGCAGAATGCAGATAGCTTTGAGCACAACCCAACTTCAATTCATCTCCTAAATTATGAAGTGTGACCTGTCTGCAAGAACTTAGGAAGCTGTAAATCATAACAGGTTACAGATATTCCTCCTATACTGTGGTGAACAGTCTAAGATATTACTAGGTAGCTCGAGTAGAATAAACCAATCATAAGGCCGATCAGAATTCTACTGATCTTTTATGATTTCCAAGTGTGTAGGAGCAAATGATGAGCAGGGTTTCCAACATATTATTTTCAATATAAGAAAGCTACAATGACGAGGGTGCTCCATATAATACATTAGAAATAAGTTCCCAGAACCTTCCTATAAATGCTAGACAAAAGACTCAAACATACCTCCTAATATTGTCACCTCAAAAGTTATATTTGCATTAATCGAGGAATTGAGACTTAACTTAGGAATCTCAATTTCCCACTTCTGTGTTCAAAAAAGAGGAATAGGATTCACTCATTTTTTATGAGTGAATTCAAACTCCATCAATGGGATGTGTTACTATGTGACTATAGTTAACTCCGAAATTAAAAAGGTGGTCCTTCTGGCAGAGGTGACATATTTTCACTTCCCACAATGTATTTACAAATCAAGCCATCTGCACAAGTTCAAGGATTTCAAATTCATCATGGTAGTGCCAACCAAACATAGAGGATTGGGGTTACAATTTCATCTCTCGATTCCATGAATCCTCCCTTCCCCTCTAGTTCTTTGCATGCAGCACCAAGAAATAAAGTTCATGGAAAGCAAATTTATGACAACCCAACGAGCACTAATCTAGAATACAAGTCGCACTAATAGAGAATAAAGTTAGGAAAACGGAATTGATTGAGATAAACTCGGATCTGGGGCAATACTTTGCAGGGATTCCAACAAGGAGTGTGATTTAACTTTGTATCAAGAGTGAGGATAATTTGGAAATTCAACTGGACAATGACCAAATGGCACCAACAAGTATTCAGCCATAATAGCACTGACCTACAAATTCATTTAGCAAGGGTACACCTTTCTAAAACAGAACTAACTGAAAGTCACGGTTTCAAGCTCAGTAGCTAATAACGCAGAATTTTGTAATAATTAAGAATATCAGCCCCTTAAATCAAGCTCATAGCCCATCCTTAAGATCATGGTATTCATGCATCTAACAATACTAAACAGAATTATTATGAAAGATGAGTCAGAGAATGATACCTTTAACTCTGCAAGCAGATGGTGCTCGATAGCATTAAACAAGTCAACTCTCTCCAATTCGGACATTTTCGATATTAATTTATGTATATCAGCCCTCATCCGAGCCCGCCTCCACAGCCTCTGTTGCTCCTGCTCAGCAGCAGCGCGCTTCTTCTGGAACCACGGCATGAAATTGTGTCCTTCCAAAAACCGTCTAAAACAAACAGCGAAACCATCAGTAGCCTACCTACACAACCAAAACCCATCTATTTATCAATCACACAATTCAAGCAAGTATGCATATATATAGGTATATACCTGTACAAGTCTAGCCAGTTTGACCTCATCCTCTTCGCCAAGAACTTCCCTGCCCCCCTGGCTGCCAGCCCGGCTAGAAACTCCTCCTTCCGGAATGCCAACAGCTGCGGCGGGTCCCCGTACGGAGATGCCCCTTCTGAAGGTGTGGTCGCCCTCATGTACGGACCAAACGGCGCGAGAAAATTCGTAGTCAGCTCGAGGAAATGCCTCCTCAAAATTTCGTTGTTAACAACCAACATGGACTCGTCCACCCTCCCAGACGCCCCCGCGTCCACCAGCCTGTTAAGCACGGCGGTGTCGGGCTTCGTGACGGCCGAGTAGGCGCTCCAGACGGCCTCCTTGTGCTGAGTCATGAGGGAGAGCGGGCCTTCACGGCGCAGCTTGACCATATCGAACAGGCCGCTCAATTTTGTCGCGCTGGGGTGAGGGGGAGGGGGAGGAGCAGCAGCACTGCCGACGGAGACGATGTGGGGGATGGAGGGGAGGGCCTTGAGGAAGAAGAGGTTGGTGACGCCGAGGATTAAGGGGGGGAAGGGGTGGGAAGGGGGGAGGGAGTTGAGGCGGAGGAAGTCAGGGTCGTGGATGGTGAAGTAGGGGCGGAAGTCGACGTGGAGGGTCAGGGGGGAAATGATGCCGACGAGGGCGACAACAGCGTCGGAGCAAAGGGTGGGGGTGGGGGCGATCAAGAGGAGGGGCGCGCCGAGGAGGAGGAGCTCCCAGAGGTGCCAGAGGTGGAGGAGAAGGCCGCGGAAGGAGGAGAAGAGGCGGGAGTCGAGGGAGAAGGGGAGGTCAGGGTCAGGGAGGCGGACGCGGAGGGTCGGGGAGGAGGCGGCGAGGGGGAGGTCCATGGGGGAGCCGGGGAGGGGAGGGGGCCAGCGGGAGACGTGGGCGGCGACGAGGTCGACGGCGGGGCGGCCGCCGAGGTCGAAGCAGAGGGGGGCAAGGATCTGGAGGAGGGGGCGGAAGACGGAGGAGAAGGGGGAGTGGGAGAGGATGACGACGGACCGCTGGTCGCCCCCGCGCGGGAGGCGGTCGTCGTGGCGCTGGCGGTTGAAGACGTAGCCGTAGACGAAGGAGGAGGAGGGATTGTTGTGACGAGTGGCGGGGAAGCGGAAGGAGAAGATGGAGTCGAGAAGGGAGGAGCGGCGGTGGCGGAGGTTGTGGTGGGACATGGAGTCCGGGAAGGAGGAGAAGGCGATGAGGAGCTGCTGCTCGGGGGTGAAGGAGTCGGGTGGGTAGCACTCTTCGACGGTCTGGCCCTGCTCGAGGTCGAACCGGATGATGCAGAAGCCGAGGATCCACTGCCGGAGGCCGGAGGTGTCCATGGCTGCTGGGTCGTCGGCCATGGGATCTCAAAATCTATACATCACTCTGTCTATACACCATTGATGGATGGGGGCTGAGTTGGGCTGGTGTGGGTCGGGTGCTGTTTTGGTCTGTCAATGTCATCTTTGTGCGCTAGTTGTTTCTTTATTGGTTATCATCAGAAAATTACGTACAGACTACAGAGTAATAAATTTTGGGTTCGACTATTGACACCCCATCTATTTCTAAGTTGACTCCAATTTCTTTTCATAACTTAAGTTGTATTATAAAATGACTGCTTTATCCTTTTCCTATTTCTAATTCTACCCAAACCCAAACAGCCATAGGACCCCACCCCTTCACTAACCCCACCCCTTCAATAACTAATCCAAAAACCTTAGAAGACATTATTTGAAGCTTGAAGAAATTACAATGGAGGGCCAAAGTAATGATAGAAGATCTCCCGTACCCAATGTAAGTCCTACCAATGTTTTTTTTCAAGTATTGATTCGGCTGTTTCGATTTTGAGAAGAAAACAAAATTCGCGGACTGTTCGACCATAACAAGTCGGACAAATCTACACTGTTCGACGAGGGGAGGTCGAACGTTTTTTGAACTGTCCGACCTGTACTGGTCGAACAGTGTGGATTTCTCCGGATTATGTCGGTCGAACAGTACTTTTTTTGAGTTAAATTTAAAAATTTTATTTTCCAACCTAATCCGATATTTGCCGTCCCATAAAAAAAAAACTGGAAATTGCTGAGAAACCCAATTTCGGGATGGGCTTTTATGAAATGCCCACCCGCTGGATGAGTTTTATGAAATGCCCAGAATTAAGTATTTTCACGTTAAATATTCCAAGATTCCCTTTTAGATGCCACCCGCTGGAAACTGCTATTTTTATAATACCGAAACTACCCCTCCGCGCGAATTGGTCATCTATATGTATTTGAATTCAAAAAACTCAGATCTGGATTGCGATTTTCGTCTTCTTCTTCTTCACGGAAAATCTGAATTTCATTGCTCTCATCTTCAGCAGAGATCGCAAAGATCGTTCGTAGTTCGGTGTGCTTTTCTTCGGTCGAACTCAGATCATCGCTCGTCATCATCATCACCATCATCATCTTCATCGACGTCAATTGTGGAGAGAAGATCTTTCTTCTTCTTTTCCATAAGAATTATCATCGCTTTGAAAGAAGAACGAAACTCTTTATTCCTGAAAAAACTAAATTACACGGAGAATGGCCATTCTCCTACGTTTTAACACTGGAAATGACCATTCTCCGTGTAAATTAACACGGAGAATGCCATTCTCCGTTTTATTTAAAACGGAGAATGGCCATTCTCCTGCGTTTTAACACTGAAATGACCATTCTCCGTGCTAAATTACACGGAGAATGACCATTCTCCGTTTTATTTAACACGGAGAATGACCATTCTCCGTGTAAATTAACACGGAGAATGCCATTCTCCGTTTTACTTAAAACGGAGAATGACATTCTCCGTGTTTCTAACACGGAGAATGGCCATTCTCCTGCGTTTTAACACTGAAATGACCATTCTCCGTGCTAAATTACACGGAGAATGACCATTCTCCGTTTTATTTAACACGGAGAATGACCATTCTCCGTTTTATTTAACACGGAGAACGTCATTCTCCGTTTTATTTAAAACGGAGAATGCCATTCTCCTGCGTTTTAACACTGAAATAACCATTCTCCGTGCTAAATTACACGGAGAATGCTATTCTCCGTTTTATTTAACACGGAGAATAACATTCTCTGTTTTATTTAACACGGAGAATAGCATTCTCCGTGTTTCTAACACGGAGAATGGTCATTCTCCTGTGTTTTAACACTAGAATGACCATTCTCCGTGATAAACTACATGGAGAATGGCATTCTCCGTGTAAATTAAGACGGAAAATGCCATTCTCCGTGTTAGTAACACGGAGAATGTCATTCTCCGTGTAAATTAAGACGGAGAATGACATTCTCCGTGTTACTAACACGGAGAATGACCACCCTCATGCGAAATTAACATTTTTCGTGTTCTAAGATGGAGAATGACCATTCTCCTGCATTTTATGGTCAGCTGAAACTTTGGAGAGCCATAACTTTTGACTGGGAGGTCGAAACGAGGTCCCGTTTGTCGCAAAATGAGCGTATTGTCGAGGAGACTGAAAGTAACGATTTTATCGTTAGACGGCCTTCCAAAATTTTAGAATCGCAAAAAAATGATGTTTGGACCTCCGTTTTAGCACTTTTGCAGTTTGTCCCGGTCTTTCCGAAATTTTCCGACGAGTTTTTGAAGATTTTTGAGGAGAAAACCTAGATTCGAAAGTGAGCAGCGTATGGAAGAAGATGAAGTATCGAAACATTTTTTTAAGAGCAGTTTCGTGGGTGTTTTCAATAAATTAAAAGGAAGGGCAAAATGGTCATTTGGAACCCGCTTTGGATAAATTTCTCTAATTCTGGGCACGCGATGAAAGTTTTTTTAGCGGTGGGTTTTACATAAAACTTTTTTAGTTTTTGGGCATTTCATAAATCCTCCCAAAAAAAAATATTTTGAGTGGCACTCCACTTGGATGATCTATTTGTGCGGTGCATCCCACATTGTTTGCTATATGTATAAGTAGTCCCACTTTGGACGTTTTCTGTCAGTTTTGACGGTCAGCCGTGTTTGACCCTTAAAAAAGACGAAAATGTCCCTCTTCCTCCTCCCCTCCTCCCTCCCGCTGCCCCCCGCCGCTGGTTGCCGCCGTCGATGCTGCTGCTGCTGCTAGACGGGGGAGGGGCGGCAGCAGGGGGAGCGCGGGGGGGCGGGGGCAGAGGAGGGCGAGGTCGGGGAGGGGGAGGGGAGGTCAGGGAGGGGGCGGGGAGAGGTCAGGGAGACCCACTCCGGTATCTGCTTTGATTCATGCAGCTACTATGGTCACAGCTGGCGTTTTCATGATAGCAAGGTGCTCCCCTTTATTTGAATACTCACCTACGACTTTGATTGTTATTACTTTTGCAGGAGCTATGATGTCATTCCTTGCGGCAACCACTGGAATATTACAGAACGATCTAAAGAGGGTTATAGCTTATTCAACTTGCAGTCAATTAGGCTATATGATCTTTGCTTGCGGCATTTCTAACTATTCGGTTAGCGTCTTTCACTTAATGAATCACGCGTTTTTCAAAGCATTACTCTTCCTGAGTGCAGGTTCGGTGATTCATGCCATGTTGGATGAGCAAGATATGCGGAAGATGGGGGGGATTGCCTCCTCGTTCCCTTTGACCTATGCCATGATGCTCATGGGCAGCTTATCTCTTATTGGATTTCCTTTTCCAACTGGATTTTATTCCAAAGATGGAGGTCGGGGAGGGGGCGGGGCGAGGTCGGGGAGGGGGCGGAGGGGGCGAGGTCGGGGAGGGAGAGGGGAGGTCAGGGAGGGGGTGGGGCGAGGTCAGGGAGGGGGCAGAGGGAGGTGAGGTCGGGGAGTTCGGGGAGGGGGCGAGGTCGGGGAGGTGCGCGAGGTTGGGGAGGGGGCGAGCCGAGGTCGGGAGGGGGGGGTCGAACGTCGGGGAAGGGGGAGGGGGGCTATGATCGGGGAGGTGACGGGCCGAGGTCGGGGAGGGGGCGAGGTCAGTGAGGGGGCGGGCCGAGGTCGGGGGGGGCGAACGTCGGGGAAGGGGGGTTGTGATGTCAGGGAAGAAGACAATGGAAGGAGGGTTATTTTGGTCCATTTTTTTAAAATGAAGGGTCTATCCATCAAAACTGACAAAAAATGTCTAAAGTGGGATGACTTATACATATAGCAAATCCAAAGTAGGATAACTTATACATATTATAAACAATATGGGATACATTGCACAAATAGACCATCCAAGTGGGGTGCCACTCAAAAAATTTCTAAAAAAAATGGATTGGGACGTCATTGTTAATAGTGCTCCATGTTGAAAATTTAAATGGGACGTCATTGTCTATGGGACGTCATTGACAATGACATCCCACATTATTCTATTTTAACAGCTATTTTGACCGTTTTAATTAAAACGGTCAAATTTTTAATCTTTATAGAGTGAATTCTATATAAAGAAGAGAAGATGGGGGAGATTTTCATTCACACTTATAGCTTTCTATTCTTCCTCAACCTGATAATAAATCTCAGGCTTTTATTAGACTCACAAGCTCTCCATTTAGAAGCTTAGCAATCTGTAATATATATGGATCAAAGTTTAAGAATATGGCGCTCACATGGAGGTGCAGAAATGAGCTATCATACGAAAGAGATTTAACCCAAATTTTTATAACTGATCGTAGTATTATATTAGATAGTTTACACAATATGATTATTGAAAGTTTTTCTATTCTATATGAATTTATATTAAGACACGTTTATGTTTCTCATTATTTATTATTAGATTGTGAACAAGCATAGAATTACGTTCTTGAAGTTAATTTGCAATCGTCATTTATAAGTATCTTTGTTACTCAGTTACCACCAAGACTTGATAATTTTCTAGTCAACGTGTTTTTAATTACCAAGTGGGTCCTAGTTCTTCTCGACAAGTTCTAGCTCATGAAGAAGAACATACATTAGATGTAGCTACTAATGATGATTTTGATGATTTTCAAACTAATGAAAATACTGATGATTTAATTGAAAATTTAGATGATTTTGAAGATGATGACAATAATGTTACCACCCATGAATTATTTGTAGGACAATCATTTGATAGTCGTTCTAAATTTAGAACTTTTATAATTAATATAGCAATTGAACACAATTTTACTTGTTCAACTAGTGGTATGAACAATTATAAGGGAATTATATATACTTGTAATCAACCAACTTGTAATTGGAGAGTATATGCTAAACCCATTGGTAAAAGTAGAATATTTATCATTAGTACATTAGAAAGTCGACATTCTTGTTTAGGTGAACTTATAACAGGATCTCATCCATTAGCTACTGCTAAATGGATCAAAATAAGATTTTATCAACAAGGAATAATTTGTCCTACAGTCCATCACAAGTTGTGAAGGCTATATATAGAGAACATCATATACAAATTTCTTATACCAAAGCTTAGAGAGTCCGAGAGATAGCATTTGTTGAAATAAATGGTAGTTATGTTGACGCATATGCTAGTCTTGAAGAGTATGATTTTAGAATTATTGAGTCAAATTCAGGTAGTAGATGCTTTCTAAAGACTACTAAAAACAATAACTTTGAAATTTTTATTTATTTATTTCAAGACATGTATTGACTTTTTTAATGGGTTGTTTACCTGTTATTAGTATTGATGGTACTTTTTTTTTTTATCTACATATCAAGGTATTTTATTTATTGCTTGTGCTCATGATCCTAACTATCAACTATATTCAATTATGCTATTGCTGAAGGTGAAAACATCGATTCATGGACATAGTTTTTAAACAATTTAAGAATTTCTTTTGAAAACTATTTTGATGAATGGAGTAGAATTTTATTTGTATTATATAAACAAAAGAGACTGATAAATGCTATGCGTGTAACTTTTCTAAAATTACTATATTTTTTGTATTCAGCATTTTAAACAAAGTTTAAAATCTCAAGTTACCAAGGTTAGAAAATTTTGGCAATTTTTAAACTCTTTTGCTAGATCATACAATAAAACTGATGTTGATTATTGGTTTAAAAAAATTAAAGCTGAAAATATGGACATGTTTAACTAGCTTGTTGGAGTAAATGATCAAACTCATAATTTTGAACATCGGATAACTACTTATTCTTCTCGCCCTAGATTAGATATATTAACACTTATAATCTTACAAAATGTTTCAATAACTAGATTAAGTGTTGTAATGCCTGTGGTTCGTATTACGTATTTCTGGAATACGTGTACGTATTTTATTCTGTATTGCATGATTCCTTGTTAGCTTGTATCTTGGCTTGGTTATTTCTTGGCTTGGTTCGGCTTGGCTCGGTTTTCTTTGGTTCAATATGAACCAATGTGAACCCCTACCTACCACCACCATTGTATTTATTAATCCATTCTCTCTATTCTCTCTCTTCATTAATCATCTTCTTCTTCCCCATTACTCCCTACCTACCAGAGAGAGAAGAGAGAGGTCTAGGCAAGTGCAACTTGCTTCATGGAGGAACTCTGATTTTATTGCTCCATTCTCTTCTTTACTACATTCTAAAGCACTTTAGTATTTGACATTTCTAATTTCCATGGCTAGATTCTTGTAGATCTAAGTTTGCACTATTTTCGGATTTCTTGGGTTTTGATCTACTTAATCTTGTTATTTTCGAGTTTTGATGGTTCCATGTTGTAGAGAATCTCGTTCTACCCCATTTTGACCTATGGAAGTTCGGATTTGGGCTCCAGATGAAGATTTTATGGAGCTTGGAAGCTTGGGTTCATGGTGTTCTTCTTCTCTGAGATTTGGGGAAGAAGAACAGTGCTTGACTTGACCGCATGACAATTCATGCGACAAGTGATTCAGCCACATGAGACTTCTAGCCGCATGGGCTGAGTCTCATTCTTAAAAAAACCGCATGAGGCCCTTGCTTTCCAGCCGCATAAGTCTGCCTTCGTCCTTGGCCGCATGAATATGAATTGAACCTGACCGCATGAGTCCTCAGTTCCTTCTTGCCGCATGGAGTCCCACTTGTCTTCAGCCGCATATGCGCCTATCTCCTTGAGCCGCATGAACTCTAGTACTTGCGGACCGCATAGGCTTGGTTCCCCGCTAGCCGCATGTGCCCCTACCCCGAGAGCCGCATGAGTCCAATTCATCCTGGCCGCATGGAGCCTTCCTTCCTGCTTGCCGTATGGGAGCTAGTCCTACTCTCAGCCGCATAGCAGCCATGTTGACTTAACCGCATGCGCCCTTGCACTTCCAGCTGCATGCGCCCCTTGTCTTGGCCGCATGTGATTCAGTGACCCTGGCCGCATGCGCCCTCCTAATTGGGCCGCATGATTCTACCCTTTCCTGACCGCATATGCTTTAGCCGCATGGCTCTTCTATGGCCCTGTATATTGATATTTTATTAGATATTTTACGTCCATTTTATATCCTTACGCCTTTTGTCATGAACTTGATAATCATAGATTTGCTTAATATGTTGGAATGGTACCTGAGCATGACACGATAGTGACCCGTAGTGGTGCACTCTTGACAAAAAAACCTGACATGACATGATAGTGGCCCGCCGTGGCGCACTCCCGACAAGTACACTTGATATGGTAACCTGACATGATATATCTTGAGTAGTTGTTGCGACGGCTACCTGACATGACATGACCTGTACAATGAATCCTGGACACCGTGGACGATTGTGCTTGTGCAAATAATCCAGTCCTGTCTTGCATCATGTCTAGGAAGGGACTCCTGAGTACCACGGTCAGGAGTACCTACTGAAATGGACTAAGGCTAATAACTAGATTAATACAGTAGTCATGAAGAGATTTTCCAGCTACAGGCAATCCCGTTACCTGGGCGCGCTTGGGATCTGTAGCCTGCCGTCGAGTAGGGCACATTTCCAGCACACTGTCATGTGTTGCACCCTTCAAGCTACTTAAGGGTACATGCGTTTCCTGGACGGTGTACCCACCTGAATACAACCCTAATATTTCGACCTGGGTAACCTGGATGGTCTGCAGGGCTTGTGGCTGTGGAATAATCTCACTGCATCTTGTTAGTAATTAGGCTTGTGACAACCCTAGTTAGTTAAAGTATCAAGCCGTAGTTCTTGCTTGGCCGTGAAATGATTGGATAGAGTTTAACCAGTCTAGTCTTGTCCTGATCCTGTTCCAGATTATTGAATGACCAGAATGCTTGTATTTATTTTACCGATAAATGGTGAGAAACCAAGTTCCGTTCAGACGAAGGGTTACAACCCCGGTCCTTGTTTGGTTTACGGGTTGTAACCTGGTTATCTGAATAGTTCCATGGTTATCTCGTCGTATATCATCCTGATATGTTTTCTTTATTTTCCAGTTCTTACTTTTATTTATATCTTGTGCTGATTGCTGGTTTTAGTTCCTAAGTGAAGCTTCCTTTGTGGTACTTGCTCTTTCTGGGATCTGACCCAACTGGTTTTGTATGGCCAGATTTCGGAGCAGCTCCAGAGGATCCACCGCCTTTCCAGCCCGATGGTGAACACCAGACGTAACCCGGGCAACGAGTGGGTTTATTTTTTTTGCTCTCCCACTTTATTGTAAAAATATTCTTTTGAGACGTTTAGCCGACGAGCACCTGTTTAGCTCGATTGTATTTACTTACTGTCTGCCTACGGGCTGCAACATGATTGACAGATCCTAGGGTTGATCATGTATGACTAAACTCTTGCTAGTCCTCACATTTTGTAACGACTAGCTTCATGATCAGCTGAATATGTAATATTTGGGACGCCTTATTATTGTATATTTAATGATCATACATCTTGTAACATTTACTTACTTGCTTGTGATTGAGACACTAGGCTTGTTCATGACCATAGGAGACTGTTGGCTTGTAGTAAACCCTCATGTATCTAGACAGCCGTGACCGTATAGCGAGATGGAATCCATTTCTATATACGTAGCTGGCTATGTCTGCCCCCGCTCTCCAGTATTCTGGTTCTGGGGCGTGACAAGTGTATACGTGATAAACTAATAACAACACTACTTGACGGCATTAGAGCTAAGATTATATTGCTTCAAGACAAGGATAGGCAAATTTCTCAAAACCTAGAAATAAAGTTTTGTCCGAGAATGTTAAAAACTATAGCTCGCATAAATAGAGAAAAATACAACCTACAAATGTTGCATATTTATAGTTTTTGTTGAAATGTTAGATCGTGCAACAAGTAGAACGTATGTAGTATGCTTAGACGAAAGTTATTGTTCATGTTTAAGATGGTATCATACGCTTGTACCATGTGTACATGCATGTTATACGTGTAAGTCTTGCAATGTTAATATCAATAATTTTTATTCTTTAATACTTTCTACTAACAAGTTGAAAAGTGTGTATGGGCCGCATTTGGAACCAATCCATTGCCCCACGATCTTTAAAGTGCTTTGGTTAGAGGACAAATTGGAGTACCAAATGGAAGACGCAAAGTTGGAAGACCAAAGAAGAACCACATCATGTCGAAGAATGAAGCTACAAGATATTTCTATTGCAATAATTATGGTGGACTTGGACACAACAAAAGAAAATATACTACTAAACCATATAC
The DNA here is from genome assembly GCA_029216955.1 of Iris pallida. NCBI lineage: Eukaryota > Viridiplantae > Streptophyta > Magnoliopsida > Asparagales > Iridaceae > Iris > Iris pallida. The sequence continues at coordinate 3,434,925 of JANAVB010040620.1, forward strand.
TAGTCAATCAAGATAGTAAAATTATGTTCAATTTTACTTTTTCTAAAGTTGACAATAAAATAGACATCCTTGTAAACTTATTCTCAAGTGGACAAAAAAATAGATGTTGTAGTTATTATCAAGTGGAAATTTCTGATCTTGTAGTAATTTTTAAGTTGATAATAAACTAGACATTCTTGTATAGTAGACATTCTTGTGTTGTAATTTTTCAGTTAACATTACAAGTAACCATAAGATGTCCATAATTAATAAAAGACAATACAATTTTCGAAATGTCTACATAGTCAGCTACGATCACGCCTAAACCAACACAAATAACTCGTGCATACAGTACGCCTGAGACCTAGTCGGTTTCTTCGTTCCTCTGTATTCTTCGTGTCACGCCCCGATCCCGTAGAATCCTTTCGTCCTCGCTTCGGACTCTGTGAGACCGTTCGTCCTCGCTTGGGCGTGATGTCGTACAAGCCTAAGTTGCGCTTGCACAAGGCCAAGACCTGTAATAAGACCAGATAGACAATACGCAGCGGAACATACTAAAGATATTTGAATTTAGTAGCGGACAGATTGCAGAATATAATTGAACACAAGGTAGCAGAAACAATCTCTTTATTGATTTCATTTGAACATATTACAATCTCTCAATTCTCTCTGATATAATGCTTACATTCTCTCAGAAACTTTACAGATTACAATGATCTCGTTTCATACATTACATCCTTTTATATACAAAACCAACTCTTTGCAATAGATGTCCATCTCTTGGCATCTCTCCTGATTTCTGGCTCCTAAGGATGAGGCCCGGGCTATCGCTTCGGACTATCCATCTCGATTCATCTTGCACATGCGTGTAGACTGACGATGGGTTAGTATATCAACATACTGGTGATTGTGAACAAAGGGCTACATTTGTCTGAAACGATCACTAATTCATTTAGTGAGAAAACATTTCTTGCAATGTGATCTTGATACTTTTATCTATGTTCATTTCATGCATATTCAGAGTCAGATTACATCTTTTGAAAACATCTTTGAAAAGCCACAGTTCGTTTCATTTCTTTCAAGCATACAAAGGACTAATCATTCTTGTGAAGTGCGCAGCGTGTTTCATGAGCCATGATCATTTCTTTTGTTTGAGAAACTCTTAGGTTCAATGACAAGCATGATATCATATTGTTTCTTTGAACAGAACATAGCAATTCTTTGCAGCAAGTTATTCTCTTTAAGCAACTCATGTTCAGGAAACTTAGCAACAAATATATCACTCTTCAGTGATTCTTACCATAGCCGACGGTCCATCCATACATAAGACAAGGATTAACATAAACATAATATAACCAATATTCTTATTGCCTGTTCGTCTCTGCATCGTTAGCTCTTAGCAAAATCGTTATCGACACATGCAGACTTGATTGGCAGCTATGACTCATGGGTTCAGCTCTGCACCAATCAATACTTATCTATATGATGGTCCATGGGTATTTCTATTATTAGCCGTTGTGACACTTGGGTTCAGCTCATAGCTAGTGGATGGGATGCAACACCCGAGGTTTCTTGTACCTCAGGATGTCTAGACAATCTCTCGTAGGCCGATCGACTCCCAGTGCCCTGGAAACTATCGAGAGATCTAGTGACCTTATGCACAAGTTGTCCGAGACCAATGCATGAAACTACATCTATCAGATAAACTCTTTGAGGCAACTCATCTTCGAGCAAACATTCCACTTTTTAACATTTTTTTTCTTTGAACGACAGAGCTATGACTCTGCCTTCTCTTTTCTTTGATTCAGATCCGAAGCTCCTAGATATTTTATTTCTCCTTGCAACATGTACAAGTCCGTCTGTACATGCTTAGCATTCAAAACAACTTTGAGGGACAAGCAAGCGTTCATCTATTTGAAAACATAATAACATTTCTGTACAGATTTATCATATCATTTACCTTTGAAAGTATACAAATTCGGGGCATATAAGCAATCTCTTTTCTGTTCTTGTTAGCACGGCAATAGTTCATTGATTGAGACAACATTCTAACTTTAGCATGACATGCATCATATCATTACTTATTAGCAGGCAATAAGTCTTCTTCTTAGCATGCATATTATTCTTTTTCTTGTTCTTAGCATAGTAACATGTGAATTCTCTTATAAGCATACTCAATGATTTACCATCTTGTTATTAACAGTAACATTCAATCAAAAACTCAGATTCTTATTGGACGTAAGTGAATCATAAAATGAGTCTTTGTCCACTCACCCAGATCAATTGTCTTCTATTGTAGAGCCAGCAATCCGATCTCTCTGTTTATCTAATGCCTTCGCGGAGCGAGGCACTACACTTCGGAGGAGGATCTGAATCTAAACTATCGATCCCCTGAGTATCCATCTGCTCTTGAGTTGGCATTAGAGCTGATGGAGTTGACATCCACTAGGTCTTTTGAGTTGGCATTGGAGTTGATGGAGTCGACAACAACCGCGTATATTGATCCATATATTCGTGTTGGCCTATTGGTCATGATCATACCTGATTTTGATAATCAACGTCATATTTGGTCGATACACAAAATACACATACTGCTACAGGTTTACAAGTTTCAAGACTGCACCTACTACTTCTATAAGCTATAAAAGTCTCGTCGTCATCAAAAACCAAAACGCAATGGAATCAAGATCAAGTTTTGCATATTTATTTATGTATTTGTATTTTTATCGAGTCTAGGAAAAATATGTAAGGTTGATCAGGATCAGTACTGGCTTAGCCAAATCTTATTCTACAAAAATTATAGCCTACCTATCCATAAATATATATCCAAAGTCCACATTCCAAATTAGCCCAAAACCTATCGATTTGGCCCAAACTAGGTCTGACAGAACTCAGATAGAACTCGGCCAGAACTTCGCCCGAGTTCGGCCCAAGTTCGGTCAAGGTGGTTTGAACATAATTTTGAATTCCCTCTATATCTGCATCCAGCGTTCGAATGCAAGATTTCTGCATCCGAACTCTGTCCAAACTCTGCCCGAATTCGGTCTATAAAAATACTATAAATAGAGAAGAACTTTCACATTATCAAATCACTCATTCATTCAATCTTCTCTTCTCTGTTCATATCTAAGTGTTTTCTACGAGCTACACTTTCAAATCTAGCCTATAGTACTCTTAGCCAAGCCATTACAGTTTCTGTTTAAATCTAGATTTTGGTTGTAAAGAGTTATATCAGAGGCTGTATTTAGAAAATGTTTTAGTTTTTAAATTGTCTTCTGGAGTCGGTTGTACACTCGTCGCCAAGCACGGTGTTGTGAAGTCGATCGTACACTTGTCCCCAAGCACGGTGTTGTAAAAGTTGCAAGCACTTAGTTAAAGCTTGTGCTATAGTGGATTAACATCGAGCATGAGTCTCAAGACTGGACTAGTTCTCCACGAGGGATACCAGTATATATCGCTGTGTCACTGAGTTTGATCTTCTTAACTCTTATTTTACTGCAATTCATTTATTGTTATATCAATTGCTCTTACTTGCCATAGTTCAAATTTTTAATATTGGTGATTTATTCTGCTACACACGTACACACTCTATTTATCCCTCTTTAGAGGTGTTCAACAGTCCTACAATTGGTATCAGAGCTGATTATACATATACATAACCATCTAGAGAGTATGTATATGGCAATCGTTAAATTTATATTCAATGGTGAAGGGCAATCCACAAATAGATTCTCGCTATTTGATGGAACGAACTACACTTACTGGAAAATATGAATGAGTTTATTTCTTAAGTCAATGAACTTCGATCTATGGTCGATATTAATAGACAGTTACAAGAAACTACCTAGAACAGTGATTAATGGTGTATTAATATACAAGTCCCATAATAAATACACTGAGCATGAAAAGACACAGGCTAGTCTAGATGCACAAACCATCAATGCACTATTCTGTGCAATTGACAAAATCGAGTTTAATCAGGTATCTACCTGTACCACATCTACTGAAATTTGGAGACTTCTTGAGGCAACTCATGAAGGGACTTCCCAAGTGAAGGAATCTAAAATCAGTAGATTGACACATAAATACGAGTCATTCAGGATGAAACCTGGTGAGTCAATTACACAGATGTTCACTTATTTCCTTGATATTACTAATCATCTACAATCACTTGGTAAGGATTACAGTAATCATAAGAAGATCAGGAAGGTACTGCAGGCTCTAACAAAGAACTGGAACCCGAAGGCCACCGCGATCATAGAAGAAAATGACCTTACCACGATGATATTGGAGACATTGATGGCAAGTTCATGACCCATGGGCTGGACCTACAAGACTTTGAAGAGGCAAACCCCAAAGAAAATCAATCGTCTTCAAAGTTCAAGCTAGAAGAGTCTTATGCAATGATTCTGACGATGGAGATTCATATGGTGATGAATAGGCCCTACTGGTCAAGAACTTCAAAAAAATTTTAAAGTTTGAGCGATCAAATCAAAAGAAGAAGGACATCCACGAAAGCAACAAAGAAGAAACTATTTGCTTTGGGTGTAAGAAGTCAGGGCATATGAAGAAGGACTGTCCACTAACGAAGAATAGCAGTCCATACGACCGATCGAGATCAAACAGAAAAGTTAAAAGTGGTCAAAAGTATGCTAATACTAGCATCTGGCACAAAAGTAAGGCCAGTGAGTCGGAGGAGGACAGACCCAACAATAATGCAAATGTTTGTCTAATGGCATACGATAAGGTATCTGAAAACCCTTTCTATGACGATTTTATATTCGATCAATTAGAAAATGCCTTTAGTGAATTACTTGAAGAGCACAGAAATGTGTTAGACAAGTATAAGCAGTCTCGTAGCGAGATTAAGGCATACACAACCGAAGTAGCTAGATTGTCTAATCTTCTAGAAGATATCAAAGAGACATCTACTACCGGTAACACGAAAGAGAGAGCCAAGATCAGATTGGACTATCATGAGGCTAACCTCACCATAGAACAAAAAGAAAGAGACTATGTCAAGGTACAAGAACTTTATGACATAGAGAAGAAGAGATACCTAGTCACCGAGGAAAGACTTATGGATATGACTACAAAATTCGAAGAGTTTGTGCCATCTCTAAAAAGTTAGAGAATAAATTAGGCAAACAGGTCACCCTTATTACACAACCTAAGGTTAGTCCTTACACGAAGCATACACCAAAAAAGACTAAACCAAAGAAAGCACAAAATCAACACGTTCCTCACAAATATGCTTTTACATACAGGTTTCCAAGAAAGACACAGAAAAAGCATGTCAACACAAAAACGAAAAGCACTATTTCTAAAATCACATGCACATTACTTTGGTAAACACGGGCATATATCACAGTACTATAGAGCTAGAAAGCTAGTTGACACAAATGTACTTGTTTGGATTCCAAAAACTAATCATGTTGGACCCTTGAAGAAATGGGTACCAAAGGTTACATCTACTCATTTTGCAGGTGGACTCTCAACCCTTTCATGCTAAAAGCAAGTGGATACTCGATAGCGAATGTCTGCGGCATATGACAGGTGATGCATCTTTATTCGCTACGCTATCGATGAATAGAGAAGGGTATGTTTCTTTTGGCAATAATCTTCGAGGTAATATCATATGAATTGGTACTGTTGGTATGTCTCCTACCCTGAAATAAAAGATGTTTGTCTAGTCACAGAATTGAAACATAACCTGTTGAGCATTAGTCATTTGGCAGATAATGGTTATGGTATCAATTTTATGAAAGACAAATATTCTATATATGAATTATCTGCCGGTAATCCCGTATATGAAGGATCAGAAAAGACAATATTTATGTTTGTTAGAACGTACTAACAGTACAAAAAAGTATCTAGTAGCCAATCAAGATAAAAGCTGGCTATGGCACATGAGGCTAGGACATGCAAACATGGACACTATCTCAAGGGTATGTACTAAAAAGCTGGTAAAAGAACTCTCAGAATTTTCCTTCAAGAAAGATATGGTATGTTCTGACTATGAAAAGAACAAGACAACTAGGTTATCTTTTAAATCCATCAAAGTTGTAAGCACTTCTAGACCTTTGCAATTGATTTATATGGATTTATTTGGTCCTAGTAGAATCGTTAGTCTCGGCAATAAACTCTACGCTTTTGTTATAATTGATGATTTCTCTCATTTTACTTGGGTATACTTTTTTCGAATAAAAGTGATCCTATTTTTTGAATTTTAAGTATTTTGCAAAAATGGTACAAAATAAAAAAAGGCTTCATGATTACTCGAATCCAAAGTGATCATGGTGGCGAATTCAAAAATACTGATTTCAAAAGTTTTGTGACGATAATGGATATTACCATGAGTTTTCTTGTCCTAGAACTCCTCAACAAAATGGTGTTGTGGAGTAGAAGAATCTGTGGAGTAGAAGAATCATACTCTAAGCGATATGGCTAGAGTCATGCCGAATTAGCATAATCTTCCTAAATATTTTTGGACATAAGCTGTAAGTACAGCTTGTCATGTTTTAAAAAGGGTGTTAATTTGACCTATATCGAAGAAAACCCCTTATGAATTATGGTTTGGAAAGATTCCAAATATTTCTTAGTTTAATGTTTTTGGTTGTCGTTGGTTATCCTGAACACCAAGGACAACTTGGGTAAGTTCGACTCGAAGGCAGACGAAGGATATTCCTCGGGTATTGTAAAACCCCTAAATTTCTACTTTTTTAAATTAAATTTGGTACTGATTTAAAATTTTGTATTGTACGTCGCGTAATCGTATTTTACGTCGCGCACGAAAATTTTGTTTTTCGTAATTGCTCGACGAGTGCGAATATGTGCGAGCATACATATTTTAGAAAAATATTTTTCTAATTTTATAGTTTGAAAATAATTTATATAATAATTATTTTAGCTATCGTACCAAAATTTCCAGCCCATTATTTTTATTTTATTTATAAAAAGCCTTTCGTTTATAACAATTATTGATAATATTCTTGTGTATACGTATATATTTCCTAAATATTTTACTAGTTTATTTTTTAAAATAAAAATATAATTTTTGAGATTTATTAATATTAATATTTTATTATTCAAAAAGATATTTAAAAATATTTATTATTTTTGAAATTATTATTATTGGCATTTAAAAAAATATATTTGGAAGTTATTGTGGCCATTTAAATTTTGATTTGATTTTATGGATCTATTTAAATAATTAAATTAATATCTATATTTGAAAGTTGATTTATCTAATTTGATGGAATTTAAATTAGATTTGAATTGGACTTGTATTTGGATTTGGATTGGATTGATTTTAAATTAATAGATTGAATTATCTAAATTGGGTTTAAATTATTCCTAATCCATATCCAATTGGGAATTTCCACATCCTATAAATAGACAGGTACTCCTCCAATATTTTCTCCACAATATTCCTCTAAAAATTTTCCACAACCCAAATTTCTACCCGATAATGTGCATCGTGTCCGTGTCCATCCTTTTCCCTTCCACTATTTTCTCGGATACATCTACAAATTCTTTTTCGTGTCCGACAACCCCGGACACCGACCCGTCCCGTGTCTCGCAGGACACAATACAGACTCCTAAAAATAGTTCTAACCCTAACCCAGTTCTGGCCGCACACCCCGACTCATCCAAACCACCCGTTCCCCTTCACTACTGCCATCCCCAACTCCGCTACACCCGACCTCTTCAGGCCATACCAGAAACCGACACCGCCACCTATAACCCAGCCTCGGCAATTTAGCCGACGTCGCCTTCTCCAACCCCGTCACCAACCACCAACCACCAACCGAAGAAAACCCAAAAAAATAAAAAAAACACAGATACCCTCACCTGAACCCCCGTTCTCCGCCACCTCCCATCGACCGCCGTGTGCGCCGAGCACCGCCGGTAGATCAGCCGCCCACGCATCCGACCCCGCTCGCCCTAGTCACGGCGGCTGCCCCAGAACCGTCGTCCAACTCCGGTCGAACCCTCCGCTGTTAGCCCACTTCCCTGACCTACTCGCCCTCTCTGTCGCGCAGAGCGCCTGACCCTGTGCGTTATTCGAATCGAGCGACCGAGCCACCAAGCTGTGCCAGCGCTCAGCCGACCGTCCGTCGCTCCCACTATGGACGATGTGCTGCACCAGCCGTGGCCGAGTTTTTGACTAGGCCACGCGTGCGCTCGCAATCGCTGGAACCCATCCTCTGACCATCTCTCCTCCGCCCCTCTCCGATCTCTGCCTCTCCTTCCGTCTGCTCCGCCGCCTCCAGCCGTACCCCTTACGCCGGAGCGCCAACGCGCCCGGTCGGATCTGCCATCCCCCGGCTCCCCAAGACGAAACCCTCCTCCGCCTCGCTTCCTTCAACGCCGCTCTCTCCACCAGCGAGCCCCAGCACTGGAACCCCCGCCCTGGCCGCCGCGAAAGCCCCCTCCGCGCGACGCCCGGTGAAACCCGACCACCGGACCCCCAAACCCCTCTCCGTCGTTTCCTTCTCGCCCGCTCCGCCGCGCGCCCGCCGGCGAGCACCCGCGCGAGCTTGCCCCTTCGCCTGGAACCGCCGCCCTCCGACTTCCTCTCCCCGTAACCTTCCTCAGCCCCGACGCCGACCATCTCACGTCGACGACAACCCTTCACTTCCCATGTCGCTCCTCTCTCTCCTCTCGTTCTCTCTCCCTCTTGGTTTCTCTCTCTCCCCCACACTACTGTTCTTTCTAGTACAGAAGGAATTAGGTTTTTTAGAAAAACTAATGGTTTTGTTTTATTATTATTATTATTATTATTATTATTTTATGGTTTCATCTTGTTACAGCAGAGTAAGCATATTATTAATATTGTTATTCTTATTATTTGAATATTATTAATACTAGTATAATATGTTATTGTTATTTGATATTATTAACAATTGTCTTCTTATTTTATTATAGTTATCATTCCATAAAAATATTTATATAATTATTTTGACAAAAGATAGTATTAAGTTTGACCAATATATATGCTGTTACATGTATATTATTTTTATCAGTTATTATTTTCTTAGTAACAATCAAAATATATTATAAATATTATTAAATTTGTTAATATTAGGCTTCACTAGTATTAATATTATTATTTATTAGTAAATTATATTATTATATCTTATGGTATGATTTTTGACCTAAAAAGTATAATCATAATATTTCCAAAAAAAATTAACCATAATTAAGGGTTTAACCCAAAAAAAATAGTTTTTTATGTTTCAAAATATTTATTTAAAATATTTTGATTGGTAAAATCATAGTTTCTAATTATATAGTTATTTTCTAGAAAGGTTATTAAATATTTTGACTAAGTAGAGTTCTTCATATATATAATTTTTAGAATATTTATGGGTAATTATCTATACCAAATCTATTTGTATATCAAAATTGTCCCTGGCCAATCGCCTATTTCCTTTTCCTTTGCGAATTTCGAACTTCCTAATATCGTTCTTAGCCAATTGGACCATTCCGGACCTACTAACACGGGCCGTGCTATCACTTAAGATTATCTTGCATAGTTTTGACTTCTGTGACTATTTCTATGCCGACATGATCACATTGTGCGTCAACTGCAACCAACCCAAGAGGTCACCTTGCATAGTTGTTGCACCGAAGTCGCAGTTCGTGCCACATTTATCATTGTACTACACCAGGCGTCCTACCAGGCAAGACACCTTGTCATCTGCTATTTATTTATTTTAGCTCATATTTCATGCATTATTTATTTTTCTTTATGTAAAATAAACTGTGATACATGGCATAACATGTTAGAACTTATTGTTTAGTTATATTTCCTGCTATGTATTATTTTTTTACATATTAAACCTAGATTTAAGGGACCACCGTGTGTGTCGCATTCATTGGCCTTGACATGTACCACGAAATTGTGTATCACATGTAGAACATGGACATACGTGATTGGCTGGCCACCAGTACGTACAAGCCGTACGATAGGAATAACCGCTAATAGAGGTTGCATGCTTAGTTTGACTTAGCGGTTATAGAGGTTGTATGTTGTGGATACAACATAGTAGGCATTGGGCGGGAAGGACAATTCCTTAGCATATGGGCTTCGATGTACTTTCCCTTTTGTAACCCGTGAGCTCCGCAGGAGACGCGGGTCAGATTACCCATGATTACTGATGGCCACTGGCGATTCTGCAGAGCGTCATGCTCTTACTGATGGGGCCTCTGGTGCCCAAGAGGGGACTACGCCGATCCTATTTAGCCAGGGCCCATGCGTAGGAAGGATTGTTCTTAACTACATTTCACTTAGAATGGATAGGCACCTTTATCCGTTAGGTACGAGTACTTTTGGTTTGGGTACTTGTATCTGACCGTGACTTGAAACAATAACTTGTCGCGGACTAGTTTGTCACATCTTGTCCTTGTTTGGTCGTAGGTGTGACTTACTATTTCGATAAGAAGGTATTGAACCTTATTGGGGTCCGGATACCATATTGGATTCATAGCATGGAAAGATACGTCGCCGTGAATTAGTTTACCATCCCCTGTCCTTGTTTGGTTGGAGGGATGGTACGCTCGTTCAATAGGTGTGTATTGGACCATGTTATAATTCAATTGACTTATTTATTTGAGTAATATTTATTCAGTTTATATGGCATGATATTATGTGTCTTGTTACGTCCCTCTGAGGACCTGGTTATCTCTCCAGGTGTGTGCTCTTGTCTTTCGCAGGTGCTCTAGCCGTGACCATCTCCATTTTTTCGAGAATGATTGCGCTTGAATCGTCTTCGCTTCGCTCGCCAAATTTATTTTTTTCTCATGTATTTTTCCTTTACTTGTTGGTAGTGGATTTGTCTCCGCCCAACATATTGTATCAAGACAATTCATTATCATTTTATTATATCTTTTATTCCTTTATTTTGTGTGGATGAGATTAGTTATGGTTCTAATACATTTTACAGCTTATGTATCCATACGAGGCCTGTGTACTTCGTATGAATACAACTGGCATGTCTACGTTTCTAGTCCTACATATTTTGGGACTGGGGCGTTACATGTTTTTGTGGTGGCCCATGCAGGTCAAGATAAATTGTTTGGTTACTTTATCGTACCAAGCAAGCCTGCGTATAGGATTAGAAGTATAGGATCTCATCCACATACTTGACCTCTTTTCTCGATTCCATATTCGACCGACTCATCGATTGCATCTTGCTTGATCTCTTCTATCATTATTCTTATCTTTCCTTCGTGCATGCTAGAGATTGACCCTACTAGTTAGATGTCCCAAACACCCTTAGCTTAATTCTTTAAGTTGGGTAACATATCCCATGACCTGACACATCGTTGACCATTAAGGGAATACAAATAGTATTATCTACACCATAGAGACTATAGAAAATTTAACCCATTTAGTCAACCCAGCCTTGGTCAATAAAACCGTAGAATAATGGTATAGAAATAAACAAGACTTAGATCCTTATGACTCTTAGACTATGTATATTGGTTCTTTATTTCAATCTTAATCTCACGTGCCTATAATTTTACTATCTAGACTAATGATGCTAATGTAGCATAGTTTTTGCAAGCATATTCCTTTATCGAGCTTGTTCAAGACATATGTTATTTGGGTCGACCCACTAACATATTGTCTAATCAGAACCGGTGCATGATGGTCTGATCAACCGAGTGCACTTTGGTTCGCTTTTATCTATCGTTCTACGTGGATGGGGACATAGCTAAACTTGTCCTCTAGAGTCCCATCCGCGACTGCCTTGACAACTCCTTTTGAAATCTATACGACCGTCTTTGAACCACGTATTCGTAATGGATACTGTCGTCATTGAACTCCTTAAATCGCTTTCGCCTTCACCGATTTTTGGAAGGACGAAGGCACTTGTACTAGAACTTCTTCTAGCCTTCCTATCACTATGACCATTCTCACTCGATGTTGCTATAACTTCATCCTAGACTCCTCGTCATTCTTCTCGACCCTACTATGACCCTCATTCACTACCCACGACCATACCGTATTATTTTTCTATGATCTAGAATCGCAATTTCTTCTGACATAATTTTGTTGAAACATTGTCATTGTTTCTTCCCCATCGATACTACCTTGTGTCTTCTTACCCCTACTAATTCTTAATTTTGAGGACGAAATTCTTTTAAGTTGGGTAGGATGTAAAATCCCTAAATTTCTACTATTTTTTTAATTAAATTTGGTACTGATTTAAAATTTTGTATTGTACGTCGCGTAATCGTATTTTACGTCGCGCACGAAAATTTTGTTTTTCGTAATTGCTCGACGAGTGCGAATATGTGCGAGCATACATATTTTAGAAAAATATTTTTCTAATTTTATAGTTCGAAAATAATTTGTATAATAATTATTTTAGCTATCGTGCCAAAATTTCCAACTCATTATTTTTATTTTATTTATACAAAGCCTTTCGTTTATAACAATTATTGATAATATTCTTGTGCATACGTATATATTTTCTAAATATTTTACTAGTTTATTTTTTTAAATAAAAATGTAATTTTCGAGATTTATTAATATTAATATTTTTTTATTCAAAAAGATATTTAAAAATATTTATTATTTTCGAAATTATTATTATTGGCATTTTGAAAAATATATTTGGAAGTTATTGTGGCCATTTAAATTTTGATTTGATTTTATGGATCTATTTAAATAATTAAATTAATATCTATATTTGAAAGTTGATTTATCTAATTTGATGGAATTTAAATTAGATTTGAATTGGACTTGTATTTGGATTTGGATTGGATTGATTTTAAATTAATAGATTGAATTATCTAAATTTATCTAAATTGGGTTTAAATTATTCCTAATCCATATCTAATTGGAAATTCCCACATCCTATAAATAAGCAGGTACTCCTCCAATATTTTCTCCACAATATTCCTTAAAAATTTTCCACAACCCAAATTTCCACCCGATGATGTGCATCGTGTCCGTGTCCATCCTTTTCCCTTCCACTATTTTCTCGGATACATCTACAAATTCTTTTTCGTGTCCGACAACCCCGGACATCGACCCGTCCCGTGTCTCGCAGGACACAATACAGACTCCTAAAACAGTTCTAACCCTAACCCAGTTCTGGCCGCACACCCCGACTCATCCAAACCACCCGTTCCCCTGCACCACTGCCATCCCCAACTCCGCTACACCCCGATCTCTTCCGGCCATACCAGAAACCGACACCGCCACCTATAACCTAGCCTCGGCAATTTAGCCGACGTCGCCTTCCCGAACCCCGTCACCAACCACCAACCACCAAACGAAAAAAACCCAAAAAAATAAAAAACACACAGACACCCTCACCTGAACCCCCGTTCTCCGCCACCTCCCATCGGCCGCCGCATGCGCCGAGCACTGCCGGTAGATCAGCCGCCCACGCATCCGACCCCGCTCGCCCTAGCCGCGACGGCTGCCCCAGAACCGTCGTCCAACTCCGGTCGAACCCTCCGCCGTTAGCCCACTTCCCTAACCTACTCGGCCTCTCTGTCGCACAGAGCACTTGACCCTGTGCGTCGTTCGAATCGAGCGGCCGAACCACCAAGCTGTGCCAGCACTCAGCCGACCATCCGTCGCTCCCACTATGGACGCTGCGCCGCACCAGCCGTGGCCGAGTTTTTAGCCAGGCCACGCGTGCGCTCGCAACCGCTGGAACCCATCCTCCGACCATCTCTCCTCCGCCCCTCTCCGATCTCCGCCTCTCTTTTTGTCTGCTCCGCCGCCTTTAGCCGCACCCCTAACGCCGGAGCGCCGCCGTCGCGCCACCGCGCCCGGTCGGCTCTGCCTTCCCCCGGCTCCCCAAGACGAAACCCTCCTCCGCCTCGCTTCCTTCATTGCCGCTCTCTCCACCAGCGAGTCCCAGCGCCGGAACCCCCACCCTGGCCGCCAGGACCGCCCCCTCCGTGCGGCGCCCAGCGAAACCCGACCACCGGACCCCCAAACCCCTCTCCGCCGTTTCCCTCTAGGCCGCACCGCCGCGCGCCCGCCGGCGAGCACCCGCGTGAGCTTCCCCCTTCGCCTGGAACCGCCGCCCTCCGACTTCCTCTCCCCGCAACCTTACTCATCCCCGACGCCGACCATCTCACGTCGACGACAACCCCTCGCTTCCCCTGTCGCTCCTCTCTCTGCTCCCGTTCTCTCTCCCTCTTGGTTTCTCTCTCTCCCCCCACACTACTGTTCTTTCTAGTACAGAAGGAATTGGGTTTTTTTAAGGAAAACTAATGGTTTTGTTTTTATTATTATTATTATTATTATTTTATGGTTTCATCTTGTTACAGCAGAGTAAGCATATTATTAATATTGTTATTATTATTATTTGAATATTATTAATACTGGTATAATATGTTATTGTTATTTGATATTATTAACAATTGTTTTCTTATTTTATTATAGTTATCATTCCATAAAATATTTATATAATTATTTTGACAAAAGATAGTATTAAGTTTGACCAATATATATGCTGTTACATGTATACTATTTTATCAGTTATTATTTTCTTAGTAACAATCAAAATATATTATAAATATTATTAAATTTATTAATATTAGGCTTCACTAGTATTAATATTATTATTTATTAGTAAATTATATTATTATATCTTATGGTATGATTTTTGACCTAAAAAGTATAATCATAATATTTCCAAAAAAAAGATATTGACCATAATTAAGGTTTTAACCCAAAAAAATAATTTTTTATGTTTCAAAATATTTATTTCAAATATTTTGATTGGTAAAATCATAGTTTCTAATTATATAGTTATTTTCTAGAAAGGTTATTAAATATTTTGACTAAGTAGAGTTCTTCATATATATAATTTTTAGAATATTTATGGGTAATTATCTATACCAAATCTATTTGTATATCAAACTTGTCCCTGGCCAATCGCCTATTTCCTTTTCCTTTGCGAATTTCGAACTTCCTAATATCGTCCTTAGCCAATTGGACCATTCCGGACCTACTGACACGGGCCGTGCTATCACTTAAGATCATCTTGCATAGTTTTGACTTTTGTGACTATTTCTATGCCGACATGATCACATGTGCGTCAACTGCAACCAACCCAAGAGGTCACCTTGCATAGTTGTTGCACCGAAGTTGCAGTTCGTGCCACATTGATCATTGTACTACACCAGGCGTCCTACCAGGCAAGACACCTTGCCATTTGTTGTTTATTTATTTTAGCTCATATTTTATGCATTATTTATTTTCTTTATGCAAAATAAACTGTGATACATGTCATAACCTATTAGAACTTACTGTTCAGTTATATTTCCTACTATGTATTATTTTTTTACATATTTAACCTAGATTTAAGGGACCACCGTGTGTGTCGTATTCATTGGACTTGACACGTTGTACCTCGAAGTTGTGTGTCGCATGTAAAATACGGACGTGCGTGATTGGCTGGCCACCAGTACGTACAAGCCGTGCGATAGGAATAACCGCTAATAGAGGTTGCATGCTTAGTTTGACTTAGCGGTTATAGAGGTTGTATGTTGTGGATACAATATAGTAGGCATTGGGCAGGGAGGACAATTCCTTAGCCTATGGGCTTCGATGCACTTTCCCTTTTGTAACCCGTGAGCTCAGCCGGAGACGCGGGTCAGATTACCCATGATTACAGACGGCCACTGGCGATTCTGCGGAACGTCATGCTCTTACTGATGGGGCCTCTGGTGTCCAAGGGGGGACTACGCCGATACTATTTAGCCAGGGCCCATGTGTAGGAAGGATTGTTCTTAACTACATTTCACTTAGAATGGATAGGCACCTTTACCCGTTAGGTACGAGTACTTTTGGTTTGGGTACTTGTATCTGACCGTGGCTTGGAACAATAACTTGTCGCAGACTAGTTTGTCACATATTGTCCTTGTTTGGTTGTAGGTGTGACTTACTATTTCGATGAGAAGGTATTGAACCTTGTTGGGGTCCGGATACCATATTGGATTCATAGCATGGAAAGATACGTCGTCGTGAATTAGTTTACCATCTCCTGTCCTTGTTTGGTTGGGGGATGGTATGCTCGTTCAATAGGTGTGTATTGGACCATGTTATAATTCAATTGACTTATTTACTTGAGTAATATTTATTCAGTTTATATGGCATAATATTATGTGTCTTGTTACATCCCTCTGAGGACCTGGTTATCTCCCCAGGTGTGTGCTCTTATCTTTCGCAGGTGCTCTAGCCGTGACCGTCTCCATTTCTTCGAGGATGATTGCGCTTGAATCGTCTTCGCTTCGCTCGCCAAATTTATTTCTTTTCTCATGTATTTTTCTTTTACTTGTTGGTAGTGGATTTGTCTTCGCCCAACATACTGTATCAAGACAATTCATTATCATTTTATTATATCTTTTATTCCTTTATTTTGTGTGGATGAGATTAGTTATGGTTCTACTGCATTTTACAGCTTATGTATCCATACGAGGCCTATGTACTGCGTATGAATACAGCTGGCATGTCTACGTTCCTAGTCCTACGTATTTTGGGACTGGGGCGTTACATGTTTTTGTGGTGGTCCATGCAGGTCAAGATAAATTGTTTGGTTACTTTAGCGTACCAAGCAAGCCTGCGTATAGGATTAGAAGTATAGGATCTCATCCACATACTTGACCTCTTTTCTCGGTTCCATATTCGACCGACTCATCGATTGCATCTTGCTTGATCTCTTCTATCATTATTCTTATCTTCCCTTCGTGCTTGCTAGAGATTGACCCTACTAGTTAGATGTCCCAAACACCCTTAGCTTAATTCTTTAAGTTGGGTAGAATACCCCACGACCTGACACATCCTTGACCATTAAGGGAATACAAGTAGTATTATCTAGACCATAGAGAGTAGAGGAAATTTAACCCATTTAGTCAACCCAGCCTTGGTCAATAAAACCGTAGAATAATGGTATAGGAATAAACAAGACTTAGATCCTTATGACTCTTAGACTATGCATATTGGTTCTTTATTTCAATCTTAATCTCATGTGCCTATATTTTTACTATCTAGACTAATGATGCTAATGTAGCCTAGTTTTTGCAGGCTTATTCCTTTATCGAGCTTGTTCAAGACATATGTTATTTGGGTCGACCCACTAACATATTGTCTAATCAGAACCGGTGCATGATGGTCTGATCAACCGAGTGCACTTTGGTTCGCTTTTATCTATCGTTCTATGTGGATGGGGACATAGCTAAACTTGTCCTCTAGAGTCCCATCCGCGACTGCCTTGACAACTCTTTTTGAAATCTATACGACCGCCTTTGAACCACGTATTCGTAATGGATACTGTCATCATTGAACTCCTTAAATTGCTTTCGCCTTCACCGATTTTTGGAAGGGCGAAGGCACTTGTACTAGAACTTCCTCTAGCCTTCCTATCACTATGACCATTCTCACTCGATGTTGCTATAACTTCATCCTAAACTCCTCGTCCTTCTTCTCGACCCTACTATGACCCTCATTCACTACCCACGACCATACCGTATTATATTTTCTATGATCTAGAATCGCAATTTCTTCCGATATGATTTTGTTGAAACATTGTCATTGTTTGTTCCCCATCGATACCCCCTTGTGTCTTCTCACCCCCTACTAATTCTTAATTTCGAGGACGAAATTCTTTTAAGTTGGGTAGGATATAAAACCCCTAAATTTCTACTATTTTTTTAATTAAATTTGGTACTGATTTAAAATTTTGTATTGTACGTCGCGTAATCGTATTTTACGTCGCACACGAAAATTTTGATTTTCGTAATTGCTCGACGAGTGAGAATATGTGCGAGCATACATATTTTGGAAAAATATTTTTCTAATTTTATAGTTTGAAAATAATTTATATAATAATTATTTTAGCTATCGAACCAAAATTTCTAGCGCCTTATTTTTATTTTATTTATACAAAGCCTTTCGTTTATAACAATTATTGATAATATTCTTATGCATACGTATATATTTCCTATATATTTTACTAGTTAATTTTTTTTAAATAAAAATGTAATTTTCGAGATTTATTAATATTAATATTTTATTATTCAAAAAGATATTTAAAAATATTTATTATTTTTGAAATTATTATTATTGGCATTTTGAAAAATATATTTGGAAGTTATTGTGGCCATTTAAATTTTGATTTGATTTTATGGATCTATTTAAATAATTAAATTAATATCTATATTTGAAAGTTGATTTATCTAATTTGATGGAATTTAAATTAGATTTGAATTGGACTTGTATTTGGATTTGGATTGGATTGATTTTAAATTAATAGAATGAATTATCTAAATTGGGTTTAAAATATTCCTAATCCATATCCAATTGGGAATTCCCACATCCTATAAATAGACAGGTACTCCTCAAATATTTTCTCCACAATATTCCTCTAAAATATTTTCCACAACCCAAATTTTCACCCGATAATGTGCATCGTGTCCGTGTCCATCCTATTCCCTTCCACTATTTTCTCGGATACATCTACAAATTCTTTTTCGTGTCCGACAATCCCGGACACCGACCCGTCCCTTGTCTCGCAGGACACAATACAGACTCCTAAAACAGTTCTAACCCTAACCCAGTTCTGGCCGCACACCCCGACTCATCCAAACCACCCGTTCCCCTTCACCACTGCCATCCCCAACTCCGTTACACCCCGACCTCTTTCGGCCATACCAGAAATCGACACCGCCACCTATAACCCAGCATCGGCAATTTAGCCGACGTTGCCTTTTCGAACCCCGTCACCAACCACCAACCACCAACCGATGAAAACCCAAAAAAATAAAAAACACACAGACACCCTCATCTGAACCCCCGTTCTACGCCACCTCCCATCGACTGCCGTGTGCGCCGAGCACCGTCGGTAGATCAGCCGCCCACGCATCCGACCCCGCTCGCCCTAGCAACGACGGCTGCCCCAGAACCGTCGTCCAACTCCGGTCGAACCCTCCGCCGTTAGCCCACTTCCCTGACCTACTCGCCCTCTCCGTCGCGCAGAGCGCCTGACCCTGTGCGTCGTTCGAATCGAGCGGCCGAACCACCAAGCTGTGCCGGTGCTCAGCCGACCGTCCGTCGCTCCCACTATAGACGCTGCGCCGCACCAGCCGTGGCCGAGTTTTTGGCCAGGCCACGCGTGCGCTCGCAACCGCTGGAACCCATCCTACGACAATCTCTCCTCCGCTCCTCTCCGATCTCCGCCTCTCCTTCTGTCACGACCCGCTCCCGAATAACCGGATACGAGTCGGACACGTCCAGCCTTTGTTGTTAGACACAACAAAGTAAGCTGTACCAATCTAGGGAAACTAACCAGATAATATGAACATGTAGGAAATCACAGCATCTATAAATGTGTCCCAACCAGAGTAAAGTACAACTCAGAATTATTACATTCCCACAAATGAAAGAAGTCTGCTAGTCTCAATACATGGAAATAATAGGGAAAAACTAAGAGAAGCTCTAGGCTTCTGCAGCCTCTAGGTCACAAGCAGCTCCAGCTGGCTCAGCAAGGAAAGCAGTATCCTGACTAAAGTAAGTATCGTACAGGGCCTCCAACTCACCTGCAACATATCCTATTCAGTTGCGGAGCAAGTACAATTCTAGGTAATGAACAAGACATCATGATATGAAAGTACAAGGAAACATGGAAAATACAGAAAAGAACATGTGAATAAGTACATAAAAGAACATGGTGTGTAAAGTACATGAAAGAACATGGTATGTAAGAAAATGAAAGTACATGATATATGTAAGCACATGAAAGAACATGGTATCATGGAATCACAGGAAATAAGTATAAGGTATATCTCCTGCATGTGTGTACTATAATTGAAATATAACTAAGTATGTGACCGACTAGGATAAGCACATGAAAGCACATGAATGGTACGGCTTAGGACCCGCGTACACGAAGCGGGGTCTAAGCTAAACACACCTGAGTTGTTTCTTGGGTTTGGTCACATAGATAGTATATTTTTCCACCCCAGGTACAAGTAGTATGAACAAGGAACATGAGCACCAGAAAGTGCATGACGTGTTGTAATGTGTCAATCAAGAAAGCACAGGATATAATGAAATGCACAAGACCGTAGAGTGTACTTGCCTTGCTCCAGAAAAGTACGGGTGAAGATCGGGGCTAGATGTCTTCCTGTAATTAATAATGATGTACAAGTTGGTTATTATCTAAATCATGGTTTTGCTTTAACAAGTCATCTCATTCCTAGCCACTTGTTTACTTAATTATGATTACCTTACTATTAAATCATTAGTTAAAAAAATAGGGCATGTGGGAAATAGATACTATAACTCAATAGTTTGTATAGAAACTCTTTAGTTCATATATAACTATTCCTTACCATACTTCCACTGTCAGAACCTTCTATTCCAGATATTGACAAATAGCATTTGTGATTAATACTAATAAGCATAATCTAATAGTATAGAAATTGTAAACAAAATTTAAATCATTCATTTCTGTAGGCATTCTTGACCACAACCCAACAAGCACATTTAAGTAACTAGAATACTCTTAACTCTTTTAAGCAAATTGAAGATGCAAACTCATTCTATTTAACTCATCAGACTATACCAGCAGTAAGATAGCAGATCACACTAGCTTATTTAAGTTCAATGTTCAATGAACATTCAAGTTTCGGCTAAATCACATTTAGAAAATTAAAGCTTGCCAGTCTCAACTAGATTCAAGTACTGAACAGCACTGCACAGTCAAACAGTTGTTCAAGCAACCTTTCCAGCCCATCAAGTATATTTCCTAGGCCTGACCAATACCACCTACTAAAACACCCAGAGTCCTTAAGGGTCCAATGAACACATATAGAACTGAGAAAAATCAGAAGAGTATACACAAACTCCCACCCAGCTTCCTGGTTTACTGCCAACAGTCACCAAAGCACAAATAAAATAAGAACTAAACTCTCCCAATCCCAGAGTTCGTAACTTGCTCAGGAAAATCATTTGTATAAAGCAACTCACAGAACAATAACTCATCAAAAGATTATACACTTGAATGAATTGAAATAAGAGAGAAAAATTATCAGTGATCCCAACTTGAAAAGTTCAGAACTGACTCCAAAGTCGAATACGCCCCCACAATTCGAACACACACACGAAATCCAGATATGAACGGTCAGTACTTGGATATGCTGTGAACTGCCTCAAATCAGCTGGTACACAAGAGCACCAAATTGGACATGCCAACGCTAACACCCCACCCGAACTCAACACGAACAGCATAAAATCTGGACACGATCAACCTCCAAAATGCAGTCACGAACTCATCCGATCCCACAATACGAATACACAACCCGAGTTATGACCGATCATTTGAAAGAACTAAAAATAAGAGGATGAGTGTTTACCTGATTCCAATTCGTGGAAATTGCTCAAAAGGATCGGACACGATTTCAACGACTACAACAACGATGTCTCGAACACAGAATATTCAAACAAGCTGCGGAAATCGAAAATAATCATACAATTAACCCACGAATCAAATTCTATAATCGAAATCTGAGATGAAGATTGCTCGCCAAAATAGAGTTGAAGAAAACAAATCGTCTGAGCTCAGAAGGATTCGATCCTCCTCCTACTCAACACTCGAAAATAGCCGATCGATCGATCGAACCAGAACTACGGAAAGAAAGTCTCGATTAGGTTCAGATCTGTAGATCTGAGAAATAGAGAATGAAACCCTAAAATAACTCACCGAAATAGCACCGACGAGTCCGCTTCCCGACGAAAAGATCGAACGAACACCCCTTACTTTAAGAGAACCTTGATCTAGGCTACTCGAACTCGGCTCCCAAGATCTCGGTCATCATCGCCACCCACCGCTGGACGATCCATGTCGAAGTTGTGTCGTCGTCGCCGAGAACATCGCGGAAGAGGCGCTACTGCTGCGATCTCAGCGCCTGGAGAGATCCACCGCCATCGCCGAAGTAGCTCGACCACTCGTCGCCGTCGGAGTCGAAGTCGGAGAGATTAGGGTTTGGTCAGACGGAGTTTGGCTGAACGCTCGGGAAGAATCCAGAGAGAAGAAGAAAAAAATGTGAAGAGTGAATGAACACTCTCTCTCCAACAAATCTATTTTAAAGGGAAATAAATGACATTTTGCAAAACCCCCCCGCTTATACTAAATTACAGAAGACCCCCACCCGCTCTGAATTGAAGCAGAAAGGCCCTCTGCCTTTTCATTATTACAGAAATTTATTTAAAAACAGTTAAAAATTCATATGGTGGGCCCAAAGTTGTTATAACAAAATTTCAAATTTGAAAAGTAGCCCAAAATTAATTCTCTCCAAAAATAGATTTTCAAATTTATAAATGAAAACTAATTTATTATTTAAAGCTAAAATAACAACTATAAAATTTTTAGAAATCGAATTTATTTATCTTGAAAACCGGGAAGTGGAGTTACAAATCTCCCCCCTTAAAAAAATTTCGTCCTCGAAATTCAAAGGACCCAGAAACAAATCTCAACAATTCACAAAAGATCCAAACACCAGTTATTTACTGAGAATAGAATTCTATAAGAAACATAGTACAATAAAATCAATCAAACAGAGTGGGATAGTGCTCTCGCATCTCGTCCTCGCGCTCCTATGTGGACTCTCCCGGAGAGTGGTGTCTCCACATGACGCGAACAAGAGGAATAGTCTGGTTCCGCAGGCGCTTCTCCCTCCGGTCGAGGATCTCCACTAGATGCTCCTCGTAGGTCAATCTCGGGCCCACCTCCAGATCGGAATAGTCCACCACATGGCTCGGGTCTGGAATGTAGCGTCGAAGCTGAGATACGTAGAAGACGTCGTGTACCCCCTCCAAGCTAGCTGGAAGTGCTAGTCGATACGCCACCTCACCAATTCGTGCCGTCACGTCGAAAGGTCCGATAAATCTCGGACTGAGCTTCCCGCCTCTGCCGAATCTGATGACGCCCGCTGGTCGGTAAGATCTTCAGGAATACTCTGTCTCCAACCTCGAACTCAAGTGTCCGTCTGCTGCTGTCCGCCCAATGCTTCTGCCGATCCTGCGCAACCCTGAGACGCTCTCTGATTAATCTGACTTTCTCAGCTGAGTCTACCACCATCTCTGGTCCAAGTAAAGCTCTCTCGCCCACGTCTTCCTAAGATAACAGCGTGCGACATCTCCGTCTATACAACGTCTCGAATGGAGTCATCTCGATGCTGGCCTGATAACTGTTGTTATAGGCAAACTCTAATAAATACAAATGGTCCTCCCATGAACCGCCGAAGTCGAGTGCGCAAACCCACAGCATGTCCTCCAAGGTCTGAATGGTCCTCTCGGACTGCCCGTCCGTCTCTGGATGATAGGCGGTACTGAACTTCAATTGTGATCCCAAGCTCATCTGTAGACTCCTCCAGAAGTGTGATGTAAAATGGCTGTCTCGATCTGAAATGATGCTCACCGGTACCCCGTGAATCCTCACGATCTGACGCATGTAAAGGTCTGTAAGCTTCTCGGTCGACAGCCCAACCTTGAACAGAATGAAACGAGCAGACTTCGTCAATCTGTCCACGATCACCCAAATAGCGTCCTTGCTACTGGGAGTACGCGGCAATCCAGAGACGAAGTCCATGGTAATGTGCTCCCACTTCCATTCCGGAATAGGTAAAGGCTGGAGTAATCCTGCTGGTCTCTGGCGCTCCGCCTTGACTTGCTGGCACACAAGGCATCTGGAAACAAATCTGGAAACCTCTCTCTTCATCCCATACCACCAAACATACTCTCGCAAATCCTTGTACATCTTGGTAGACCCAGGATGTATAGAATACTGTGACTGGTGGGCCTCCTGTATCACCTCCTCCTGCAAATCCTTGGGCACACACAGTTGGCTCCCGTGCCTCAAGGATCCGTCCTCCGTAATGGTGAAGTCATCGAGCAGTCCTGCCTCCGCCTGAGCTCTAAGACATCGAAGTCCCTCATCAAGAAGCTGGGCCTCCTTGATCTTCTCTAGCAGTCCCGACTGTATCTGCATGTGCATCATCTGCCTGGTAGAACAATCTCAATCCCATGGATCTCAAGGTCCTCCAAAAGATATCGGTCCATAGTGAGATACATGGCAATAGGATATCGACTAAGAGCATCCGCTACCACATTCGCCTTCCCAGGGTGGTATTGCAGACTGATGTCGAAATCCTTCATGAGTTCCAGCCATCTGCGCTGCCTTATATTTTGCTCCTTCTGAGTAAAGACATACTTCAGGCTTTTGTGGTCCGTGAAGATGTCCACTCTCTCTCCATACAGGTAATGCTTCCACAGTTTTAAGGCAAATATGACTGCTGCAAGCTCCAAGTCATGTGTGGGATAATTTTTCTCATGGGGCCTCAACTGTCTAGAAGCATAAGCTATGACCTTCTTGTTCTACTCAAGCACACATCCCAAGCCTTTCCCTGAAGCATCACTGTAGATGACGAATCCTCCTGATCCTGATGGCAAAGCTAGAACAGGCACCGTCGTGAGTCTTCTTTTTAATTCTTCAAATGCTGACTGGCAGGCGTCGCTCCAGATGAACTCCTCGTCCTTCCGCGTAAGCTTCGTCATAGGCTCAGATATCATGGCAAAGTCCTTCACGAACTTCCTGTAGTATCCTGCTTGACCCAAGAAACTACGAATCTCTGCTACTGACTTGGGAGGTGCCCATGCTTCTACTGCTTCAATCTTCTTGGGATCCACAGAAATCCCCTCTCCAGTCACCACATGCCCTAGAAACTCCACTATGTCCAAGAAAAACTCATATTTAGAGAGTTTCCCGTACAGCTTCTCCTTCCGCAGAATCTCTAAAACAATCCGTAGGTGCTCTATATGCTCCTCCTCTGTCTTCGAATAGATCAGAATGTCGTCAATAAAGACTACGACAAACTTATCCAAATACTTGTGAAAAACCTTATTCATCAGGTTCATAAACACAGCTGGGGCATTGGTGAGTCCGAACGGTATCACCAGGAACTCATACTGGCCGTATCGGGTGTTGAAGGCTGTCTTCGGAATATCCTGCTACCTAACCTTCATCTGGTGATATCCCGACCGAAGATCAATCTTAGAAAAGACCTTCGCTCCACTAAGCTGGTCAAACAGCTCATCAATCCGCGACAAAGGGTATCTATTCTTGATGGTGATGTTGTTGAGCGCACGGTAGTCAATGTACATCCTCACAGTCCCATCCTTCTTGGGCACGAAAAGTACCGGTGCTCCCCAGGGTAAAGCACTAGACCGAATAAAACCCTTGCCCTCCAGTTCATCAATCTGGGCCTTCAACTCTGCAGCTTCCTTCGGGTTGATCTTGTAACAATGCTGTGACTTCGGCGCTGATCCGGGCAATAGGTCGATGCTGAATTCCACATCCCGATCTGGCGGCAATCCTGGCAGCTCCTCGGGGAAGGCGTCGAGAAACTCCGCAATAAGTGGATACGACAACTCCTGGTCTTCTGCAACAGCTCCGAAGTAGACTCCCTCTGGCCTCTCTGCAACTCGTCTGCTGATCTCGAACGGTAGAACTCTTGGCGGGCTGAAGATCACCTTCCCTTTATGGCAGTCTATTACGGCAAACTGCTCGCTCATCCAGTCGATACCGAGGACCACATCGAATCCGGACAGTGGCATCACTAGAAGTCGAGCCCTAATCTCTCTCCCAGTAATAATGATAGGGGATTCCGCCATCTCACTTACTGGCACTAACCCTCCTCCTGTCATGATCTGACAGTTCTTCCTAGTGGGCTTGGGTGTGAAGCCGTGTCTATGCAGAAACTCATATGATACAAAGCTATGGGTGGCTCCAGAATCAAACAATGCAATGGCAGGGAAAGAATATAAAAGTATAGAACCTGTGATCATATCTGGCACTGCCTCGTCCTCCTCAACCGCAGCCAAGACGTAAGCACGTCCCTGCTGTGCTCCTCCTCTCTGTTGCTGCTGGTGCTGTGCAAACCTCTGCTGCTGGGGTGGTAGGGCTCCTCCTCTATGGGGTACAGCAGGCAATGCTCTGGATGGTACAGGTGGTGGTCCTCCAGCTCCTCGGGGTCTTCCTTCTAGTCTAGCTGTAGCCTGAGCGCAGTCCCTCATCTGATGTGCGTCAGATCCGCAAAAGAGGCAAAGTCCCAACCTCTTGCGGCACTCGTCGATATGGTGTCCGGGGCGATGACAAAAAGCACAACTGGCCGCCAGATGCTGTCTCTGATGCTGATGTGCAGGAGCTCTGGCCGGACGGTGATGCTGCTGCTGCTGTGGCCTCGCCTGGATCTGAGTCTGAACCCTCTTCGCTGGTGCCTGGAAACTGCTGCTGCCCACGTCCCGGTCCCTCTTCAGCCTTGGGTCTGCCTCCTTCTCTACAGCCTGAGCAATCTTCAGAATGCTCGCATACGTCGTCGCCTCACAGATCGCCACCGCGTGTCGCAGCTTCCTGGTGAGACCCTTCTTGAATCTCCATGCTCTGTCCTCCGACTCTCTGACTAGGCTCTCAGCGAACCTGCTGAGTCTGGTAAACTCCGAAGTGTACTCCGCGACCGTCATAGTCCCCTGCTGCAGCGCCTCAAACTGCATCCTCAGCTCATCCCGCTCCACCTCTGGAAAGAACTTCTCCTTGAACAGAGTTTTGAAAACTGTCCAAGACACATGGGGCTCCGTCAACTGGGGGACCACCCGGTACCAAGCTCTGGCCAAGTCGAAGAGTCGCATGCTGGCCACCTCCACCTTCGTGTCATCCGGAACATTTGCCATCCTCAAGGTCCTCTCCGCATTCTCTAGCCATTCATCTGCATAGATGATCCCTTCGTTGCCCCAGAAGTCCATCGGGCAGAGGTTCTGGTACTCCTTGGCCGTCCCTGGTCTCGATCCTCGTGGTGCTGGAGGTGCCACTGGTGCTGGTGCTGGTGCTGCCGGCTCTCTGGTCCTAAGTGCGTCGACGACAGTCGCTCTAAACTGCGCTGCCTGATGGTTCTGGGCCTCCAGAAAGCGCTGAAACATCGCCATCACCTGGGTGCCGTCAAACATCATCGTCAGAAGCAGTGGTGGAAAAATAGGAGGCGCTGGCGGAAGATGATCTGTCTGAACGTATGGTGCGAGCTGCTCCATGCCGCCTATAACTCCTGGACCGCCTGCAACTCCAGAACCGCCTGCAACTCCAGGCTGATCTGCGGTCTTCCTCGTGGCGACTATCTGCATAAAAAGAAAACTTCGTTGAATGACAAACCCTAAAACCTAACAAACAATGTTTTTATAATAATAAGGTACCTGATAATCCTGATAAACCTGATATACCCTTATTTCCTAATTTTCCTATGCTGTGATCAAGTTTCCCTAGTGTAAATCAAGTCCCCCAATAGTACGCTAAGTCCTAGGTACCATTAGGATAGACCTGCATAGGCCACCACTAAAAACATGTCACGACCCGCTCCCGAATAACCGGATACGAGTCGGACATGCCCAGCCTTTATTGTAAGACACAACAAAGTAAGCTGTACCAATCTAGGAAAACTAACCAGATAATATGAACATGTATGAAATCACAGCATCTATAAATGTGTCCCCACCAGAGTAAAGTACAACTCAGAATTGTTACATTCCCACAAATAAAAGAAGTCTACTAGTCTCAATACATGGAAATAATAGGGAAAAACTAAGAAAAGCTCTAGGCTTCTGCAGCCTCTAGGTCACAAGCAGCTCCAGCTGGCTCAGCAAGGAAAGCAGTATCCTGACCATAGTAAGTGTCGCACAGGGCCTCCAACTCACCTGCAATATATCCTATTCAGGAGCGGAGCAAGTACAATTCTAGGTAATAAACAAAACATTATGATATGAAAGTACGAGAAAACATGGAAAATATAGGAAAGAACATGTGAATAAGTACATGAAAGAACATGGTGTGTAAAGTACATAAAGGAACATGGTATGTAAGAACATGAAAGTACATGATATGTAAGCACATGAAAGAACATGGTATCATGGAATCACAGAAAATAAGTACAAGGTATATCTCCTGCATGTGTGTACTATAATTGAAATATAACTAAGTATGTGACCGGCTAGGGTAAGCACATGAAATCACATGAATGGTACGGCTTAGGACCCGCATGCACGAAGCGGGGTCTAAGCTAAACACACCTGAGTTGTTTCTTGGGTTTGGTCACATAGATAGTATATTTCCCCACCCCAGGTACAAGTAGTAAGAACAAGGAACATGAGCACCAGAAAGTACATGACGTGTTGTAATGTGTCAATCAAGAAAGCACAGGATATAATGAAATGCACAAGACCGTAGAGTGTACTTGCCTTGCTCCAGAAAAGTACGGGTGAAGATCGGGGCTAGATGTCTTCCTGTAATTAATAATGATGTACAAGTTGGTTATTATCTAAATCATGGTTTTGCTTTAACAAGTCATCTCATTCCTAGCCACTTGTTTACTTAATTATGACTACCTTACTATTAAATCATTAGTTAAAAAAATAGAGCATGTGGGAAATAGATACTATAACTCAATAGTTTGTATAGAAACTCTTTAGTTCATATATAACTATTCCTTACCATACTTCCACTGTCAGAACCTTCTATTCCAGATATTGACAAATAGCATTTGTGATTAATACTAATAAGCATAATCTAATAGTATAGAAATTGTAAACAAAATTTAAATCATTCATTTCTGTAGGCATTCTTGACCACAACCCAACAAGCACATTTAAGTAACTAGAATACTCTTAACTCTTTTAAGCAAACTGAAGATGCAAACTCATTCCATTCAACTCATCAGACTATACCCAGCAGTAAGATAGCAGATCACACTAGCTTATTTAAGTTCAATGTTCAATGAACATTCAAGTTTCGGCTAAATCACATTTAGAAAATTAAAGCTTGCCAATCTCAACTAGATTCAAGTACTGAACAGCACCGCACAGTCAAACAGTTGTTCAAGCAACCTTTCCAGCCCATCAAGTATATTTCCTAGGCCTGACCAATACCACCTACTAAAACACCCAGAGTCCTTAAGGGTCCAATGAACACATATAGAACTGAGAAAAATCAGAAGAGTATACACAAACTCCCACCCAGCTTCCTGGTTTACTGCCAACAGTCACCAAAGCACAAATAAAATAAGAACTAAACTCTCACAATCCCAGAGTTCGTAACTTGCTCAGGAAAATCATTTGCATAAAGCAACTCACAGAACAATAACTCATCAAAAGATTATACACTTGAATGAATTGAAATAAGATAGAAAAATTATCAGTGATCCCAACTTGAAAAGTTCAGAACTGACTCCAAAGTCGAACACGCCCCCACGGTCCGAACACACACATGAAATCCAGATATGAACGGTCAGTACTTGGATATGCTGTGAACTGCCTCAAATCAGCTGGTACACAAGAGCACCAAATTGGACATGCCAATGCCAACACCCCACCCGAACTCAACACGAACAGCATAAAATCCGGACACGATCAACCTCCAAAACGCAGTCACGAACTCATCCGATCCCATAATACGAATACACAACCCGAGTTATGACCGATCATTTGAAAGAACTAAAAATAAGAGGATGAGTGTTTACCTGATTCCAATTCGTAGAAATTGCTCAAAAGGATCGGACACGATTTCAACGACTACAACAACGATGTCTCGAACACAGAATATTCAAACAAGCTGCGGAAATCGAAAATAATCATACAATTAACCCACGAATCAAATTCTATAATCGAAATCTGAGATGAAGATTGCTCACCAAAATAGAGTTGAAGAAAACAAATCGTCTGAGCTCAGAAGGATTCGATCCTCCTCCTACTCAACACTCGAAAATAGCCGATCGATCGATCGAACCAGAACTACGGAAAGAAAGTCTCGATTAGGTTCAGATCTGTAGATCTGAGAAATAGAGAATGAAACCCTAAAATAACTCACCGAAATAGCACCGACGAGTCCGCTTCCCGACGAAAAGATCGAACGAACACCCCTTACTTTAAGAGAACCTTGATCTAGGCTACTCGAACTCGGCTCCCAAGATCTCGGTCATCATCGCCACCCGCCGCTGGACGATCCATGTCGAAGTCGTGTCGTCGTCGCCGAGAACACCGCGGAAGAGGCGCTACTGCTGCGATCTCAGCGCCTGGAGAGATCCACCGCCATCGCCGAAGTAGCTCGACCACTCGTCACCGTCGGAGTCGAAGTCGGAGAGATTAGGGTTTGGTCGGACGGAGTTTGGCTGAACGCTCGGGAAGAATCCAGAGAGAAGAAGGAAAAAAAATGTGAAGAGTGAATGAACACTCTCTCTCCAACGAATCTGTTTTAAAGGGAAATAAATGACATTTTGCAAACCCCCCCGCTTATACTAAATTACAGAAGACCCCCACCCGCTCTGAATTGAAGCAGAAAGGCCCTCTGCCTTTTCATTATTACAGAAATTTATTTAAAAACAGTTAAAAATTTATATGGTGGGCCCAAAGTTGTTATAACAAATTTTCAAATTTGAAAAGTAGCCCAAAATTAATTCTCTCCAAAAATAGATTTCCAAATTTATAAATGAAAACTAATTTATTATTTAAAGCTAAAATAACAACTATAAAATTTTTAGAAATCGAATTTATTTATCTTGAAAATCGGGAAGTGGAGTTACAAATCTCCTCCCTTAAAAAAATTTCGTCCTCGAAATTCAAAGGACCCAGAAACAAATCTCAACAATTCACAAAAGATCCAAACACCAGTTATTTACTGAGAATAGAATTCTATAAGAAACATAGTACAATAAAATCAATCAAACAGAGTGGGATAGTGCTCCCGCATCTCGTCCTCGCGCTCCTATGTGGACTCTCCCGGAGAGTGGTGTCTCCACATGACGCGAACAAGAGGAATAGTCTGGTTCCGCAGGCGCTTCTCCCTCCGGTCGAGGATCTCCACTAGATGCTCCTCGTAGGTCAATCTCGGGCCCACCTCCAGATCGGAATAGTCCACCACATGGCTCGGGTCTGGAATGTAGCGTCGAAGCTGAGATATGTAGAAGACGTCGTGTACCCCCTCCAAGCTAGCTGGAAGTGCTAGTCGATACGCCACCTCACCAATTCGTGCCGTCACGTCGAAAGGTCCGATGAATCTCGGACTGAGCTTCCCGCCTCTGCTGAATCTGATGACGCCGCTGGTCGGTGAGATCTTCAGGAATACTCTGTCTCCAACCTCGAACTCAAGTGTCCGTCTGCTGCTGTCCGCCCAATGCTTCTGCTGATCCTGCGCAACCCTGAGACGCTCTCTGATTAATCTGACTTTCTCAGCTGAGTCTACCACCATCTCTGGTCCAAGTAAAGCTCTTTCGCCCACGTCTTCCTAAGATAACAGCGTGCGACATCTCCATCCATACAACGTCTCGAATGGAGTCATCTCGATGCTGGCCTGATAACTGTTGTTATAGGCAAACTCTACTAAATGCAAATGGTCCTCCCATGAACCGCCGAAGTCGAGTGCGCAAACCCACAGTATGTCCTCCAAGGTCTGAATGGTCCTCTCGGACTGCCCGTCCGTCTGTGGATGATAGGCGGTGCTGAACTTCAATTGTGATCCCAAGCTCATCTGTAGACTCCTCCAAAAGTGTGATATAAAATGGCTGTCTCGATCTGAAATGATGCTCACCGGTACCCCGTAAATCCTCACGATCTGACGCATGTAAAGGTCTGTAAGCTTCTCGGTCGACAGCCCAACCTTGAACAGAATGAAACGAGCAGACTTCGTCAATCTGTCCATGATCACCCAAATAGCGTCCTTGCCACTGGGAGTACGCGGCAATCCAGAGACGAAGTCCATGGTAATGTGCTCCCACTTCCATTTCGGAATAGGTAAAGGCTGGAGTAATCCTGCTGGTCTCTGGCGCTCCGCCTTGACTTGCTGGCACACAAGGCATCTGGAAACAAATCTGGAAACCTCTCTCTTCATCCCATACCACCAAACATACTCTCGCAAATCCTTGTACATCTTGGTAGACCCAGGATGTATAGAATACTGTGACTGGTGGGCCTCCTGCATCACCTCCTCCTGCAAATCCTTGGGCACACACAGTTGGCTCCCGTGCCTCAAGGATCCGTCCTCCGTAATGGTGAAGTCATCGAGCAGTCCTGCCTCCGCCTGAGCTCTAAGACATCGGAGTCCCTCATCAAGAAGCTGGGCCTCCTTAATCTTCTCTAGCAGTCCCGACTGTATCTGCATGTGCATCAT
This sequence comes from Iris pallida, assembly GCA_029216955.1. Taxonomy (NCBI): domain Eukaryota; kingdom Viridiplantae; phylum Streptophyta; class Magnoliopsida; order Asparagales; family Iridaceae; genus Iris; species Iris pallida. The sequence continues at coordinate 3,467,144 of JANAVB010040620.1, forward strand.
CTGTCCTCCAAATCCTGGTAGAACAATCTCAATCCCATGGATCTCAAGGTCCTCCAAAAGATGTCGGTCCATAGTGAGATACATGGCAATAGGATATCGACTAAGAGCATCCGCTACCACATTCGCCTTCCCAGGGTGGTATTGTAGACTGATGTCGAAATCCTTCATGAGTTCCAGCCATCTGCGCTGTCTTATATTTTGCTCCTTCTGAGTAAAGACATACTTCAGGCTTTTGTGGTCCGTGAAGATGTCCACTCTCTCTCCATACAGGTAATGCTTCCACAGTTTTAAGGCAAATATGACTGCTGCAAGCTCCAAGTCATGTGTGGGATAATTTTTCTCATGGGGCCTCAACTGTCTAGAAGCATAAGCTATGACCTTCTTGTTCTACTCAAGCACACATCCCAAGCCTTTCCCTGAAGCATCGCTGTAGATGACGAATCCTCCTGATCCTGATGGCAAAGCTAGAACTGGCGCCGTCGTGAGTCTTCTCTTTAATTCTTCAAATGCTGACTGGCAGGCGTCGCTCCAGATGAACTCCTCGTCCTTCCGCGTAAGCTTCGTCATAGGCTCAGATATCATGGCAAAGTCCTTCACGAACTTCCTGTAGTATCCTGCTAGACCCAGGAAACTACGAATCTCTGCTACTGACTTGGGAGGTGCCCATGCTTCTACTGCTTCAATCTTCTTGGGATCCACAGAAATCCCCTCTCCAGTCACCACATGCCCTAGAAACTCCACTCTGTCCAAGAAAAACTCATATTTAGAGAGTTTCCCGTACAGCTTCTCCTTCCGTAGAATCTCCAAAACAATCCGCAGGTGCTCTATATGCTCCTCCTCTGTCTTCGAATAGATCAGAATGTCATCAATAATGACTACGACAAACTTATCCAAATACTTGTGAAAAACCTTATTCATCAGGTTCATAAACACAGCTGGGGCATTGGTGAGTCCGAACGGTATCACCAGGAACTCATACTGGCCGTATCGGGTGTTGAAGGCTGTCTTCGGAATATCCTGCTACCTAACCTTCATCTGGTGATATCCCGACCGAAGATCAATCTTAGAAAAGACCTTCTCTCCACTAAGCTGGTCAAACAGCTCATCAATCCGCGACAAAGGGTATCTATTCTTGATGGTGATGTTGTTGAGCGCACGGTAGTCAATGCACATCCTCACAGTCCCATCCTTCTTGGGCACGAAAAGTACCGGTGCTCCCCAGGGTGAAGCATTAGACCGAATAAAACCCTTGCCCTCCAGTTCATCAATCTGGGCCTTCAACTCTGCAGCTTCCTTCGGGTTGATCTTGTAACAATGCTGTGACTTCGGCGCTGATCCGGGCAATAGGTCGATGTTGAATTCCACATCCTGATCTGGCGGCAATCCTGGCAGCTCCTCGGGGAAGGCGTCGAGAAACTCCGCAATAAGTGGATACGATAACTCCTGGTCTTCTGCAACAGCTCCGAAGTAGACTCCCTCTGGCCTTTCTGCAACTCGTCTGCTGATCTCGAACGGTAGAACTCTTGGCGGGCTGAAGATCACCTTCCCTTTATGGCAGTCTATTACGGCAAACTGCTCGCTCATCCAGTCGATACCGAGGACCACATCGAATCCGGGCAGTGGCATCACTAGAAGTCGAGCCCTAATCTCTCTTCCAGTAATAGTGATAGGGCATTCCACCATCTCACTTACTGGCACTAACCCTCCTCCTGTCATGATCTGACAGTTCTTCCTAGTGGGCTTGGGTGTGAAGCCGTGTCTATGCAGAAACTCATATGATACAAAGCTATGGGTGGCTCCAGAATTAAACAATGCAATGGCAGGGAAAGAATGTAAAAGTATAGAACCTGTGATCACATCTGGCACTGCCTCGTCCTCCTCAACCGCAGCCAAGACGTAAGCACGTCCCTGCTGTGCTCCTCCTCTCTGTTGCTGCTGGTGCTGTGCAAACCTCTGCTGCTGGGGTGGTAGGGCTCCTCCTCTATGGGGTGCAGCAGGCAATGCTCTGGGTGGTACAGGTGGTGGTCCTCCAGCTCCTCGGGGTCTTCCTTCTAGTCTAGCTGTAGCCTGAGCGCAGTCCCTCATCTGATGTGCGTCAGATCCGCAAAAGAGGCAAAGTCCCAACCTCTTGCGGCACTCGTCGATATGGTGTCCGGGGCGATGACAAAAAGCACAACTGGCCGCCAGATGCTGTTTCTGATGCTGATGTGCAGGAGCTCTGGCCGGACGGTGATGCTGCTGCTGCTGTGGCCTCGCCTGGATCTGAGTCTGAACCCTCTTCGCTGGTGCCTGGAAACTGCTGCTGCCCACGTCCCGGTCCCTCTTCAGCCTTGGGTCTGCCTCCTTCTCTACAGCCTGAGCAATCTTCAGAATGCTCGCATACGTCGTCGCCTCACTGATCGCCACCGCGTGTCGCAGCTTCCTGGTGAGACCCTTCTTGAATCTCCATGCTCTGTCCTCCGGCTCTCTGACTAGGCTTTCAGCGAACCTGCTGAGTCTGGTAAACTCCGAAGTGTACTCCGCGACCGTCATAGTCCCCTGCTGCAGCGCCTCAAACTGCATCCTCAGCTCATCCCGCTCCACCTCTGGAAAGAACTTCTCCTTGAACAAAGTTTTGAAAACTGTCCAAGACACATGGGGCTCCGTCAACTGGGGGACCTCCCGGTACCAAGCTCTGGCCAAGTCGAAGAGTCGCATGCTGGCCACCTCCACCTTCGTGTCATCCGGAACATTTGCCATCCTCAAGGTCCTCTCCGCATTCTCTAGCCATTCATCTGCATAGATGATCCCTTCGTTGCCCCAGAAGTCCATCGGGCAGAGGTTCTGGTACTCCTTGGCCGTCCCTGGTCTCGGTCCTCGTGGTGCTGGAGGTGCCACTGGTGCTGGTGCTGGTGCTGCCGGCTCTCTGGTCCTAAGTGCGTCGACGACAGTCGCTCTAAACTGCGCTGCCTGATGGTTCTGGGCCTCCAGAAAGCGCTGAAACATCGCCATCACCTGGGTGCCGCCAAACATCATCGTCAGAAGCAGTGGTGGAAAAATAGGAGGCGCTGGCGGAAGATGATCTGTCTGAACGTATGGTGCGAGCTGCTCCATGCCGCCTATAACTCCTGGACCGCCTGCAACTCCAGAATCGCCTGTAACTCCAGGCTGATCTGCGGTCTTCCTCGTGGCGACCATCTGCATAAAAAGAAAACTTTGTTGAATGACAAACCCTAAAACCTAACAAACAATGTTTTTATAATAATAAGGTACCTGATAATCCTGATAAACCTGATATACCCTTATTTCCCAATTTTCCTATGCTGTGATCAAGTTTCCCTAGTGTAAATCAAGTCCCCCAATAGTACGCTAAGTCCTAGGTACCATTAGGATAGACCTGCATAGGCCACCACTAAAAACATATCACGACCCGCTCCCGAATAACCGGATACGAGTCGGACATGCCCAGCCTTTATTGTAAGACACAACAAAGTAAGCTGTACCAATCTAGGAAAACTAACCAGATAATATGAACATGTATGAAATCACAGCATCTATAAATGTGTCCCCACCAGAGTAAAGTACAACTCAGAATTGTTACATTCCCACAAATAAAAGAAGTCTACTAGTCTCAATACATGGAAATAATAGGGAAAAACTAAGAGAAGCTCTAGGCTTCTGCAGCCTCTAGGTCACAAGCAGCTCCAGCTGGCTCAGCAAGGAAAGCAGTATCCTGACCATAGTAAGTGTCGCACAGGGCCTCCAACTCACCTACAATATATCCTATTCAGGAGCGGAGCAAGTACAATTCTAGGTAATAAACAAAACATTATGATATGAAAGTACGAGAAAATATGGAAAATATAGGAAAGAACATGTGAATAAGTACATGAAAGAACATGGTGTGTAAAGTACATGAAGGAACATGGTATGTAAGAACATGAAAGTACATGATATGTAAGCACATGAAAGAACATGGTATCATGGAATCACAGAAAATAAGTACAAGGTATATCTCCTGCATGTGTGTACTATAATTGAAATATAACTAAGTATGTGACCGGCTAGGGTAAGCACATGAAATCACATGAATGGTACGGCTTAGGACCCGCGTGCACGAAGCGGGGTCTAAGCTAAACACACCTGAGTTGTTTCTTGGGTTTGGTCACATAGATAGTATATTTCCCCACCCCAGGTACAAGTAGTAAGAACAAGGAACATGAGCACCAGAAAGTACATGACGTGTTGTAATGTGTCAATCAAGAAAGCACAGGATATAATGAAATGCACAAGACCGTAGAGTGTACTTGCCTTGCTCCAGAAAAGTACGGGTGAAGATCGGGGCTAGATGTCTTCCTGTAATTAATAATGATGTACAAGTTGGTTATTATCTAAATCATGGTTTTGCTTTAACAAGTCATCTCATTCCTAGCCACTTGTTTACTTAATTATGACTACCTTACTATTAAATCATTAGTTAAAAAAATAGAGCATGTGGGAAATAGATACTATAACTCAATAGTTTGTATAGAAACTCTTTAGTTCATATATAACTATTCCTTACCATACTTCCACTGTCAGAACCTTCTATTCCAGATATTGACAAATAGCATTTGTGATTAATACTAATAAGCATAATCTAATAGTATAGAAATTGTAAACAAAATTTAAATCATTCATTTCTGTAGGCATTCTTGACCACAACCCAACAAGCACATTTAAGTAACTAGAATACTCTTAACTCTTTTAAGCAAACTGAAGATGCAAACTCATTCGATTCAACTCATCAGACTATACCCAGCAGTAAGATAGCAGATCACACTAGCTTATTTAAGTTCAATGTTCAATGAACATTCAAGTTTCGGCTAAATCACATTTAGAAAATTAAAGCTTGCCAATCTCAACTAGATTCAAGTACTGAACAGCACTGCACAGTCAAACAGTTGTTCAAGCAACCTTTCCAGCCCATCAAGTATAATTCCTAGGCCTGACCAATACTACCTACTAAAACACCCAGAGTCCTTAAGGGTCCAATGAACACATATAGAACTGAGAAAAATCAGAAGAGTATACACAAACTCCCACCCAGCTTCCTGGTTTACTGCCAACAGTCACCAAAGCACAAATAAAATAAGAACTAAACTCTCACAATCCCAGAGTTCGTAACTTGCTCAGGAAAATCATTTGCATAAAGCAACTCACAGAACAATAACTCATCAAAAGATTATACACTTGAATGAATTGAAATAAGAGAGAAAAATTATCAGTGATCCCAACTTGAAAAGTTCAGAACTGACTCCAAAGTCGAACACGCCCCCACGGTCCGAACACACACACGAAATCCAGATATGAACGGTCAGTACTTGGATATGCTGTGAACTGCCTCAAATCAGCTGGTACACAAGAGTACCAAATTGGACATGCCAACGCCAACACCCCACCCGAACTCAACACGAACAGCATAAAATCCGGACACGATCAACCTCCAAAATGCAGTCACGAACTCATCCGATCCCACAATACGAATACACAACCCGAGTTATGACCGATCATTTGAAAGAACTAAAAATAAGAGGATGAGTGTTTACCTGATTCCAATTCGTGGAAATTGCTCAAAAGGATCGGACACGATTTCAATGACTACAACAACGATGTCTCGAACACAGAATATTCAAACAAGCTGCAGAAATCGAAAATAATCATACAATTAACCCACGAATCAAATTCTATAACCGAAATCTGAGATGAAAATTGCTCACCAAAATAGAGTTGAAGAAAATAAATCGGCCGAGCTCAGAAGGATTCCATCCTCCTCCTACTCAACACTCAAAAATAGCCGATCGATCGATCGAACCAGAACTACGGAAAGAAAGTCTCGATTAGGTTTAGATCTGTAGATCTGAGAAATAGAGAATGAAACCCTAAAATAACTCACCGAAATAGCACCGACGAGTCCGCTTCCCGACGAAAAGATCGAACGAACACCCCTTACTTTAAGAGAACCTTGATCTAGGCTACTCGAACTCGGCTCCCAAGATCTCGATCATCATCGCCACCCGCCGCTGGACGATCCATGTCGAAGTCGTGTCGTCGTCGCCGAGAACACCGCGGAAGAGGCGATACTGCTGCGATCTCAGCGCCTGGAGAGATCCACCGCCATCGCCGAAGTAGCTCGACCACTCGTCGCCGCCGGAGTCGAAGTCGAAGAGATTAGGGTTTGGTCGGACGGAGTTTGGCTGAACGCTCGGGAAGAATCCAGAGAGAAGAAGGAAAAAAAATGTGAAGAGTGAATGAACACTCTCTCTCCAACGAATCTGTTTTAAAGGAAAATAAATGACATTTTGCAAACCCCCCCGCTTATACTAAATTACAGAAGACCCCCACCCGCTCTAAATTTAAGCAGAAAGGCCCTCTGCCTTTTTATTATTACAGAAATTTATTTAAAAACAGTTAAAAATTCACATGGTGGGCCAAAAGTTGTTATAACAAATTTTCAAATTTGAAAAGTTGCCCAAAATTAATTCCCTCCAAAAATAGATTTCCAAATTTATAAATGAAAACTAATTTATTATTTAAAGCTAAAATAACAACTATAAAATTTTTAGAAATCGAATTTATTTATCTTGAAAACCGAGAAGTAGAGTTACACCTTCCGTCTGCTCCGCCGCCTCCAGCCGCACCCCTTATGCCGGAGCGCCGCCGTCGCACCATCGCGCCCGGTCGGCTCTGCCTTCCCCCGGCTCCCCAAGATGAAACCCTCCTCCGCCATGCTCCCTTCATCACTGCTCTCTCCACCAGCGAGCCCAGTGCCGGAACCCCTGTCCTGGCCGCCGCGACCGCCCCCTCCGCGCGTCGCCCGGCGAAACCCGACCACCGGACCCCCAAACCCCTCTCCGCCGTTTCTCTCTCGCCCACTCCGCCGTGCGCCCGCCGGCGAGCACCCGCGCGAGCTTCCCCCTTCTCCTGGAACCGTCGCCCTCCGACTTCCTCTCCCCGCAACCTTCCTCAGCCCCGACGCCGACCATCTCACGTCGACGATAGCCCCTCACTTCCTCTGTCGCTCCTCTCTCTCCTCCCGTTCTCTCTTCCTCTTGGTTTCTCTCTCTCCCCCCACACTACTGTTCTTTCTAGTACAGAAGGAATTGGGTTTTTTTTAGGAAAACTAATAGTTTTGTTATTATTATTATTATTATTATTATTATTATTATTATTATTATTATTATTATTATTCTTTTATGGTTTCATCTTGTTACAGCAGAGTAAGCATATTATTAATATTGTTATTATTATTATTATTTGAATATTATTAATACTGGTATAATATGTTATTGTTATTTGATATTATGAACAATTGTCTTCTTATTTTATTATAGTTATCATTCCATAAAAATATTTATATAATTATTTTGACAAAAGATAGTATTAAGTTTGACCAATATATATGCTGTTACATGTATATTATTTTATCAGTTATTATTTTCTTAGTAACAATCAAAATATATTGTAAATATTATTAAATTTATTAATATTAGGCTTCACTAGTATTAATATTATTATTTATTAGTAAAGTATATTATTATATCTTATGGTATGATTTTTGACCTAAAAAGTATAATCATAATATTTCCAAAAAAAATAATTTGACCATAATTAAGGGTTTAACCCAAAAAAATAATTTTTTATGTTTCAAAATATTTATTTAAAATATTTTGATTGGTAAAATCATAGTTTCTAATTATATAGTTATTTTCTAGAAAGGTTATTAAATATTTTGACTTAGTAGATTTCTTCATATATATAATTTTTAGAATATTTATGGGTAATTATCTATACTAAATCTATTTGTATATCAAACTTGTCCATGGCCAATCGCCTATTTCCTTTTCCTTTGCGAATTTCGAACTTCCTAATATCGTCCTTAGCCAATTGGACCATTCCGGACCTACTGACACGGGCCGTGCTATCACTTAAGATCATCTTGCATAGTTTTGACTTCTGTGACTATTTCTGTGCCGACATGATCACATTGCGCGTCAACTGCAACCAACCCAAGAGGTCACCTTGCATAGTTGTTACACCGAAGTCGCAGTTCGTGCCACATTGGTCATTGTACTACACCAGGCGTCCTACCAGGCAAGACGCCTTGCCATTTGCTGTTTATTTATTTTAGCTCATATTTCATGCATTATTCATTTTCTTTATGCAAAATAAACTGTGATACATGGCATAACCTGTTAGAACTTATTGTTCAGTTATATTTTCTGCTATGTATTATTTTTTATACATTAAACCTAGATTTAAAGGACCACCGTGTGTGTCGCATTCATTGGCCTTGACACGTTGTACCACGAAGTTGTGTGTCGCATGTAGAATACGGACGTGCGTGATTGGCTGGCCACCAGTACGTACAAGCCGTGCGATAGGAATAACCGCTAATAGAGGTTGCATGCTTAGTTTGACTTAGCGGTTATAGAGGTTGTATGTTGTGGATACAACATAGTAGGCATTGGGCGGGGAGGACAATTGCTTAGCGTATGGGCTTCAATGCACTTTCCCTTTTGTAACCCGTGAGCTCCGCCGGAGATGCGGGTCAGATTACCCATGATTACTAATGGCTACTGGCGATTCTGCGGAACGTCGTGCTCTTACTGATGGGGCCTCTGGTGCCCAAGGGGGGACTACGCCGATCCTATTTAGCCAGGGCCCATGTGTAGGAAGGATTGTTCTTAACTACATTTCACTTAAAATGGATAGGCACCTTTATCCGTTAGGTACGAGTACTTTTGGTTTGGGTACTTGTATCTGACCGTGGCTTGGAACAATAATTTGTCGCAGACTAGTTTGTCACATCTTGTCCTTGTTTGGTTGTAGGTGTGACTTACTATTTCGATGAGAAGGTATTGAACCTTGTTGGGGTCCGGATACCATATTGGATTCATAGCATGGAAAGATGCATCGTCGTAAATTAGTTTACCATCTCTGGTCCTTGTTTGGTTAGGGGGATGGTACGCTCGTTCAATAGGTGTGTATTGGACCATGTTATAATTCAATTGACTTATTTATTTGAGCAATATTTATTCCGTTTATATGGCATGATATTATGTGTCTTGTTACGTCCCTCTGAATACCTGGTTATCTTTCCTGGTGTGTGCTCTTGTCTTTCGCAGGTGCTCTAGCTGTGACCGTCTCCATTTTTTCGAAGATGATTGCGCTTGAATTGTCTTCACTTCGCTCGCCAAATTTATTTCTTTTCTCATATATTTTTCCTTTTCTTGTTGGTAGTAGATTTGTCTCCGCCCAACATACTGTATCAAGACAATTCATTATCATTTTATTATATCTTTTATTCCTTTATTTTGTGTGGACGAGATTAATTATGGTTCTACTGCATTTTACAGCTTATGTATCCATACGAGGCCTATGTACTTCGTATGAATACAGCTGGTATGTTTATGTTCCTAGTCCTACGTATTTTGGGACTGGGGCGTTACTGGTATGCTGCCAAGAGTAAGGGATATAGAATTTTCAATAAAAAATCTATGATTGTTGAAGAATCTATTAATATTTTCTTTGATAAGCTCAACAGTAATAGATATAGCGACAATGATGACGAGGATGTATAAAACAATCCAAGGCACGTGAAGATACTGCTACCAATGAGAGCTATTTGGAAAGTCTACCTATGAAGATGAAATTCACGCCAGACCATCCAGAGACACTCGTAATAGGTGATGTATCTAAAGGAGTAGATACACGCTCCTCTACTAGAGACATAGCAGCAAATGTAGCTTTCATATCTCAAGTAGAACCCAAGTCAGTAGCATATACTTTTTTTGATGAGTTTTGTATTGACGACATACAAGAGAAACTTAATCAATTTGAGAGAAACCAAGTTTGGGAACTTGTTTCTAAACCTATTGGTTAATCGATAACTAGTACCAAATGAGTGTTCCAAAATAAACTGAGTGAAGAAGGACATGTTCTACGCAACAAAGCACGTCTAGTAGCATAATGTTATAATCAAGAAGAAGGAATTGATTATGATGATAAATATGCTCCTTGTTTGCAAAAAACAAAAGTTTTATAACAAACTAAGAAAAGAGTACAAAAGTACATTAATTTCTGGAGAAGTACAACTGTAAGAATCTGATCAAAAGACGATCACTTTATCCCTTGGACTATGTGAACGTGAAGACTAGAGCAATGTAACAGCAATTTTGCAGGAGTACTTGATCTCTGTGATGCTTTGATAATGATTGGAAACTCTATTTATAGAGTTCTGAAAATAACTATTTTAGCAGTTATTCTGATGTGCGTGAGACTGGATTGCGCCACATTGGGTTGCGCCAACCTTATGTTGCACCAACTTTCATTCAGTTATCCAATTGTGCACTAACTGTATTTAGACGCATGACATCATGTGATTGAGATACGCATGGTCGTATACAGAATAGTGGACACGCCTTGAGAGATTAGTGGCATATGCGTCACGTCATCCTGGTTTACAGTGAAACTTGTCTCAACTTTGTCAGTTGCGCGAGCTTCAGTCAACAATTCATACTGCGCCTAGGCACGTGGCAGCTTTTGAGAAGAAGTCGTTCATATTGTGCCTAGGCACAACTAAGAGATTTGTTTAGATTGCACCTAGGCGCAACTCACAAGATGTGCAGGACAGCTGTCCATTTAATCTCCTCGAGCGGCACGTTTCGAGGGATTCGAAGAGATTTCCTTCCTTTACTGTGCTGTCAGTTGTCAGTGCTGTCAGGTAATGATGCAATTAAATGTCAGACGCCACGTAGACTTTGGCGCAATATGACTAGGCGCAGTCTGGTATATGGCGCAACCTGATTAGTGGCGCAGTTTGATCTCTGAGCTTCATAGCAATGGTGCAGCTTAATTTTTGGGGCACAACTTAATTGTTGAGTAGTAAATACATGGCACAACTTAATTTTAGGCCCTACAAGACCCCCTTCAAAGTTTTCAAAACTTAAGAATATTTCAAAGTTTTGAAATACTTTGAATTATGAAAATTACCGAGTCAAGTTGTGCCAGTCAATGCCCAGTCATCATAATTAATTTTCTCGAAAATACTCAATCTCCTCTTCGTCTTCCCGAGCTTCATTGATGATTTTCGGTTTCCCATGAGGAATATGAAGAGTCAGTTTGGTTATATATAGGGGCTAGTCTTTATACTTATTCTTCACTTCTGTACTTCGATGGCGCCTAAGAAGAAGGAGATTAAGAATAATGCTGGCACTGAAATCAAGTCCCCTGAAGCAGAACCTGATGTCACGTCTACAACTTATTTGTTGGAGGCTGACCCGTCACTGAGGGCGGTGAACTTCTTAGACTTTTTTGGTTTAAACCTAACATTCTTCAATCACTCGAGTGGTGGGCCATCACTTTCCTCTAAAGAGCATGGCGATTCGGAGGGATTCCTTAATCTGATGCGTCGCTCGGGGATCCGCAACATGCAAGAATTGGACGCCGCTCTTCGTCAGACCAATGAAGACGAGAAAAGAAAATAATGTTGAGCGTGCCAGTTTTTTATTTTCTTTTCCTGTGTCCTTATCTGTAGGGGTCCACCCTTTTTTATGAATTAAATTTTATAATTTCTGATATATTGTGTGGCTGTGGTTTCAAATAGCGCATGTAGATGTGCTCCTTTGGCTAATTCAATGCTTACTGTTTCATTGAGAGACACATGGCAGCCATCACGTGGTTTTAAGTGCCTATTGTTTAGTTCTTTCCCGAAATAGGCTCCTAGAATGACGCGCCCATTTTCATCTTCAACACTATTAAAAGGATAGCTAAAGCGAAAGAGACATTCATGCTTTCTCAAAACAGATGACTTCTAATAAGGTCCCACTATCCAGCAAAAATTCATCATCCGTAAGTTCACTTGCGCCACTTCATCATGATGCTATTCTTTTGCATGCTGCACTTTCAAAAGTTGGTAAGTCCCAACAAAGAACCAATGATTTTTACACATGAGCGTTTTACTTTTGCGCCACTTTTGAAGATAGGTATTAATTTGTAGAAATGAAGTATATGTTGAAAATGTGCGCTTGAAATTCTGAGAAGAAGCGCGCACTGCAATCAGTGTCTGACTTCGGTCAGAGGCGCACATTGTTGATATGCACCTGTTTTTGGTCAGAGGCACAAACAATTGATAAGTGCCTGTTGATCGGCGCACAGTGTTGATATGTGCCTGTTGATCGGCGCGCAGTGTTGATATGCGCCTGAATTTTTGAGAATAGGTGCACACTGCTATCCCGTGCCTGACTTTGGTCAGAGGCGCATGCTGTTAATATACGCCTATTTTTGGTCAGAGGTGCAAACTGTTAATATGCGCCTGTTGATCGGCGCACACTGTTGATATGCGCCTGTTGATCGGCGCACAGTGTTGATATGCGCCTGAATTTCTGAGAATAGGCGCACACTGCAATCCCGTGCCTGATTTTGGTCAGAGGTACATGCAGTTGATATGCTCCTGTTGATCAAAAGGCACGCAGTTTAATAGATTTTTGCTAAATCTTCTTTCTTTGTTGATGTTTGTAGAAGTCTAGTTGGTAAGCTTCTTCAGGACTGGCATTGGCAATTTGGATGCTGTAGAGGGCATTTTTCTGACACTCACATCATACAGCTCATGTGATTCTGACACTCAAATCAGACAGCTCAGGACTCTCCTTATTCAAGAAGGGTCTTCCTCAGATGGTAGGAAGAGCCTTTATACATGAGAGTTGGATGGTGGATAGACAGAATTATGAATCGTATCACAAGGGTAATTTCATTCCTAGTTCCCCTGGCGGGTCGTCTTCTCTCCACTAGTTGTATTGACAGCAGCTTATCTTTGAGCTGCTGTACTCTGTGGTTCTCCTCTCGTCTTTCTGAGAGGGAAGACCAGAGTTGATTCCATTGTCTGGCTCGTTGCTTCAGGTCGAGACGACAAGGAACTGGCATCAATAAGAAGATCCAAAGATGTAATAGACCTTCTTTATCAAAGAAGATCCAAAGATGTAATAGACCTTCTTTATCAAAGAAGATCCAAAGATGTAATAGACCTTCATATGTTATATTTAGAATGAAAATCCAAGATGTAGTAGATTTCCATCAAGATGTATATATATTTTTAAAGAAGTAATAAAGAATAATTTTCTTTTCTTTTTATAATTTGATTTTGATGTGCTGATATAAAAAATAGAATCCAGAAAAAATGTGACAAGTTGCTGATGTAAATAATTGGAATTAAGGGGTGTGAGGGACGTGAATTCTCATTATGAAGAGTGAACAATCACTTCGATTTTCGAGGAAGAGACACTGAATGAATGAACAGTCATTTCGACTCTCGAGGAAGAGAATAAATAAATGAACAATCACGTCGGTTTTGAAGAAAGGACAATGAATGATCAGTTATAAATGAACGAACAGTTGTAAATGAATGAACAATTGGGCTTCTTTCAAAAAGTCGCATCAGTTCTCGAGGTTGACTATCTAGTTGTTCTGTCTATAAATAGAACAAAACTTTCGTAGATATTGTCAATTCCTTTCCCTTCTGTACAAAATGTCTTCCAAAGATTTGCTCACTCGAAAGATTGAAGAAAAGACCGAGACACACCCTGCTGAGCCTCCAGTGCCTCCTCAGAAAGAAAGGGGTGAAGGCTCAACTGCTCCTGCACCAAGACAGGACTTGATTGCCAAGCTAGTTGAGCCTGGAAAAACTGTCGAAGAAGAAGCATTGAGGATGGCTGCTTGCAAGTTTTTTGTGAGTTCAGACAATGAGATGTTTGAACTGTTGGCAAACTATGTATTTAATCATGAAGGATCGGGGCCTCCTTCTTATCCTTAATATTATGTAATTCTATTATGCTTTTGAATAAAATAAACTTTTATTTATATTATGTCTATGAAATAAAGTACTTTTTACTTTTATACATAATATTTCTTGAGAAATTTGCCATTGATAGGCATCATAACAACTGTGCCATCCATATCTGTTAATTGATAGGCTCCATTTGAGAAAACTTTATTTACTACATACGACCCTTCCTATTTTGCCTCGAACTTGCCTTTGCTCATATATGTCATAGTTATAGGACGTCTGACTGTAAGAACTAACTCGCCTTCCTGAAATGTTTGTACTTTGACTTTGCGATTGAAAGCTTTTGAAATCTGGGCTTAATAAAGTTCGATGTGCTGTTGAGCCAATAGCATTTTCTCGTCGAGCGCCTCTAATTCTTGAAGCCGAAGACGATCATTATTTTTTTGTAGTAAGCTCGTTAGTAATGGCGATTCTCAATGATGGAATTTAAATTTCCAAAGGTAAGACAACTTCATATCCATATACCATGAAAAAAAGGTATGCAACCTGTGGGATTACGGACAGTAGTACGATATGCCCATAGACATTCTCCAAGTTTATCACTCCAATTACGTTTGTTAATAGAGACAAACTTTTTAAGGAGTTTGATAATGGTCGTGTTGAATGCTTCAGCTAACTCGTTTGCTGCAGGATTATAGGCCGTAGAGGCAACATTATTGATTCTGTTGTCATCACAGAACCTATTAAACTTCTGGCTGATGAATTGTGGCCTATTATTATGGATGATTCGGCGAGGGACACCAAATCTGTATATCACATGATGTTTGATGAAGTTGATGACATTACTAGTCTTTACTTCAGCCAAAGGTATAGCTTCTGTCCACTTAGAGAAATAATCGATTATAGTCAAGATGAATCGATGTCCTTTAGATGAAGGAGGATTGATAGGGCCAATTATATCCATGCCCCAAGCTTCGAAGGGCCATGAGGCAGCAGTCGGGTGAAGAAATTTCGACGGTTGATGAATGAAATCTGCATGAATCTGACATGCTCGGCATTTTCTTGCGTAGTCAACAACATCTGATACCATAGAGGGCCAGTAGTAGCCCATACGTCGAATACGATCCTATAATTTAGGACCAGGCTGATGTGCTCCACAAACACCATCATGAGCTTCGTGTAATATCTATTTTGCTTCATCACCAGCGAGACAACTCAAAAGTAATCCATTAAAAGTTCTTCGATAGAGAGTTTTAGTAGTATGATTATAATAGAATCGAAGCGATCGACGACGAATACTTGTAGCTTTCTTAGGATTTTCTGGCCATATGTCATGTACTACAAAATTAATAAAATATGCTCTCCAGTCCTCGCTAATGACATCGACTTCAGTTAGATTGCTGAATTCAATGTTATGGTTATTCTCGACACAAAATAGTTCTCTATTAGAAATAACAACCATTTCTTGTCTTTTGACAGAAACTGCCAATACCACAGCTAGGTTAGCTAAGGCATCCGCTTCTGTATTGCATGCGCGACGTACATATTTGATAAAGAATCCTTTGAACAAAGAAGCTATCCTGGTTGCTGCTTCATGGTATGGTACGAAATCTTGATGTCGAACTTCATATATGCCTCTAACCTGATTAACAATCAGCTTAGAGTCACCATATACTTCGAGATATTCAATATCCAATTATTTGGCTAATTGGAGTCCAATGAGTAAAGCATTGTATTCTGCTACATTGTTAGAGCATGATTCGTCTAAAGAATAAGCCCTTTGAATAGCTAATCCATCTGGTGAAACGAGAACAATTCCTACTCCAGCAACAAGAGTACCTCCTGGTCCAATTCTGGATGCTCCGTCAAAGAACAACCGCCAAGTAGGAAATTCTTCTAAGATTACATTTGATTCCAATGTCTCATCTGGAATTTCATCATAGAGTTTAGATGTTTCAGGGACAAGAAGAGCTGCTAAGAAGTCAACAAGTGCTTGACCTTTCACAGACTTTTGAGGAAAATAAACTATATCATATTGTGCTAATAATATGGCCCATGTAGCAAGCCTGGAATTGAGTGTACTTGGCTTCTTCATTAAGACCCGAAGAGGATTAACTCGAGAAATAACATGAATGGTTTGGCCAATGATGTAATGCCTTGTCTTTTGAACAGCAAACATTAAGGCTAAGCATTCCTTCTCTACCAGACTATAACGATGTTCAGCTCCAATCATCGTTCGACTAAGGTAGTAGATGGCTTGTTCATGACCTTCTTTGTTCTTCTGAGCTAGCGAAGCCTCTAGTGAATGATCCATTGCCCGGACATACATTAAGAAAGGTATTCCTGAGATCGGTGGCACAAGAACCGGCAGACTCATCAAATACTGCTTTATGTCATCAAATGCTCGTTGATATTCTTCTATCCAAACGAAAGATACACCTTTCTTCATTAAATGAGTAAATGGTCTGCAACGTCCAGATAAATTTGAAATAAACTGCCTGATGTACGCAAGTCGACCTTGGAATTCTCGTAGCTCTTTTAGGTTGCGTGGAGGACGCATCTCTTGAATGGCTTTGATTTTCTCGGGATCAACGTGTATACCCTTAGAGGTAATGACGAATCTGAGAAATTTACCACTAGAGACACCCAAGAAAGACTTGGTGGGGTTCATTTTGAGTTGATGCTGGCGCATTAGATTAAAAATAGTTCTTAAATCTTGAATATGATATTCCTTTAGACGACTTTTGACAGCTGGTAGGTTGCACTTGCGTTCTTAAGACCAAACGACATAACTGTATAACAGTATACTCCACGAGGAGTACAGAATGAAGTGTGTTTTTCATCTTCAGGATTCATCCGGATTTGATTATATCCAGAAAATCCATCCATGAAAGAAATTCGTTCGAATCTACAAGTATTGTCGATCATGACATCAGTAATTGGGAGAGGGAATTCATCTTTATGGCAAGCATCATTGAGATCCCGAAAGTCTATGCAAACCTGAACTTTTTGGTCCTTTTCAAAACTGGTACAACGTTGGATATCCAATTAGGATGCTGTTCTTCTCTGATAAAACCACAAGCTATGAGCTTCTTGACTTCATCATCAATTACATCCATCATTTCAGACTTGAATCGTCGTTGCTGTGTTTGACTGGCTTAGCATTTGGCAGGATGTTAAGCTTATGAGTTACAACTTGAGGATCTAATCCCAGTATATCTTCATAACTCCAGGCAAAGACATCAATATATTCACGAATAAGGTGAATTAATTCTTGTTTGTCATTCTCAGAGAGATTCTTGCTAATGAAGATTGGTCATGATACGCCCTCCTCTCCAATATCAATTTGGACTAGTTGATCCTCAGTAGGTGGTTCTCGTTGTTCAAAACGAAGTTCCCACTGATTGTCCATCCTTTGTGCCCAAGGGTCCACTTCAGGAGCTTCTTCAATGTCATCATCTTCATCATCGTCTGAGAATTCGGCAGACACCATATTAGAATATGCTGTTATCCGATGAACATGACCAATGCTGGTATCAGAATCTCATGAGATAGAATCAAAAGAGTTAGATCGTTCTTCTTCGTCAGATTCGGAAGGTTCTGGAGTCGGAAGTGGTGAAGTGTAACCTAAACCCCTCTTCGATTTATTGTGATATTGTTGTGATTTTTCTTTTGGAATAGAGATATGAAGGGGAGTCCGCCTTTCTTTGCCGCTATTGAGGCCTGTTCTAAAATCATAACTCATTTTACGGATGATTGCTTTGGATTGTGGACTATAGTGACGTAGTTGTAGTCATCCTGTATCATCTCTATTATCATTATAGAGCATGACTTTTTGTTTCTCTCTTTTATTAAAAAGTATGGGCCTTTCATCTTTCTTTCGAGACGGAACTAAGAAGTATAATTCTTGTATTGAATCCAATATTACTATATTTCGTAGAGATGATACGACTCCTATTGTAAGTGGTTCAAAGCCACCTAGCATATCCAAATAACATTGAGTATAGTAAGAGACATCAATATACTGCAAAGGAGATGCTTTATTGATTTTTAGACCATCATTTACAACAGGACTTTTAGCCTTAGCATGCTTAGTCAGATTGATGACAAGAGGGAGAGAAGAAGAACAAAAAGGAGAAGGGGGATTTTTATGATGAAGGTCGATTACAAGCGGCTCAGAAGAGGTGAGCTCCCTTTGTTCCTGACTATCACCAATAGGCTGCTTCTCGTGGGAAGAAAGATAGATGGTCAGTGGTTTGGAAGACTGAGGACATGAAGTACGCCCTTTGACAGGGATCGCCAGAGTATCATTTGGTATACCTTTTTGTTCTTCATCTGTGTCCATTGCCAGTACCACCTTCATGAATTCCTCCTTTTACATGCGAGAGTCGTTGCAGTATGCTTCAACTCCTTTGAAAGGATTCAGATCTGCAACCTCTTTCTGGACTTCTCCATTACCATCCACATATTTGAAACATTGGTGGAGAGTAGGGGTGAGCATTCGGTTTATTCGGTTTAAACCGAACCGAATAACCCAAAACCGAATTGGACCAAAACCGAATAAGCAAAACCGAAATCGAACCGAATTGGCCCAAAACCGAATCAAACCGAACCAAATTAAATTGGTTCGATTTTCGGTTTATTCGGTTTATTCATATTTTTTTTGAGCTTTTTTGTTAATATATATAGCAACTAAATATACAAAGACATATTTAGTATATACCTATATATATTTAGTATATACCTACATATATTAATACTTATATATATAGTACACACACATATATATATATAATTTAATTAATTAAATTTTCTTATTCGGTTTTCAATTTTGGACTGAAACCGAAACCCAAAACCGAAACCGAAATCGAATAAGAAATTTTAGTATTTTCAAAATCGAAACCGAACCGAATTTTTTTAAAACCGAACCGAACCACTTATTCGGTTCAGTTCGGTTCGGTTTTCTGTCCAAAACCGAATAATGCTCACCCCTAGTAGAGAGTAGAAGGTACAATATTGTGTTCATGGAGGAATGGTCTTCCTAACAAAGCATTGTATGAGCCGTGATTGTTGATCACATAGAAAGTTACTTTAGTACGAAGATTACCAATTTGAAGTTTTAGGCGTATCTTCCCCAAAGGTTCACTTCTTTCTTGATTAAACCCCAAGATGATAGTGATAGTTGTAGAAAGATTATGTACTGGGATCTTTAAAGCATCTAGCAAAGACTTCGACACGATACTAAGAGCAGACCCGGGATCAATCAGAACACGATCAACTTTTATGGTATCCACATACCCCGTGAGATAAAGAGGACGATCATGACGATTGTCTTCTAACAACATGCCATCTTGTGTAAAAGTAATATTGGGCATTAGTTCAAATACAATATAACAATGTACGCAGCTGACTGGCTCCTTTTCAGGCTTTTTGAGAAGTGTAAGACAAGCAACAGCCTGCATCAAAGCTTCACTTAACGTCTCTCGAGTTTCTTTTGAGAGGCATAAGAGTTCAAAGATTGACAATCTTGCTAAAGTATTGGATAATTGAGCCAATATGTCAAAATTATATGGCTTTTCAAGTCCAAGAGATGAGGACTTCTTCAGTGCTTTGTCAAAACGGACATGTTATTTTCTCTTGTCTGCTGGTGTCGGTTTAGGAGGAGTTGGTTCAACCACCGGCAAGGATGTAGATGGTATATTTTCAGCAGGAACAGATGATGTAGGAGGAGCATTAGGAGATGGGGCAGAATTCTCTTGAATTTCGAGATATTCTCGAAGATAGGGTTTCCCAGATCTAGTGCCCATTAGAATTTCTTCTTCTACTACCGGTTCAAAGGATACCATGTTGCAGCTTTTAGATTTAGCTTTGGAGCGCTTCTTTTGAATGGAAGAAGAAGGCGCTTCAAAATTTGCTACCAGATCAGGATGAATCCACATGATTTCTCCTTTATCGGTTGATAATGGAACAAGACCCTTATTTTGAGGAGGTAGGAGATTTACGATCTCGAGAGTAGTCCTTGGAATGGGAACAACACCACCTTGCGCAAGTTATGGTGGAAAGTCACCAAATTGTACAGAAACAACATTAGCAGTCACTGTCTTCTTATCCTGCTGAAGAGTAATTACTCCAGAGTTGACCATCTCCTGAATTTTGCCTTTGAGCACGTAGCATGCTTTGGTTGGATGCCCTATAAATCTGTGATAAACACAATATTTAGGGTGATCAGTTTTACCTACTTCTTCTGGCCATTTTGCCTTCGGCAATTGAAGCTTATTGCTCTTGATCAAGCAATCGAAGATGCTCAAAGTATCATCTTCGTCGAAAGAATACTCTTCTTTTGGACGAGGTGTTTTCTGTAGTGGTGCTGATGGAGTTGGTACTGTCTGAGCAACATTAACAGCCAATGACTCCTTGCCTTTGAGATTGATGGCCAATGTTTTTTACCCTTGCGGTTATTCTGGCGATTATTACCTCCGGGTGTAGAATGTTCATCTTGGTTAGGATGAGTCATTTGAACTCCTAACTGTTTGAACTTTTCAGCACTAACTTCTGCCGTCTTGGCATTAACAATGAAAGAAGGCCAATCCTGGAATTGTGTAGATCCCGTCCACATACTGATAATAGGCAACAAGTTTATTTTGTAGGTGTCTATTGTTACAGCAGATGGGGTTCCTAAAGGCATTTTAAGTACCTCTCGGTAGAATCTTTCAATGAAACTCTCTGTGGATTCATTGTGCCTTTGTTTGATCTTAATGAGGGCAGACATCGTCATGTCGTTAACTCCCTCATAAAATCGTTCTAAGAACATTTGCTTGAAACCAATAAAAGAAGTTATGCAGCCATCTGGCAAACTACGATACCAGTCGTATGCTGCGCCGGCTAAATAACCGACGAACACTCTGGTAAGGAGAGCATCATTTGGCTATAATTGGTCAGTCATCACTTCAAAGTGATTGATGTACTGACTTGGAGAAGTGCTGCCATCAAACAACATAATGGTTGGAAGCTTGCATTTAGGAGGGAATGGAACCTCCTTCCATTCTGTAGGATACGGTTATTTTATGTCAAGTCTTTGTAGGCCATCTTTCTGTTTGAAGGCCTCAAACTGAGTGCGTAGGAGTTTCACAGCCTCATTAACATCCCCTGATGTTTGGGAATTGATAGGCTGATTAGAATTGTTGGGATGAGGAACAACATGATAATTACCACCTCCAGCACCAGACTGACTGGGATCAGCTTGAATTGGGACAGAAGCAACCTGAGGAGGTGGTACCCTCAGACTAATATTAGCAGGTACAGAAGATGCTATAAGCTCAGGATTTGTAACAGGATTTATAATCGAAGGCACTGCATGTTGGGCTACGATTATAATATGCATACTTGCGACCATTTCAGCCATGGTCTTCAATTTATCCTCTAGTGCAGCAATTCGTTGATCTTGGCTGACTGAAGTAGAGGCATGTTGATCTTCTATAACGATATATGCCATCACTTCTCTTACTACTATTGATGAGATAGTTTGTTCAGAACTTTCACTATCTGTATCAAACTCAAATAAAGAATCTTCTTCCAGATGAGTGATGGGGAGATCTTCTTGAAGACACCTTGGTTCAAATTTCAATTTCTTGATCTGGTATATTGAAAGACTCTTTCACTGGATGCATGAATCCGATCTAAGTATTGCTGACTGGGATTGCGGGACGCATTATGTCTTGGGCGTTTTCCATCCCCAGTGCCTTGGGAAGTCATGTTGACAGAAGCATATAACAGCTCGTCGTCATCTCTTGTCATAAGTTCAGGAGTTGAAGTATAGTTTAGACGATCGAAGACAGATCGTTTAACTGATTGGCAACAACACTTGATGGCCACTTCATGAAGACAGTAGCGATCTGAAGAGTGATTTAGAGTTGAAGGAGACATCCCTGTGATCTTCTGTCCTTGTGTAAGACGTTCCCGGAGATCAGCTATCACTACGGGACGAGAAGAAGTCGGAGGAACATATTCCTTAATGATGTTAGGAACATGTCTCCTATTCTTCAGATGTTTAGTTTCCCGAGTGTACAAAAATATACTTAACTCATTAGCATAAGTGGTTGGGTCTTTTTTTCAAACTTTGGTTTCTGGTACAGATTGACCTTTGGCATAGGGTTCTTACGTTTCACCAAAGTTGATACTGATTGACGCCTATTGAGATAAGCACATAAATCAGAAAATTCTGCTCCAGGTGTCTCTGTTTGTGATACCATCAATTTTTTTTACTTAGATCTTGAAATTTGCAAGGTTGGAAGATCTTGACCAGACCCCATAGGGGTAGAAAAGATGCCTCTTTGATCAGTATTCTTTTCCGTGGCAGAGATTTGAAGATCTCTGTTTAAAGGAATAGAATCTGATATATCTTCCTCTGAGTCATAAACTAGGAAAGTTTAAGAAAAGACCAAAGGATACTTTTCTTTATTTTGTAGAAGGTTAGCTAAGAAGCATTTCCCTCTATTTTGTTGTGGGACCACTTTAGGCACAGGTTGCGCCAGTTGAGGAAATGTCATAGGACCCTTTCCTTTGTTCTGTCTAGTTTTGGCACTAGAATATTGTTTCTCCAAGTTCAGAACTAGAGAATTGGAAGAGGGAATAGCCAAAAGACTAGTTCCCTTGGGTTACGCCAGAGCAGCAGACTGCACCTGAACAACTGATTGCTTGGGTTGCGCCTCAATAATACGGAATACTGGTTGTACCCTAGCAATAAAGGCTACCGGTTGTGCCTTGGCAGCAACATGGGTAGACTGTGCCTTAGCAATAGTTTGAACAGACTGTGCCTTGGCAGTAAAGAAAGTACTGGTCTGCGCACGAACAACAGTGAGAGTGGACTGCGCACGAGCAGCAGTGAGAGTAAGAGTGGGCTGTGCCCAGGTAGTAGAAACAAACTGCGTCGGGGCCACAGAGGTAGATTGTGCCTTGGCAACAGAAGCAGATTGTGCCAGAGCAAATAACCGTAGAAGACTTAGGAGTCCACACAGTTTTGTTCTTAGTGATAGCCACAGTACGCTTGTTGCTCTTCGTGTTGATCATATCTTCATAGGCTGTCTGGTTGATCTGAACAACCAGAGTCTTCTGTGTCTTGCCGATCGATGCAGTATCACATTGAGTCGTCACCTTCTCATCGGAGAAGAAAGTTGTTCCCAGCAGAGTCGCCATTTTGTTTGTAAAAAACAAAAGTTTTATAACAAACTAAGAAAAGAGTACAAAAGTACAATAATTTCTAGGGAAGTACAACTGTAGAAATCTGATCAGAAGATGATCACTTTATCCCTTGGACTATGTAAACTTGAAGACTAGAGCCTCTGGAGAATGCAGCAGCAATTTTGTAGGAGTACTTGATCTCTGTGATGCTTTGACAATGATTGGAAACTCTATTTATAGAGTTCTGGAAATAACTATTTTAGCAGTTATTCTGATGTGCGCGAGGCTGGATTGCGCCATATTAGGTTGTGCCAACCTTATGTTGTGCCAACTTTCATTCAGTTATCCAATTGTGCACTAACTATATTTAGACGCATGATATCATGTGATTGAGATACGCGTGGTCGTATACAAAATAATGGACACGTCTTGAGAGATTAGTGGCATGTGCATCACGTCATCCTGGTTTAGAATGAAACTTGTCTCAAGTTTGTCAGTTGCGCGAGCTTCAGTCAACAAGTCAAACTGTGCCTAATTGAATTGCACTGAGGCACGTGGCAGCTTTTGAGAAGAAGTCGTTCAGATTGTGCCTAGGCATTCCTAAGAGATTTGTTTAGATTGCGCCTAGGCGTAACTCACAAGATGTGCAGGACATCTGTCCATTAAATCTCCTCGAGCGGCACGTTTCGAGGGATTCGAAGAAATTTCCTTCGTTTACTGTGCTGTCAGTTGTCAGTGCTGTCAGGTAATGATGGTAATTAAATGTCAGACGCCATGTAGACTTTGGCGCGGTATGACTGGGCGCAGTCTGGTATATGGTGCAACCTGATTAGTGGCACAGTTTGATCTCTGAGCTTCATAACAGTGGCGCAGCTTGATTTTTGGGACGCAACTTAATTGCTGAGTAGTAAATATATGGCACAACTCAATTTTTAGGCCCTACACTCCTATTGCTAGACTAGAGTCTATTCTCATGTTTTGTGCATTCGTATGTTTTCATAGTTTTAAACTTTTTCAAATAGATGTAAAAAATGTATTTTTGAATGGGTTTTTAAAGGAAAAAGTCTTTGTGAAGCAACCCCCAGGTTTTGAGGATTTTCAAAATCCTGATCACGTTTTCGAGCTTAGAAAGGCGCTTTATAGACTCAAACAAGCACCGCGTGCTTGGTATGAATGCATAAGTGCTTTTCTACTTGAAAATAGTTTTTCAAAAGGAAGGGTTGATACAACTTTGTTTATCAAATCTTCAGTTGACAATTTTTAACTTATGAAAATTTACGTTGATAATATAATTTTCTGTTCTACTAATGAAAAACTTTGTCAAGATTTTGCTATGTATATGTAGAGTGAGTTTAAAATGAGTATGATGGGAGAGCTCAACTACTTTCTTGGACTCCAAATCAAACAACACTCGCAGGTAACATTCATCAATCAAGCCAAATACACGAAGGACTTTCTAAAGAAGTATGACTTTGACAACATAAAGTTTATTGGCACGCCAATGGCTACATCAACTCGACTTGATATTGATGAAAGTGACAAACCAGTCGACTAGCATAAGCATCAAGATATGATTGATAGTTTACTTTATTTAATTGTTAGTCGTCCTGATATAATATGTAGTGTTCGCATTTGTGCCCGATATCAAGCTAATCCTAAGGAATCACACTTATGCACCGTTAAGCGTATCTTTCGATATCATAAGGAAACTTCTACTGTCGGCTTATGGTATCACAAAACCACATAATTTGACCTAATCGGTTACTCAGATGTTGATTTTGCTGGATGAAAAGTAGACCGTAAAGTACTAGCGGTATGTGTCATTTCCTAGGAAAAGCTTTAGTCTCTTGGTTTAGTAAGAAATAAAATTGTGTAGCATTATCAACAATTGAGGCTGCGTATATCGCCTCAGGAAGTTGTTGTGCTTAGATTTTATGGATGAAGCAAAACCTAGAAGAGTATAATCTGTACTATACAAAGATTTTTATTTACTGTGATAACACTAGCACTATTAATTTGACTTAGAACCTAGTATGTCATTCACGCACTAAGCACATAGAAATACGTCATCACTTTTTGTGTGATCACCAACAACACGGAGATATCAGTTTAGAGTTTATTGACACAGATATCAACTGGCAGACATATTCACAAAATCACTAGCCGAAGATCGTTTCAACTATCTGCGTCGAGAGTTAGGCATACTTGAATTTTCAGAGTCTTAATGTGTTATGATTAATTAAAGTACCTAAAAACTTAAGTTTCAGTGATTTATTAATTAAAGTTATTTTGGGTACAAGTCGAAAAGATTCTTTTGTCAACAAGGCATAAAAGCCTAAGCGACACGGTGCCAAGTGTCTTCGAACTACCGCTAGCTGGGATCCGGCCCCTACAGCTAACCCAAGGTAATGAATATTAATTAAATTAAAGAATTGCAAGTTTTGAGTTATTTTTATCATTCATTACTCAAATATGACCTAAAATACAAGTGACCGAACTCGGACCGAGTTCTGACCGAGTTAGGGCCGAACTCTGTGGGGATACTTTTTATAATAGCAGCGTGAACAACAGCCCCCTCTCTTCTATTCTTCATCTTCTTCCTCAAAGTGCAGCCGCCTGAACGCAAAAAACCCTAACCCTAGATCCTAGAAATCCACTTTCCAAGCCTCCAAACTTGATTTTTCTTGAATATAAGGCTCTCAGAAGGCGTTCTCTACCGTTTTGTTCTCTTTTGAGTTATATCTCTCACTTTTCTTTCTCAATTTCTTCATGGCTACAAGAATTTTTAAGAGAAAACGAGAGACATTGCCTCATCTTCCACAATGGAATATGAACCCATCAACATATTAAGTCCCTTTCATCCCAATGACGATGAGGATCACGATCCCAACCTCTTGTTTCATCCGAGAGATCAACCCTTTGGTTCGGTCAATTTCGGTCTCAAAAAATTTGTCCGAGTAAAACGATAAACTTTATCGTTTTCTTAGAATATGCTGTCACTCTTGAAACCTAGGACTTCGTGAATTCTTTTAGATTTTCAATCCAATTCACGACAATGCAGTCCACAGGCTTTATTGCAACATGCAAGAAGCAGACGGCTGTATTCATTCCTCTGTCAGCGGCAAGGAATTTGAATTTAACTCTGCCGACTTAAGGAAATATTTTCTAATGCCAGACATTGGTGACGCTCTCGTTGACATTACTAAGGTCCAATTTCCTGTCGACATGACACTTGAGTCTTTCAAGCTAGCGTTGTGTCATCCGGATCCGGTTTCCTGGAAACGGTTGTTCGCACGCAACCTTGTAACTCCTCCTCCCAGATATTTTTGTTTTTTGTTTTTATTTTTTTAATATTTCCAATTAGAAAGATATGTTTTTATCATACAAAAGATATTTTGATTAATGAAGGAATTCGTCAAACTATTTTATATGATTTATTTTATAAAAGATATATTTTAGATTTATTATTTATTTTTAAGATTTGATAATATGTTTCAAATCTTATTTAATATGGAGTATTATTTCAAAGAATTATTTTAAGGTATTTATTATTGTTTGCAGAGTATTAAATTTAGATTTGGCTAAATGTATTTTAAAATATCATTAGTAACATCTAGTATTAAGTTTTTTTTCCATTTCGATTGATTTTGTTTACTTCAGAATTTATTGATTTCAATAATTATTGATTTAGATTTGGTCGATCTAATTAATGATTTATTGATTATCTTTGCCTAATAAAAGGATTTTATTTTTTAAGAATAATTTTTAAAATTGAGATATAGGATATGATTATATATGGAAATGTCCTATAGTATACTAGAGAATTAGATATACAAGTGTTTTAATTTATATTTAGATAAATACTTAAATTAGTTTTGATCCTATTCCAGATATGAATATCCCTAAGTCATTTTATCACATATGCTACATGCCTCTCACCCTCATCTCAATCCTTCCCACGTTTAAATCCTAGGATATCTAGTTCTATTTATATGAGTACCAAGTTCTATCTACACAGGGCCCAACCTCCATCTCTAAAAGGAACACTTTTATGTACATATAACAACCTTTCTCTCTTTTAGACTATCTGAACCTCTTCTTCTCTCGCCTTCTATACATATCCCTCCCAACAACCATCAACCTGTCATTACCATTACCATCACCACCATCGTGACCATCACCAATGCACAGCCACCCCGCCATCATCACCCCGACTACTATCACGACCATCCTCGACACCGTCTACCGCCATCATTGGCAACCACACAAAGCCTAGATTCCTTCAACTGCTGGCAACCATCGCAGAAGCATCCTGACCATTGCCCGATTGTCGGCAGCTGACATCGACCGTCTGTCCCAACCGTCGTGCCGTGCTTCAACTTCGATGCGCACAGCTCCGCAGCCACCATACCCAACCACCAGAACAATCACCATCATTAGCAAATCATGCTACTACCACTATCATCATTGTGTTGCCGTGTCCGTGCCCACCACATCCGTCCATTCCAGTTACAATATTACAATACACGAATTCCTCGTATCCGATACTCGGAACACGATCAATTTCTCTGTGTCCAAACAAGTCGGACACAAAACCATCAACTATACAAAAAATTACCACACACCGTCGCCAATTACCATCGGCGCCGAGGACGTGCTGTCCCCAATCTGCGACCGCCGCCCTATTCTCCAGCCGTCCTGGAACGCGCGCACGTGCGTGGATACCGCAGGGGGACAAATCTGCCTCCCTGGCAGTGCCGATTCCGTCCCTCTGAACGCCAAGACTCCGGCGGACCTCCTGGCCGTGCCCCGTCAGGCGTCGTCCAGATCTCGACCCTTTTAGCTACGGCCACAAGCACTACCCGGCTCAGCCAAGTTCTTCGTCGTGAACACGAGCACCGTTGTGCCAGATCCCCGTGCCCTGCCACATTACCTAGATCTGAGCAACGCCGGTGTAGAGCTTCCAACATCGCGTTCGCTCGTCGACCGGCAGGGAACCACCAGATGACCGACGTCTCGAGTTCTCCGTGGAGCCGCCTTCCAGACGCTTGTGCCAAGCCCATCGACCCTCGCTGTCGGTGGCTTTTTCCCTGGTAAGCTCTCGATCATCTCTTCCCACCTTTGCTTTCTCTTCCCTGTCGTCTCTCTCTCTCGAATGGATTTAGAAACTGTAAAATTTGAGAGACAGCTGGGTTACTTGATTTCTTATATTCAATATGCATTAAAGTAGGTATTGGTTTATTATTAGTTTATGTTTTGTATGCTGCTGATAAGAAAAGTAAAATATTGTTAGGAAAAGTATACGTATAATTAGATATATATGTTAAGGTAGTATTCTTAAAATTATTACCATTAATATTCATTAAATACAGTATTAGTATTATCGTTATCATATTTCTTAATTATATTTGTAGCAAATGTAATATTAGGCTTTGGGGCTATATGTAGTGTCCCGCTCTGCGAAGGCACTAGATAGACAGGAAGATCGGATTGCTGGCTCTGCAACAAAAAATGATTGATCTGGGTTAGTGGACGAAGTCTCATTTGCTGATTCGCTTACGCCTAATAAGAATCTGAGTTTTTGATTGAATGTTGTTGCTAATAACAAGATGGTAAATCATTGGTATGCTTATAAGAGAATCCACATGCTGCCATGCTAAGAATAAGAAAAGAGATAACCTATATGCTAAGAAGAATTGTTGCCTGCTAATAAGAAACAAACTGATGCCTGTATGCTAAAGAAAGATTGTTTCCTGATAAAAAGAAACGAATGTTTGCTATGTTAAATCAAACGAGATATTGCCATGCCAATATAGATCTTTGTTCTGAATATGACTCATTGTCATGCTTGATAAGAAAAGAGAGAAGCTGTTGGCTATGTGATCCGAAAAGAAGAAAGGCACGAAATAAACGTGTCGTACATCTGCAAAGGCATGAAAAGAACATGTCGTATATCTGTTAAGGCATGAAAAGAACATGTCGTACATCTAATCACAAATCTGTTTTATCTGATAGAACTGCTAGAACATACATTGGTCTCAGACAACTCGTGCACGAGTAAAATTTGTCTATCGGGTGGTATTTGGGGGTGCCTGGAACCACTCGGCCTAGGAGAGATTAGGGCCTCAATGTAAAAATAGGCGTCGATATCTGAGTCCTTAGCGACGAGCTAAACCAAAGAGGCATAGCGGCTAATCATGGAATTTCCTATGGACCATCATATAGATAGGTATTGGTTGGTGCAGAGCTGAACCGGAGAGTCACTGCTGCCAATCGAGTCTGCATGTGTCAAGAATATTTTGCTAAGAGCTAACGATGCAGAGACAAACAGGGAATACGAATGTTGGTTATATTATGTTTATGCTAATCCTTGCTTGTGCAGGGATGAACCGTCGGTGTGTTTGCCATTGATTATCAAACAAGAACTACAGAGGAACTAGATTTGATTGCAAACTTTGAAAGTACAACAGAAAGCCTAGAAAGAAATCCTCGGAAACAATCTAAGTACAATTGTTTATTTTTGATTCTGGGGGTGACGGTGGAGGCTCGGGAGAAGTGTAGGAACTCTGCCTTACTCCTTGGACTATCAAACATAGTCTTTGCTCTTGAAGAATTTGCCAGCCTTTAGCATGGGTGTGGTACCCTGCTATTTATAATGATTTTAGGATGAAGCATACTTTGGGCCGCATGGATGTCTACGTGGCCACGTGGTTGTAACAGCACACGAAGACTCGGTCTTTGGCTGCCATCTGGTGGTTTCTTGAGTTTCAGCAAATCTAGGTGGTTGAGACTTGGTCAACTTGCCACATGCCCTGAGACAGCAAATGAAGGGCCGCATAGAGCTTGGGGCATTTTGGACCGCATAGGTCTTCTTTGTCTTTTAATGCTCGGCTATGCTGGGCCGCATAAGACTCATGCGGCTTGGGTCACAGTCTCCCTTAGCCACGTGTCTCACCAGCAGTGCCACCAGTCCGCATGAAGTTTGGGGACTTTTTGTGCATAGATCCTGCATTCTGGGCCGCATAAGGCTTATGCGGCTCTGGTCGCAGTCCTCTTGGCCGCATGACACCCCCTGCAGACCATGCCTCAGACCGCATAAAATTTCAGACACGTGGGCCCTATGTCTGGCGACATGACACTTCTTTGTCTTTTTTGAAAGGTCACGTCTTATCTTCATCTTTTTGTCAGGATGTGTCAGAGTTGTCAGCTTTGTCAGAGGTGTCAGCTTTGTCAGAGGTGTCAGCTTTGTCAGAGGGGCTCCTGTGGCTGATCAGCTTGGCCACATAAGTAGATCTTCCCCCTGCAGCCCGCATCAATCTGTTTGAGACAGAAATGATGAGCCACATAGAATTTGGTGCATTTTGGACTACAGAGTTTGTCATACGGCTCTTCCTTCTGCGGACCAAATTATCCTGGCCCAGAGCACCCATGCGGTTAGCTTTCTTTTGAAAAGTGGTCCGCATGAACCCCATCTTTTCCATGCTTCTACAAGATCCCCTTCAAAATTTCAAATTGTAAAATTGGAATACTTTGAATAAGAAGCATGGAGATATGTCAAGCCGCAGGGAGGCTTCGAGCCACAGGAAAATTTTGAGCCGCAGAGAGACTTCGAGCCGCAGGGAGACTTCGAGCCGTAGGAAGATCCTATCCAGGATGTCCAGTTGTCACTGCTGTATTTAATGCTCTGATTCAATTTTGGATTTGGGGCCGCCTTTTTGGTTACAAGGGATAGAATCCCAAGAGTCATTATTATCTCTTAGTGGATGCGAGAATCGAAGCAGCTCTATCGGTTTACGCTCTTTTGAAGACATATAAAAAATGGACCATACTGCAGGGAGAGAGCTTCTCTCTTTTCTTTCAACTTCTCCTCCTTCGGCTTCATCATCTTCGTCATCCTTTTTGCTCTAGTCAACCATGGCTCTAAAATTCTCCAAGTCGACTGGTGCTGCGGCCAAAGGGAAGGGACTCGCCTCTTCGTCGAGAGCTGCAGACTCTCCTCTTGTTCATCCCGACGTGTAGCCCCCCATTAAGGGTAAGGATGGTGGGATAATGATGATTTGAGTTTAAATGGCCATGTCGTATGCTTTATTCACAGGCCTGTCATGTATCGCTTCTGTGCTTTGGCATAATCGGTGCATGTCCTATCTCACTGGACCGTATGGGTTTTGTGTGATGGGGCCGTATGGACTGAGCCGCATAAGCGTCACTGAACCGTATGGATGCCTCATGACAGAGCTGCATGAGCACCACATAACTGAACCGTATGGATGCCCCATGACCGAGCCGCATGAGCATTACATAACTGACCTGCATAAGTATCTCATGATCGAGCCACATAAGCATCACATAACTGAATCACATAAGTGCCTCATGATCGAGCCATATGAGCATTATATAACTGAACCGCATAAGTGCCTCATGACTGAGCCGCACGCACGTCGCATAACTGAATTGCATAAGCTCCACCTGACTAGGCCGCATATGCATCTCATGTTTTTAAGCCGCATGCGCACCTCACAACTAGGCCGCATAGGTTCTGTTTGACTAGGCTGCATAGCTGAAGAATGAACTTTGTTTTCCTCTAACTATATTTCTTCTTTGACCCTTGCAGTAAACTTGCCTACAGCTCCATCGGGGAAGCTCTTGATAGGGTACGCTCAGTCTGCTTTGGGTGTGAGATTTGACCATAAAGTCGAACGCGTATCAACTCAGATTACCCGAGGTCACCTGAGGCCAGGTTAAGGGAGATCAGGGGCTAATCATTCTTCTACTTACTCAGCATGATGAATTTCGGAAGACTGGGGGACACTCATCTGAAGCCTGCGTTCTTATTCGGAGATGCTCTAACTGTCTCGAACCCAATCATACTTGAGATATCTGAGAGCTGGGATTTTTCTTCCAATGGAGTAGCGGTTCACCTTTCTCAGATGCAACGCCATTTCTCCTATCAGGTTTTAATATGGTACCCATCGAGAGACGAATGACGGATCCTATTGTCACGACCCGCACCCTAGAGTAAGGGCACGAGACGTGGGTACGTCCAGCCTACGCCGCAGTGTCGGCGGTAGAACGCTGTCCTAGGTCACAACATCTAACAGTTATAGGTGATAAACAGTTATACTCCCCGAATGGGGGTGACATAACAGAATATATCTCAATCACAACTAAGGTAGAGAAATGAATGGAAAGATAGATAGATAAACAGATGCAAGATCCAAACCACAGAAAATACAATAGAGAGCTAAGTGTTCTAAGATAAACTCCACAAAATCCAGAATAATACAGATCCCCAAATAGATACAACTCAGTCTAATACTATGAAATAAGATAAAACAGCTAAGGAGCAATAGTCTCTACTGCTAATGGATCTGACTGGAAGTCCTGATCACAAGTGTCCTCTAAAGCTGTCCCATAGAAGGTATCTAAGCCAGCCTCATCCTCGTCCTCTGTAAACATTTCAACAGGTCCAATCAGGACGGGAGCGAGTACAGTACATCTCAACAAAATCATAACCGGTTAGGAAATATAAACATGCTAGAGTAAGATACAGGATCTGAAGAATAATATGATAAAAAGAGAGACTGTAAGTAAATAGCTACAATATATAGAGAACTAACAGTGCTAGTGATTCAGAGCACAAGATGGTTATGTAAATGGCATGATGTTATACACGAGTAATCTACAGAGGTTATACACGAGTAATCTACTGGATTGAATACATAACCACTTCCACTCCCCCGCTCCAATCAATACATAAGGATCTGGCTAAGTTATGTTATTGTACACGAAGGTCATGTGAATACATGATTATACACGATTCACACGTTTCGTACACGAATGTCACAAATACAAGGAGTACACGATGTTCACGATAAAGTACACGAACACGAAATACCCGATGTATCCGCTAAGGGGATAACATCGCCCAACAAGATCTATATAGTACTAATCCGTGTTTCCAACGTGTCAGCATCATGTAAAGTAATCTAAAGTAGGAAATATACTCATAATGCAGGATATGAAATGATCAGAGAATGTACTCGCCTGTAACCTGGTGAATCTGAGAGAATATATACTGTCCGAGGAGTGGTGTCTGTCTCCTATAGAACAGTACAAGCCACTATGAGTCTACAATGATAATAAGATGCAAATCAATGCATTCTACATGAATCTAGGTCAATCTAGACCAAAGTCAACTCTTGGTTAACTCTGGTCAACCCTAGAAGTCAAACTAGTCTATTCTAGGTCTAACAAACCATTCTAGGTCCTAACAAGGCTGAACAGTCTATTCTAGACTCCACACTGACATACCATGCCATAGGCTAAAAGACTAGGCCATGGGCCAATAGGCTATACCATGGGCTAAGCAACCATATTCAAATTCTATATCTAAACCAAACACATATATACATATATACAATACATTATATCATATGGTATCACATACACTATATATATCTAATATATATATATATAAAAGCACACATTCATATATATATAGGAATCCTATGTATATACAAAACTCAATTCATATATAGGTATACATATGAAAGAGAGAGGGAAACACAGTGAAGTATGTGTGTGTGTACTAGTGAAGCATGTGAGGGGGGACATTGCATGAGTGTGATAGGATAGTGTAATAATACATGAGGGGGGGTCATGTGTATAGGACAGTGAGGCACTTACACTAGGGTGTGTGTATGTGAGTGTTAGTGACATGAAAACAGTGAGGACTGAGTGTGATAGTAGTGAGCAATAGTGTAGGTAAACTCAGATATCAGTCCCACTCCATTTACAGTTCAAACAGTCCTATAAATATAATTCCAGATTTTAGCCCCAAACTCAGTTAACAACAGTTGAATCTAATAGTTCAAAAACTCACCCATATAAACACATAACCCTATTAAAACAGCCCTCTATGAAATCTCAGATTTATGAAGAATAACACTTCCAAATCAGTCCAATTTCAACACACTACTAGATAATACATAGGTGCACCTATATGAGCCTTAATTACAAGTAATAAACTATGTTAAATAGGTTTAATTGATTGCTAAAACTCATTTTTGCAAAACTGGAAAATCAGGAAAATGAACTGATACAATGGTTTCAGAAAAAAATGGGAAATGAGAAATTGATCTAGAAAATTAATTTAAAACGAGAATTTAATGGTTGGTAATATCAATACACAATGTGTATGTGTCACACAAGTGGTTTGTGTCCACAAAAGTGGACACAAACGTGTCCATCGAATCTAAAATGCAAAACAATGTAAAAACTGTGCAACACAGAACAATCATCGTGCACGTGTTCCCCGAGTTCGTGTGCACGACACGACACGACACAACCCGCGTGGTTGTGTCCCAGGATCGACCTAGACTAGGGCTAGGGATAGGTAACCCTGACACGTGTCCACGTTGCGTGTACGCGACACGAGACACGCGTATCAGTGGCTAAAAACGACAGCCACTGAACAGTGCAAAAACCCGTGCACGTGTTCGTGCGTGTCCGAAACGACACGTGGGGCCCTGAAACTTGGGGAGCCCCGTGTCAGTGTCGGCCCCCAGCTGTGTGTCAAATCCCAAGTGTCGGGGTGGCGTGTCCGTGTCACAAACATGCCCAAGTGTCGGGGTGGCGTGTCCGTGTGCACGACCGTGTGTACATGTGCCCGACACGACTCGACACGACACCAAGAACACACAAAGATACCAAAAACCTATAAGCGAGGTCAAATACTAATTTTCTATTCAAACAATTTCCTAAAATTCACACGAAATTCCCATTGGGGCATTTCATCAAACACCTAAAACTAGACACTGATACGTGTCCAGTTTGGACACGAAAGGACACGAAATTTTGGGGATTCCTATTCCTACAGTTAGGCTAGGCCTAGGGCTCCCTAATGATGCAAAAATTACAGAATTCTATGGTGAGGAATTGAATATACCTATGAGTATCAAAAGCTCCAAAAAGCTCTACAAAGAGGTGCTCCTCTTGATGGCCAAATTCCTCCAATGAGCTCCAAAGCTGAGAAAACTTGGTACCAACAGCAAGTAGAGGAAATTTAGGACTCAATGCAATTTGTTTGGGTTAAAAAGGAATTAAAATGGATTTACTAGGATTTATTAAAGATGGGAAATACCTCTTTCTAAAACTTGGCAAGAACTTTCTAATGGAGGCTAGCCCTAACTTTGAGGGGCATTAAATAGGATGGGAAGGGATCAATAGTGGCTGCCATGGGCTGATTATGGTTAGGGTTGGTTCATGGTGTGGGCCTATGGGCTATTAAGCCTAAGTCATTAGTCATGACTTATGTAGTCATAAGCCATATTAGTCAAATCAACTCCAAATCTCTCCAAACAAGTTCCAATGACTTAACCCTCACTAAATTAGGTCAAACTAAGTTTACTTAACCTAACCAAGTGGTCTTAACCTAGGTTAGTCACTAGGTTAGCCTTCTAGTCAACACTAGTCAAAGTCAACTATAGGGTCAAAATCAATTCTACTAAAAAATCACTAAAAATCATATTAATTATAATAAGTATAATTAATACTAATAATTACTAAAAAATGGTTAGCTGGGACTATCTATGACTAATCTAGGTTGGGTCCAAACCAAGTTAGGCTAATCACAATACATGGCAATCAATTAAATAATATTAAAATCACACCATTCTTAATAATATATTAAATTCCAAATATTAAATTCAATTAAATTCAAAATGACAAAAATAGCCTCAAACTGGAAATGATAAATGAAACACCCTAATCACATAGTCAGGCTCTAGGTTAAGCTGTCTCTAGTGTTACACTATCAAAACACCAAAATCATATGTCATGATTTAAAAATAGTTTTAAAATGATTTAAAATTACCAAAAATTATATCATGATTCAAAATATCATTATTAAAAGATTAAAATTACAAAATTTCAAAATTACACTCATTTGGAAAACTGGGTGTTACACCTATAACTCAGGACTGGCAGGGAGTCTTTATAGACAATATCTATTATAATAGACGAGCACGGTCGGCAGTCACGACCAAGGAGTCAGTCAGTTATTCTGTTGTCGGACTAGCCCCCGGTAGTTTCATAAATGAGATGAGGCCCAATAACCGGTTCTCTGAAGCTGACACCTTCTTGAACCAGATTGCTCGCAAAGGGTCATATCCCATGGACAGACTATCACTGCTGAATTGGATGCATCGTTCCCTTTCGTGGGTCAACTTGACATCCTAGATTCTGACGGTGTATCAGGAAACTTTGCAACAGCTCGGCCTCTACTATGCCATAAGGGGCACCTGCTACGGTTATCCTGAGAACACAAGGCTGTTCATAGCACTCCTCGAGATGTACAACCGTCGTACGGGAACCTTTTTTTACACCTACTGGGGAGATGGGGTTCGCTCTCCACGAGATCCATGACGTCTCCAAGTTTCCCTGGGGAGACGAAGTTTACGAGGAGTATACTCCCACAAATGAGGAGTTTGGGGAGTTAGAGCAGCGGTTCCCCGGGTTCCTTGTCGTTTACCGGGAAGTGCTATGTAATCATAGCACTTGTCAGCAAATATCGAAGAAGAGGGATAAAAGCTTTGAAGGGAATCTTCCCTACACCAAGGCTTGGATCAGTTATCTGTTCAACCTTAGGGTCTCGGGCCGGGTTGCCCCTCGGAGCCCTCAGACTCAAGAAGAAGTGGTCGCTCAGGTTCAAAGCGCCAAGAGGAGCAAAGCTTCCAGTGACAGATTCGGGAGCCAAACTGGCACCTTCAATTATTTCTATCAAGATACCCAACTCTTGTCCAATAAGGCCATCCTGGCCGGGTTTCTGATGATATGGCTGAGGACCTGTGTGGTCTCGGGGGGTTCTGATTCTATTGAGAGAATCAGCCACAACCTGATCCTCCCTGCTGTCAAGTTAGTCTTCGGAGGCAGGCTAGCTCTACTCCTAGCCATGGTATGCAGTATTCATCGAGGCCTTCGTATCTTTACGGCCAAAACCATAGCTCGTGACACTATGAAAGATTTCAATCAAATTGAGCTGCCCTACCATTATCTAATGGGGTGGCTGCTAATACACTGCCCCTCTCTGATGCGGCTTGGCCCCGAGGGTAATAAGACGGCCGACGATGCCTTCATCTACCAGTACCATGACATGCCCTGGACCTGTTCAACCATACCCGACTATCGAGCTACGCTCGTACGGTTGGATAGCTACTCCTTTTTTGTGTCGGTCCCGCCCTTCACCGACGAGAAAATGAGACACTTTTATCTTGATGGCGGTGTCGCGCCCCATATCCTATCCGAGAAGATATTCCCCTAGTTGTAGAATATCCTCCTTGTGCATCTGGTGTACCGCAACCGCAACGTCGTCTTCTTGGAACCTTACCTATCCAGCCGATACTCTTGACAATTCGGGTACAACCAGTTGTTTTTGGACAACCCCAGCCCCTGCCTGGGTTATGAGGGTAGCGTCCTGGATGGCATCCGGGCCTAGCATTACTACAGTGCAGTCCGTACCCAAACCAGCTTCTGTCTACCCGACACTGGGAGCTCGGGGCGCATCTCGTACATGGCGGCCCTCTTCTATATCTCCGTGAATGGGCCTCCCCATGAATTCGATGTAAGTACCAGTTTCATTACCGGTACCAAGTTGGGGAAAAAATGCAAGAAACCCAAAAAAAGGACCAGGGCAGGGAAGGCGAAGGCTATTAAAGTCTCTAACTCTGATTCTACTGATAGGGAAGAGGAGAATGACTCTGATGATTCACCACCCCCTGCGAGTACTTTGGCGACGCGCTTGCCTTCTCCTGCGCCAAGTCCTCCACATAAGCGAAGTAAGCGTAGACCTTCCGTCGCCGACAGGCCTCGTTTTCAAAAGCGGGTCGCGATTAGGATCCGTGGGCCTGACGACGCGGAAGGAGGCAACGATGCCGAAAATATCTCGGAGGTAAATTTCATCTCGATAGACCACCATGTTACTTTTGGGACATTATCTTATTTTTCTTTTTTTTGCAGGCTTTGGAAGAAATAAACCCTCCGGAGCCCGATGCTGCTTTCGAGATTCCTCAAGCTACGAACACCCTGGTCAGAGAAGGTACGAGCCTTACAGAACCGAAACTTGGGACTGCGGGTCTCAGTTGGCAGTTACCAATTCAGCTACATCTCTTTTTGGGGCAACCGGGCTGGAGCGGCAAATGCAGGCGTCTCGGGTACCGTCGTTGAGGAGGATATGGGGGCAGCGGGAGGAGTTATGACTGTCCTGAATGAGTCGCAGTCTCTACCGCCCTCCCCTGTTAAGCTATATCATATTCTTACCAATAAGGAGGTTCATTCGCTCTTTCTCCATATCCTTCGAGTCAAGCTGATTGTCGTTTGTTCTGGATCTGTAGTCCCTGCTCCTTCATTGCCGATGGTGGATATGGCCGCAGAGGAGGGGATAGTGGAAGACATTGGGGCGGACCTCGTACAAAGAAGAATAAGTGTACCTTCTCTCCTTCAAATCGAGAGGCCCCCCGCTGGGTTAAGTTTGAAGCTGCCCATAACAGAAATGTCGGCGGTAGAGGTGATGGTTCCTGCGCCAGCATCGGTGGATGCGGGGTTGGTTGAAGCTGCCCCTTCCCCAAAAATTAAACTTTTCGCTCTGTCCAGCCTTCAGCTCCTTCGGACTGCAGAGGTGGATATTACCGCTGCGCGGGAATCTCATCGCTCAGAGTTTGTTTCCCTTCTGACAGGGTCACCAAGCTCCGTTGTGCCTCCTTTCCAGACACCTTCAGCTCCCTTGGCTATTATTCCTTCGATGCCGTCCTCTTTGGAGAACCTGGACGAGTCGTCAAAGGACATAGTCGAGAGCTTCTATTGCCATCTAAAACAGGGGGTTGAAGCTGCTTTAAGGAGGGGAACGTCATTTGCCGTGGCTCATCATTTTGCCCGCGGCCAGATTGAACTGCTGAAGATGCTCCCGGGGGGAGAGGGGACGACTGATCTTCTGAAGAAGAAACTGGCAGAGGATGATTGGTGCCTAATTGTAGTGCCCCCGTCCCTACATCGTGCCCCGTTGTTCGTCCACGGGGTGCGCGAGAAAGGAACACTGTCGCTATCGACTCGGTCGGGACCGATAGGTCGGGATGGATCGAATCGATCGAATGGGAACGGTTGAATTAAGATCCATTCCACGTTATGGAATGGCTTCTTCGGAACCATGTCCCATATTCAGCGGGTAGCGTCTCGAGGATTGACTCTGCGGCTGAGTCGGGAGAGACCTCCCGTTGCTCTGCTTTTCACGCCGCTTGCGTTGGTTTTGGCTTTGTTTCCTGAATACGTTTTCGTGAATGTTTTCGATGGTTTTCATGGCTTGCGTTTCGAACTTCGCATTCGTATTGAATTTCCTTGAATAATACAGTGTTCTAATCGGTTGCTTGTGCAATTTCAGGTGATCGTGTAGGCGACGTCTAGCGCGGCCAACCAGTTCCTCGCCTCAAGTAAATACTCAGGTGAGTGGCTGACCTCCTTCGTCTCGACCCTCCATTTCAAAATGTGAACTCAGGTAATGATATTGAATGAATTGCTTAAAGAATACAAGTCCTATGGGCTAGGCAAGAAAAAGATGTGTTGCGTAGAAAAGAGATAGAATTATTACAAGCCTGCAAAACAAACAAGTAAATGAATCGATTGCGGTCTTGGACAACTTGTCGACAAGGGTGATGGTTTCTTCGAGCGGCAACCCGGGGCCACGGGACCGACTTGGCCTAGGAAGAAACAGGTTACAGCCGAGCTGGGTATGAAGCAACCGGTAAGACGGGGACTTGCATCGGAGCTCGCTACTTGCGTTGTAAGGGTCCCGTATTACCAGGCTATGTCCAAATGGCTAGTTATTGCCAGTGACCTTCACATCAAACCCTTGGTATAAATGTTAACAATGAACATGGAAGGTAATGGTAACGTTAAAATGCTTTGTATAAAATGTTTAGGGTGGCTAGAAAGATCATCAAAAAGGAAGTACGGAAGTTCTTTGTGAATTTTGACACATCGAAGTTGGAACTTCTCGGTGCCGCAGGCATAAGCTCGGGTACCTCCGGTTCGATTTCACTTTGTCTAGTCGCAGGCTCGGTTACGGCAGGAGTTGTCGCGGAGTTGTTGTTGTTGGCTACCACTGTCTGAACAATTTGCTGAAGAGTATCAAGCTGCTTCTGCTGCAACTTGAATTGTGCATCGAATCGGGCCTCGAACTGGGTCTGGCGTGCCTCTACCTCCCGTCGATGTGCCTCAGTCTTCCGTCGATGTTGCTCATTCAGGCGTTGATTCTCCTGAGCTTGTTGTTGTTGCGCTTCTAGCATGCGCAACATCCGTTCCATGGCATCGTTAGAGGGTCTGGGCCTCGAGCTACTCGAGCCGCTCGAAGCAGCGTGCCACGTAAAGGAAGGAAACGCTCGTGTGTTTTGAAGCTTCGTTCGTGCGGTCGAAGCTTGGATCCAATCTCTTTTGAAGACTCCGCTGTTGAAAGCTAGAAGACAGATGGAGCGACTGCCCACCATCCCAGGTGGTTTTGAAATGCTGGTTGTAATCAGGAATGAATTGTATGGAATGGCTATCTCATCGGCCTTCATTTTGTAATGGAGTCAGTTTGTAATGGAGTCATTTGGTACTGCCATTATGTCACGCCCCGATTCGGTAGAATCGATAGTCGTCCCCCGGGCGTGATGCCGTGCAAGCCTAAGTTGCGCTTGCACAAAGCGGTTCATAAGGTTATCCGATACAATAGCATATATATATATATATATATAAGAGTACGCAGAGAAATTGAACTCAATTCATATAGAAGGAAAACTCAAGCTTTATTGATAATGAACATCATATTACAGACTCGATATAAGGACGCCGCGCGGGCTTTTTTTTTTTACAAACTGACTCCATTACAAAATGAAGGCCGATGAGATAGCCATTCCATACAATTCATTCCTGATTACAACCAGCATTTCAAAACCACCTGGGATGGTGGGCAGTCGCTCCATCTGTCTTCTAGCTTTCAACAGCGGCCTTCAAAAGAGATTGGATCCAAGCTTCGACCGCACGAACGAAGCTTCAAAACATACGAGCGTTTCCTTCCTTTACGTGGCACGCTCCTCCTGATTTATCGTACCTGTGGAGAGAGCGAGGATCAGTACAATCAACATGTACTGGCGAGTGACTAATTAATTTCCAGGCTCTCATTTGGTTCAAGAATAGATAAAAAAAATTAAATGACTTCCTTTTTGATGATCTTTCTAGCCACCCTAAACATTTTATACAAAGCATTTTGACGTTACCATTACCTTCCATGTTCATTATTAATATTTGTACCAAGGGTTTGATGTGAAGGTCACTGGCAATAACTAGCCATTTGGACATAGCCTGGTAATACGGGACCCTTGCAACGCAAGTAGCGAGCTCCGATGCAAGTCTCCGTCTTACCGGTTGCTTCATACCCAGCTCGGCTATAACTTGTTTCTTCCTAGGCCGAGTCGGTCCCGTGGTCCTGGGTTGCCGCTCGAAGAAACCATCGCCCTTGTCGATAAGTTGTCCAAGACCACAATCGATTCATTTACTTGTTTGTTTTGCAGGCTTGTAATAATTCTATCTCTTTTCTACGCAACACATCTTTTTCTTGCCTAACCCATAGGACTTGTATTCTTTAAGCAATTCATTCAATTACGATATCATTACCTGAGTTCACATTTTGAAATGGAGGGTCGAGACGAAGGAGGTCAGCCACTCACCTGAGTATTTACTTGAGGCGAGGAACTGGTTGGCCGCGCTAGACGTCGCCTACGCGATCACCTGAAATCGCACAAGCAACCGATTAGAACACTGTGTTATTCAAGGAAATTCAATACGAATGCGAAGTTCGAAACGCAAGCCATGAAAACCATCGAAAACA
This sequence comes from Iris pallida, assembly GCA_029216955.1. Classification (NCBI taxonomy): domain Eukaryota; kingdom Viridiplantae; phylum Streptophyta; class Magnoliopsida; order Asparagales; family Iridaceae; genus Iris; species Iris pallida. The sequence continues at coordinate 3,509,035 of JANAVB010040620.1, forward strand.
TTCACGAAAATGCATTCAGGAAATAAAGCCAAAACCAACACAAGCGGCGTGAAAAGCAGAGCAACGGGAGGTCTCTCCCGACTCAGCCGCAGAGTCAATCCTCGAGGCGCTACCCACTGAATATGGGACATGGTTTCGAAGAAGCCATTCCATAACGTGGAATGGATCTTAATTCAACCGTTCCCATTCGATCGATTCGATCGATCCCGACCTATCGGTCCCGACCGAGTCGATAGCGACAGTGTTCCTTTCTCGCGCACCCCGTGGACGAATAACGGGGCACGATGTAGGGACGGGGGCACTACACCATAACCAACTAAGAAAAAGTTTCGTCTTCGAAACTTAAGAAGAGAACCTACCTCTATAAAAACAATGAAGGAAACTTTTCCTTCATCTCTGACTCGAGTTCCCATGTCGACTCTTCTGCCGTATGGTTCCTCCAGAGTACGCGAACGAGAGGGATCGCCCTATTCCGCAGTAGCTTATCCTTGCGTTCTAAGATTTGAACGGGCTCTTCGACGTAGGATAAGTCGGACTTTAGCTCCAGCTTGCCAAAATCTACCACGTGGCTAGGGTCGTGCACGTACTTCCGCAGCTGGGAGACATGGAAGACATTGTGCACACCTTCGAGCGTCGGTGGTAGGGCAATTTTATAGGCCACTGGGGCGACCCGCTCGAGTATTTCGAACGGCCCAACGAATCTCGGACTCAGCTTTCCCTTCGCGCCGAACCGAGTAACTCCTCGCATAGGCGACACCTTCAGGAACACATGATCGCCCATCTGGAACTCAAGCGGTCTTCGATGGGTATCGGCGTAGCTCTTTTGCTGACTCTGTGCAATCTTCAGTCTTTCTCGAATGAGCTTGACCTTCTCCACAGTCTGTTCCACCAGCTCCGGGCCGAGTATCTGCCGTTCCCCGACTTCATCCCAGAAAATGGGCGATCTGCACTTTCGGCCGTACAAAGCTTCATACGGTGCCATTTGGAGGCTGGACTGATAGCTATTGTTGTATGCAAATTCTGCCAACGGTAGGTGGACGTCCCAGCTTGATTTGAAGTCAATTGCGCCGAGCCGTAGCATGTCTTCGAGAATCTGATTAACGCGCTCCGTTTGGCCGTCGGTCTGAGGATGGTAAGCTGAGCTGAATTGCAACTTGGTACCCAGCGCCGACTGAAGGCTACTCCAGAATCGCGACATGAACCGTGAATCCCGATCAGAGACGATGGATACTGGAACTCCGTGCAGCCGTACTATCTCGTCAAGATAAATCTGTGCCAGGCGATCAACGCACTAAGTAACTTTGATGGCAATGAAGTGCGCTGACTTGGTTAGTCGATCGACGATAACCCAGATAGCGTCGCTCCCCCGTGGTGTCTTCGGCAGGCCAACAATAAAGTCCATCGTGACATGATCCCATTTCCACTCTGGAATGGCAAGGTTCTGCATCTCCCCGCCCGGTCGTTGATGCTCAGCTTTCACCTGCTGACAGGCCATGCATTGCGACACGAAGAGCGCCACATCTCTCTTCATCCCGTGCCACCAGAAGGTCGTGCGGAGGTCCTTATACATCTTGGTACTGCCGGGATGCAATGTATATTTCGTATAATGGGCCTCCGACATTATCTCCTTTCGTAGTTCTGAATCATCCGGAACACATAGTCGGCCATTCATTCTCAGCACGCCGGTCTTGTCTTCCGCAAAGTCGGTCGCACTACCTGTTGAAATTCGCTCGCGCATTTTCTTCAGGTACGGATCATCCTTCTGAGCGGTCTTAATCTTTTCCAGCAGACTCGGCTCTAACTGCAGCTGTGCCAACCGTATATCCCTGAATAGCTATTGCTTCATACCCAGCTCGGCTATAACCTGTTTCTTCCTAGGACGAGTCGGTCCCGTGGCCCCGCGTTGCCGCTCGAAGAAACCATCGCCCTTGTTGATAAGTTGTCCAAGACCGCAATCGATTCATTTACTTGTTTGTTTTGCAGGCTTGTAATAATTCTATCTCTTTTCTACGTAACACATCTTTTTCTTGCCTAGCCTATAGGACTTGTATTCTTTAAGCAATTCATTCAATTACGATATCATTACCTGAGTTCACATTTTAAAATGGAGGGTCGAGACGAAGGAGGTCAGCCACTCACCTGAGTATTTACTTGAGGCGAGGAACTGGTTGGCCGCGCTAGACGTCACCTACGCGATCACCTGAAATCGTACAAGCAACCGATTAGAACACTGTGTTATTCAAGGAAATTCAATACGAATGCGAAGTTCGAAACGCAAGCCATGAAAACCATCGAAAATATTCACGAAAACGTATTCAGAAAACAAAGCCAAAACCAACGCAAGCAGCGTGAAAAGCAGAGCAACGGGAGGTCTCTCCCGACTCAGCCGCAGAGTCAATCCTTGAGGCGCTACCCGCTGAATATGGGACATGGTTCCGAAGAAGCCATTCCATAACATGGAATGGATCTTAATTCAACCGTTCCCATTCGATCGATTCGATCGATCCCGACCTATCGGTCCCGACCGAGTCGATAGCGACAATGTTCCTTTCTCACACACCCCGTGGACGAACAACGGGGCACGATATAGGGACGGGGGCACTACACCATAACCAACTAAGAAAAAGTTTCGTCCTCGAAACTTAAGAAGAGAACCTACCTCTATAAAAACAATGAAGGAAACTTTTCCTTCATCTCTGACTCGAGTTCCTATGTCGACTCTTCTGCCGCATGGTTCCTCCAGAGTACGCGGACGAGAGGGATCGCCCTATTCCGCAGTAGATAGCCATTCCATATGAAGGCCGATGAGATAGCCATTGGCAGAATTTATAAGGAATGGCTATCGGTCCCTACAACAAGCTGGGACGTCCACCTACCATTCGGGACCGATAGGTCGGGATCGATCGAATCGATCGAATGGAAACGGTTGAATTAAGATCCATTCCACGTTATGGAATGGCTTCTTAGGAACCATGTCCCATATTCAGTGGGTAGCGCCTCGAGGATTGACTCTGCGGCTGAGTCGGGAGAGACCTTCCGTTGCTCTGCTTTTCACGCCGCTTGCGTTGGTTTTGGCTTTGTTTCCTGAATGCGTTTTCGTAAATGTTTTCGATGGTTTTCATGGCTTGCATTTCGAACTTCACATTCGTATTAAATTTCCTTGAATAACACAGTGTTCTAATCGGTTGCTTGTGCGATTTCAGGTGATCGCGTAGGCGACGTCTAGCGCGGCCAACCAGTTCCTCGCCTTAAGTAAATACTCAGGTGAGTGGCTGACCTCCTTCGTCTCGACCCTCTATTTTAAAATGTGAACTCAGGTAATGATATCATAATTGAATGAATTGCTTAAAGAATACAAGTCCTATGGGCTAGGCAAGAAAAAGATGTGTTGCGTAGAAAAGAGATAGAATTATTACAAGCCTGCAAAACAAACAAGTAAATGAATCGATTGCGGTCTTGGACAACTTGTTGACAAGGGTGATGGTTTCTTCGAGCGGCAACCCGGGGCCACGGGATCGACTCGGCCTAGGAAGAAACAGGTTATAGCTGAGCTGGGTATGAAGCAACCGGTAAGACGGGGACTTGCATCGGAGCTCGCTACTTGCGTTGCAAGGGTCCCGTATTACCATGCTATGTCCAAATGGCTAGTTATTGCCAGTGACCTTCACATCAAACCCTAGGTATAAATGTTAACAATGAACATGGAAGGTAATGGTAACGTCAAAATGCTTTGTATAAAATGTTTAGGGTGGCTAGAAAGATCATCAAATAGGAAGTCACTTGATTTTTTTTTTATCTATTCTTGAACCAAATGAGAGCCTGGAAATTAATTAGTCACTCGCCAGTACATGTTGATTGTACTGATCCTCGCTCTCTCCACAGGTACGATAAATCAGGAGGAGCGTGCCACGTAAAGGAAGGAAACGCTCGTGTGTTTTGAAGCTTCGTTCGTGCGGTCGAAGCTTGGATCCAATCTCTTTTGAAGACTCCGCTGTTGAAAGCTAGAAGACAGATGGAGCGACTCGCCCTATTCCGCAGTAGATAGCCATTCCATATGAAGGCCAAATGAGAGCCTGGAAAGGAACACTGTCGCTATCGACTCGGTCGGGACCGATAGGTCGGGATCGATCGAATCGATCGAATGGGAATGGTTGAATTAAGATCCATTCCACGTTATGGAATGGCTTCTTCGGAACCATGTCCCATATTCAGCGGGTAGCGCCTCGAGGATTGACTCTGCGGCTGAGTCGAGAGAGACCTCCCGTTGCTCTACTTTTCACGCCGCTTGTGTTGGTTTTGGCTTTGTTTCCTGAATACATTTTCGTGAATGTTTTCGATGTTTTTCATGGCTTGCATTTCGAACTTCGCATTCGTATTGAATTTCCTTGAATAACACAGTGTTCTAATCGGTTGCTTGTACAAATTTAGGTGATCGCGTAGGCGACGTCTAGCACGGCCAACCAGTTCCTCGCCTCAAGTAAATACTCAGGTGAGTGGCTGACCTCCTTCGTCTGGACCCTCCATTTTAAAATGTGAACTCAGGTAATGATATCGTAATTGAATGAATTGCTTAAAGAATACAAGTCCTATGGGCTAGACAAGAAAAAGATGTGTTGCGTAGAAAAGAGATAGAATTATTACAAGCCTGTAAAACAAACAAGTAAATGAATCGATTGCGATCTTGGACAACTTGTCGACAAGGGCGATGGTTTCTTCGAGCGGCAACCCGGGGCCACGGGACCGACTCGGCCTAGGAAGAAACAGGTTATAGCCGAGCTGGGTATGAAGCAACCGGTAAGACGGGGACTTGCATCGGAGCTCGCTACTTGCGTTGCAAGGGTCCCGTATTACCAGGCTATGTCCAAATGGCTAGTTATGTCACGTCCCGATTCGGTAGATTCGATAGTCGTCTCCCGGGCGTGATGCCGTGCAAGCCTAAGTTGCGCTTGCACAAAGCGGTTCATAAGGTTATCCGATACAACAACATATATATATAAGAGTACGCAGAGAAATTGAACTCAATTCATATAGAAGGAAAACTCAAGCTTTATTGATAATGAACATCATATTACAGACTCGATATAAGGACGCCGCACGGGCTTTTTTTTTTTTTTTACAAACTGACTCCATTACAAAATGAAGGCCGATGAGATAGCCATTCCATACAATTCATTCCTGATTACAACCAGCATTTCAAAACCACCTGGAATGGTGGGCAGTCGCTCCATCTGTCTTCTAGCTTTCAATAGCGGAGTCTTCAAAAGAGATTGGATCCAAGCTTCGACCGCATGAACGAAGCTTCAAAACATACGAGCGTTTCCTTCCTTTACGTGGCACACTCCTCCTGATTTATCGTACCTGTGGAGAGAGCGAGGATCAGTACAATCAACATGTACTGGCGAGTGACTAATTAATTTCCAGGCTCTTATTTGGTTCAAGAATAGATTAAAAAAAAAATCAAATGACTTCCTTTTTGATGTTCTTTCTAGCCACCCTAAACATTTTATACAAAGCATTTTGACGTTACCATTACCTTCCATGTTCATTGTTAACATTTATACCAAGGGTTTGATGTGAAGGTCACTGGCAATAACTAGCCATTTGGACATAGCCTGGTAATACGGGACCCTTGCAATGCAAGTAGCGAGCTCCGATGCAAGTCCCCGTCTTACCGGTTGCTTCATACCCAGCTCGGCTATAACCTGTTTCTTCCTAGGCCGAGTCGGTCCCGTGGCCCCGGGTTGCCGCTCGAAGAAACTATCGCCCTTGTCGACAAGTTGTCCAAGACCGCAATCGATTCATTTACTTGTTTGTTTTGCAGGCTTGTAATAATTCTATCTCTTTTCTACGCAACACATCTTTTTCTTGCCTAGCCCATAGGACTTGTATTCTTTAAGCAATTCATTCAATTACGATATCATTACCTGAGTTCACATTTTGAAATGGAGGGTCGAGACGAAGGAGGTCAGCCACTCACCTGAGTATTTACTTGAGGCGAGGAACTGGTTGGCCGTGCTAGACGTCGCCTACGCGATCACCTGAAATCGCACAAGCAACCGATTAGAATACTGTGTTATTCAAGGAAATTCAATACGAATGCAAAGTTCGAAACGCAAGCCATAAAAACTATCGAAAACATTCACGAAAATGCATTCAGGAAACAAAGCCAAAACCAACGCAAGCGGCATAAAAAGCAGAGCAACGGGAGGTCTCTCCCGACTTAGCCGCAGAGTCAATCCTCGAGGCACTACCCGCTGAATATGGGACTTGGTTCCGAAGAAGCCATTCCATAACGTGGAATGGATCTTAATTCAACCGTTCCCATTCGATCGATTCGATCGATCCCGACCTATCGGTCCCGACCGAGTCGATAGCGACAGTGTTCCTTTCTCGCGCACCCCGTGGACGAACAATGGGGCACGATGTAGGGATGGGGGCACTACACCATAACCAACTAAGAAAAAGTTTCGTCCTCGAAACTTAAGAAGAGAACCTACCTCTATGAAAATAATGAAGGAAACTTTTCCTTCATCTCTGACTCGAGTTCCCATGTCGACTCTTCTGCCGCATGGTTCCTCCAGAGTATGCGGACGAGAGGGATCGCCCTATTCCGCAGTAGCTTATCCTTGCGTTCTAAGATTTGAACGGGCTCTTCGACGTAGGATAAGTCGGACTTTAGCTCCAGCTGGCCAAAATCTACCACGTGGCTAAGGTCGTGCACGTACTTCCGCAGCTGGGAGACGTGGAAGACATTGTGCACACCTTCGAGCGCCGGCGGTAGGGCAATTTTATAGGCCACTGGGGCGACCCGCTCGAGTATTTCGAACGGCCCAACGAATCTCGGATTCAGCTTCCCTTTCGTGCCGAACCGAGTAACTCCTCGCATAGGCGACACCTTCAGGAACACATGATCGCCCACCTGGAACTCAAGCGGTCTTCGATGGGTATCGGCGTAGCTCTTTTGCCGACTCTGTGCAATCTTCAGTCTTTCCCGAATGAGCTTGACCTTCTCCACAGTCTGTTCCACCAGCTCCGGGCCGAGTATCTGCCGTTCTCCGACTTCATCCCAGCAAATGGGCGATCTGCACTTCCGGCCGTATAAAGCTTCATACGGCACCATTTGGAGGCTGGACTGATAGTTATTGTTGTATGCAAATTCTGCCAACGGTAGGTAGACGTTCCAGCTTGATTTGAAGTCAATTGCGCAGAGCCGTAGCATGTCTTCGAGAATCTGATTAACGCGCTCCGTTTGGCCGTCGGTCTGAGGATGGTAAGCTGAGCTGAATTGCAACTTGGTACCCAGCGCCGACTGAAGGCTACTCCAGAATCGCGACATGAACCGTGAATCCCGATCAGAGATGATGGATACTGGAACTCCGTACAGTCGTACTATCTCGTCAAGATAAATCTGTGCCAGGCGATCAACGCTCCAAGTAACTTTGATGGCAATGAAGTGCGCTGACTTGGTTAGTCGATCGACGATGACCCAGATAGCGTCGCTCCCCCGTGGTGTCTTCGGCAGGCCAACAATAAAGTCCATCGTGACATGATCCCATTTCCACTCTGGAATGGCAAGGTTCTGCATCTTCCCACCCGGTCGTTGATGCTCAGCTTTCACCTGCTGACAGGCCATGCATTGCGACACGAAGAGCGCCACATCTCTCTTCATCCCGTGCCACCAGAAGGTCGTACGGAGGTCCTTATACATCTTGGTACTGCCGGGATGCAATGTATATTTCGTATAATGGGCCTCCGACATTATACGAAATATACGGTTGGCAGCTGCGCCATTTCATCGGCCTTCTTTCTCGCGCACCCTATTCCGCTCTGATACCATTATGTCACGCCCCGATTCGGTAGAATCGATAGTCGTCCTCCGGACGTGATGCCGTGCAAGCCTAAGTTGCGCTTGCACAAAGCGGTTCATAAGGTTATCCGATACAACAGCATATATATATAAGAGTACGCAGAGAAAATGAACTCAATTCATATAGAAAGAAAACTCAAGCTTTATTGATAATGAACATCATATTACAGACTCGATATAAGGACGCCGCACGGGCTTTTTTTTTTTACAAACTGACTCCATTACAAAATGAAGGCCGATGAGATAGCCATTCCATACAATTCATTCCTGATTACAACCAGCATTTCAAAACCACCTGGGATGGTGGGCAGTCGCTCCATCTGTCTTCTAGCTTTCAACAGCGGAGTCTTCAAAAGAGATTGGATCCAAGCTTCGACCGTACGAACGAAGCTTTAAAACACACGAGCGTTTCCTTTTTTTACGTGGCACGCTCCTCCTGATTTATCGTACCTGTGGAGAGAGCGAGGATCAGTACAATCAATATGTACTGGCGAGTGACTAATTAATTTCCAGGCTCTCATTTGGTTCAAGAATAGATAAAAAAAAAATCAAATGACTTCCTTTTTGATGATCTTTCTAGCCACCCTAAACATTTTATACAAAGCATTTTGACGTTACCATTACCTTCCATGTTCATTCTTAACATTTATACCAAGGGTTTGATGTGAAGGTCACTGGCAATAACTAGCCATTTGGACATAGCCTGTAATACGGGACCCTTGCAACGCAAGTAGCGAGCTCCGATGCAAGTCCCCGTCTTACCGGTTGCTTCATACCCAGCTCGGCTATAACCTGTTTCTTCCTAGGCCGAGTCGGTCCTGTGGCCCCGGGTTGCCGCTCGAAGAAACCATCGCCCTTGTCGACAAGTTGTCCAAGACCGCAATCGATTCATTTACTTGTTTGTTTTGCAGGCTTGTAATAATTCTATCTCTTTTCTACGCAACACATCTTTTTCTTGCCTAGCCCATAGGACTTGTATTCTTTAAGCAATTTATTCAATTACGATATCATTATCTGAGTTCACATTTTGAAATGGAGGGTCGAGACGAAGAAGGTCAGCCACTCACCTGAGTATTTACTTGAGGCGAGGAACTGGTTGGCCGTGCTAGACGTTGCCTACGCGATCACCTGAAATCGTACAAGCAACCGATTAGAACACTGTGTTATTCAAGGAAATTCAATACGAATGTGAAGTTCGAAACGCAAGCCATGAAAACCATCGAAAACATTCACGAAAACGCATTCAGGAAACAAAGCCAAAACCAACGCAAGCGGCGTGAAAAGTAGAGCAACGGGAGGTCTCTCCCTACTTAGCCGCAGAGTCAATCCTCGAGGCGCTACCCGCTGAATATGGGACATGGTTCCGAAGAAGCCATTCCATAACGTGGAATGGATCTTAATTCAACCGTTCCCATTCGATCGATTCGATCGATCCCGACCTATCGGTCCCGACCGAGTCGATAGCGACAGTGTTCCTTTCTCGCGCACCCCGTGGACGAACAACGGGGCACGATGTAGGGACGGGGGCACTACACCATAACCAACTAAGAAAAAGTTTCGTCCTCCAAACTTAAGAAGAGAACCTACCTCTATGAAAACAATGAAGGAAACTTTTCCTTCATCTCTGACTCGAGTTCCCATGTCGACTCTTCTGCCGCATGGTTCCTCCAGAGTACGCGGACGAGAGGGATCGCCCTATTCCGCAGTAGCTTATCCTTGCGTTCTAAGATTTGAACGGGCTCTTCGACGTAGGATAAGTCAAACTTTAGCTCCAGCTGGCCAAAATCTACCACGTGGCTAGGGTCGTGCACGTACTTCCGTAGCTGGGAGACGTGGAAGACATTGTGCACACCTTCGAGCGTCGGCGGTAGGGCAATTTTATAGGCCACTGGGGTGACCCGCTCGAGTATTTCGAACGGCCCAACGAATCTCGGACTCAGCTTTCCCTTCGTGCCGAATCGAGTAACTCCTCGCATAGGCGACACCTTCAGGAACACATGATCGCCTACCTGGAACTCAAGCGGTCTTCGATGGGTATCGGCGTAGCTCTTTTGCCGACTCTGTGCAATCTTCAGTCTTTCTCGAATGAGCTTGACCTTCTCCACAGTCTGTTCCACCAGCTCCGGGCCGAATATCTGCCGTTCTTCGACTTCATCCCAGCAAATGGGCGATCTGCACTTCCGGCCGTACAAAGCCTCATACGGCGCCATTTGGAGACTGGACTGATAGCTATTGTTGTATGCAAATTCTGCCAACGGTAGGTGGACGTCCCAGCTTGATTTGAAGTCAATTGCACAGAGCCGTAGCATGTCTTCGAGAATCTGATTAACGCGCTCCGTTTGGCCGTCGGTCTGAGGATGGTAAGCTGAGCTGAATTGCAACTTGGTACCCAGCGCCGACTGAAGGCTACTCCAGAATCGCAACATGAACCGTGAATCCCGATCAGAGACAATGGATACTGGAACTCCGTGCAGCCGTACTATCTCGTCAAGATAAATCTGTGCCAGGCGATCAACGCTCCAAGTAACTTTGATGGCAATGAAGTGCGCTGACTTGGTTAGTCGATCGACGATGACCCAGATAGCGTCGCTCCCCCGTGGTGTCTTCGACAGGCCAATAATAAAGTCCATCGTGACATGATCCCATTTCCACTCTGGAATGGCAAGGTTCTGCATCTCCCCGCCCGGTCGTTGATGCTCAGCTTTCACCTCCTGACAGGCCATGCATTGCGACACGAAGAGCGCCACATCTCTCTTCATCTCGTGCCACCAGAAGGTCGTGCGGAGGTCCTTATACATCTTGGTACTGCCGGGATACATTGTATATTTCATATAATGGGCCTCCGACATTATCTCCTTTCGTAGTTCTGAATCATCCGGAACACATAGTCGGCCATTCATTCTCAGCACGCCGGTCTTGTCTTCCGCAAAGTCGGTCGCACTACCTGTTGAAATTTGCCCGCGCATTTTCTTCAGGTACGGATCATCCTTCTGAGCGGTCTTGATCTTTTCCAGCAGACTCGACTCTAACTGCAGCTGCGCCAACCTTATGAACCGCTATGTCCAAATGACAGCGGGTGTAGTGCCCCCGTCCCTACATCGTGCCCCGTTGTTCGTCCACGGGGTGCGCGAGAAAGGAACACTGTCGCTATCGACTCGGTCGGGACCGATAGGTCGGGATCGATCGAATCGATCAAATATGAACGGTTGAATTAAGATCTATTCCACGTTATGGAATGGCTTCTTCGGAACCATGTCCCATATTCAGCGGGTAGCGCCTCGAGGATTGACTCTGCGGCTGAGTCGGGAGAGACCTCCCGTTGCTCTGCTTTTCACGCCGCTTGCGTTGGTTTTGGCTTTGTTTCCTGAATGCGTTTTCGTGAATGTTTTCGATGGTTTTCATGGCTTGCATTTCGAACTTCGCATTCGTATTGAATTTCCTTGGATAACACAGTGTTCTAATCGGTTGCTTGTGCGATTTCAGGTGATCGCGTAGGCGACGTCTAGCGCGGCCAACCAGTTCCTCGCCTCAAGTAAATACTCAGGTGAGTGGCTAACCTCCTTCGTCTCGACCCTCCATTTTAAAATGTGAACTCAGGTAATGATATCGTAATTGAATGAATTGCTTAAAGAATACAAGTCCTATGGGCTAGGCAAGAAAAAGATGTGTTGCGTAGAAAAGTGAGAGAATTATTACAAGCCTGCAAAACAAACAAGTAAATGAATCGATTGCGGTCTTGGACAACTTGTCGACAAGGGCGATGGTTTCTTCGAGCGGTAACCCGGGGCCACGGGACCGACTCGGCCTAGGAAGAAACAGGTTATAGCCGAGCTGGGTATGAAGCAACCGGTAAGACAGGGACTTGCATCGGAGCTCGCTACTTGCGTTGCAAGGGTCCCGTATTACCAGGCTATGTCCAAATGGCTAGTTATTGCCATTGACCTTCACATCAAACCCTTGGTATAAATGTTAACAATGAACATGGAAGGTAATGGTAACGTCAAAATGCTTTGTATAAAATGTTTAGGGTGGCTAGAAAGATCATAAAAAAAGAAGTCATTTGATTTTTTTATCTATTCTTGAACCAAATGAGAGCCTGGAAATTAATTAGTCACTCGCCAGTACATGTTGATTGTACTGATCCTCGCTCTCTCCACAGGTACGATAAATCAGGAGGAGCGTGCCACGTAAAGGAAGGAAACGCTCGTGTGTTTTGAAGCTTCGTTCGTGCGGTCGAAGCTTGGATCCAATCTCTTTTGAAGACTCCGCTGTTGAAAGCTAGAAGACAGATGGAGCGACGGCCCACCATCCCAGGTGGTTTTGAAATACTGGTTGTAATCAGGAATGAATTGTATGGAATGGCTATCTCATCGGCCTTCATTTTGTAATGGAGTCAGTTTGTAAAAAAAAAAGCCCGCACGGCGTCCTTATATCGAGTCTGTAATATGATGTTCATTATCAATAAAGCTTGAGTTTTCCTTCTATATGAATTGAGTTCAATTTCTCTGCGTACTCTTATATATATATGCTGTTGTATCGGATAACCTTATGAACCGCTTTGTGCAAGCGCAACTTAGGCTTGCACGGCATCACGCCCGGGGGACGACTATCGATTCTACCGAATCGGGGCGTGACATAATGGTATCAGAGCACGGCTTTACGTCCTTGGCCTCTAGTGTCGAGTTTCCAGTCTTAAATCGTTGGTCTCGTGTCGATGAGATATGTCGTTCCATACAAGAAAGTCCGTTATAAATTTGGTTACTAATGCATTTTACTTTCAAAATTCCAGAAGGTGCGGCGGTGAATGTGGCGAACGAAGAAAGTGCTTCGAGCGGCTCGAGTAGCTCGAGGCCCGGACCCTCTAACGATGCCATGGAACGGATGTTGCGTATGCTGGAAGTGCAACAACAACAAGCTCAGGAGAATCAACGCCTGAATGAGCAACATCGACGGGAGACTGAGGCACATCGACGGGAGGTAGAGGCACGCCAGACCCAGTTCGAGGCCCGATTCGATGCACAATTCAAGTTGCAGCAGAAGCAGCTTGATACCCTTCAGCAAATTGTTCAGACAGTGGTGGCCAACAACAACAACTCCGCGACAACTCCTGCCGTGACCGAGCCTGCGGCCAGACAAAGTGAAATCGAACCGGAGGTACCCGAGCTTATGCCTGCGGCACCGAGAAGTTCCAACTTCGACGTGTCAAAATTCACAAAGAACTTCCGTACTTCCTTTTGCGGTACTGAAGACCCTTCGTTGGCGATCGATTGGCTGGAGGAGTTAGAGGACTGGTTTGAGCTTCTGGGTGTCGATGAGTCCAAGAAAGTCGCATGCGCTCAACTTCTACTCCGATTGAACGCGCACGACTGGTGGGCCGTGCAAAAGCGAGCAATCAGACGCGACAACGAGACGACGGCAATATCTTGGGCCACCTTCCGAGAGGCGTTCGAGATCGAGTACCTTCCCGATGCTATTCGACAAGAGAAGGAGAATGAATTCATACAGCTAAAGCAAGGGAATATGACGGTGCGGCAGTATGCTGCAGAGTTCAACAAGTTAGCCAAGTTCGCTGGACAATACCTGCCTTCCATGGCGAGTCGTGCACGACGGTTCGAAGTGGGCCTACGACCATCTATCTCCGCCCATGTGTCTGTTCCTAAATACAAAACGATGGGGGAGTCTCTCAACCACGCCCTCCGCCTTGAAAGCCAATACCCTCTAGGTGCTGCCGGCGCTGTGCATACATCCAATCACAAATGCCCTAGCCACGTAGGAGGAAACAACGTGACCAAGCGTCCGAACAATGGGCAACAAGGCGGGTACCAAGGGCGTAACCCATGGCCATACTGCATCCGCTGTCGCCGGAACGGTCACACTATCGTCGATTGTCGGATACCAGAGGATGGATGCTGGCACTGTGGCAAGAAGGGCCACGTTCGTTTTGATTGTCCAGCCAGAAGGCCGAACCCAATGGCGCCTCAGCAACACCGCCCAGGGAATCAAGTTCCAGCGCCTCGAGCCCAACAACCTGTACCGCAAAATGGCCAAGACCGTCGCCCCAATGCCCAGGGCCGCGTCTACGCCATGACTCGAGATGAAGCACTAGCATCAGACACGGTCGTGACAGGTTTACTTAGTTTTAATAATGTGCCTGCTCGCGTACTATTTGATTCAGGTGCTTCGTATAGTTTTATAGCGGCGGACTTTGTCGCCGAGCACAAATTTCCGTTAGTATCATTAGACCTCGACCTTAGCGTGAGCACACCTTCGGGCACACCTATCCTCACTAATTCAGCCTGCACCGATGGGATTATCTGTATCGGCGTTCAAAAGATCGGTCTGGACGTGATGGTCCTAGACATGAATGACTTCGATATCATTCTGGGAATGGATTGGCTCGGGCCGTGCAACGCAACCATAGACTGCGCCAGGAAGACGGTCACTTTCCGCATACCAGGAGTGCCTGAATTCTTTTTTTTGTGTAGTGAGGCGTCGTCGACCTGCATGTTGATCTCGGCAATCTCTGCTCGGAGGATGCTGTATTCTGGGTACGAAGGCTACTTAGCGTCCGTCCGAGACATGCGACAGGATGGTGCAAAAGAAGGTCAGACCGACGTTGTGGCAGAATTCCCCGATGTGTTTCCGGACGAGCTACCCGGCATGCCCTCCGACGAGAGATCGAGTTCAGCATCGATACATTTCCCGATACTCGACCAACTTCTAAGGCCCCGTACAGAATGGCTCCTGCTGAACTGAAGGAACTCAAGGTCCAGCTACAAGAGTTACTCGATAAAGGATTTATTCGGCCTAGTGTTTCATCGTGGGGAGCGCCCGTATTGTTCGTGAAGAAGAAGGATGGGTCCATGCGTCTGTGCCTCGATTACCGAGAGCTGAATAAGGCCACCATCCGAAACAAGTACCCATTGCCCCGCATAGACGACCTATTCGATCAACTGCAAGGCGCCTCGATATTTTCGAAGATTGATCTCCGCTCGGGCTATCATCAACTCAAGATCAAGTCAGACGACGTGCAAAAGTTAGCCTTTCGTACCCGTTACGGCCTCTACGAGTTCCTGGTGATGCCATTCGGCCTGACGAACGCCCCTGCCGCCTTTATGGATCTGATGAATCGGGTATTTCGACCCTTCTTTGATAAATTTGTGGTAGTCTTTATTGATGATATTCTCGTCTACTCGAAAGACAGGGCGCAGCATACAGAACATCTACGGGCCGTTCTCCAGACACTTCGAGAACATGAGTTGTATACGAAGCAGAGTAAGTGCAAATTTTGGCTAAGCAGCGTATCCTTTCTTGGTCACATCATTTCGTCCGAAGGCATTGCAGTCGACCCGAAGAAAGTGGAAGCTGTTGCTGATTGGAAGCGGCCTGCGTCTGTTAGTGAGATTCGAAGCTTTCTTGGTTTGGCGGGATACTATCGACGCTTCGTGAAAGACTTCGCGAAGATTGTATCGCCACTGACTCGCCTCACTCAGAAGGGAGTCGTGTGTGAGTGGTCGGATGACTGGAAGCTTCATTCCAGGAGCTAAAATAGCGACTAATTTCGGCACCTATACTCGCACTTCCGGATGGGCCAGAGGGTTTTCAGATATTCAGCGATGCTTCAGGCCAGGGCTTGGGATGTGTGCTTATGCAGCGAAACAAGGTGATATCCTTCGCCTCCACACAGTTAAAGCCGCACGAGAAAAACTATCCTACGCACGACTTGGAGTTAGCAGCGATTGTGTTCGCGTTAAAATTGTGGCGTCACTATCTATATGGTGTGGCGTGCGCGATATATAGCCTCAAGTATCTCTTCACTCAGAAGGAGTTGAACTTGCGACAGCGGCGCTGGCTCGAACTGATCAAAGACTATGACTTGACGATCGACTACACTCCGGGCAAGGGAAATCTGGTGGCGGATGCTCTGAGTCGAAAATATCTTGCCTCGCTATCCATCAACCGCAGACTATTACAAGATTTAGAAGAAATGGGCATCGATCTCCGGGTTCGATTCAGGGATATACGGTTGGCGCAGCTGCAGTTAGAGCCGAGTCTGCTGGAAAAGATCAAGACCGCTCAGAAGGATGATCCGTACCTGAAGAAAATGCGCGAGCGAATTTCAACAGGTAGTGCGACCGACTTTGCGGAAGACAAGACCGGCGTGCTGAGAATGAATGACCGACTATGTGTTCCGGATGATTCAGAACTACGAAAGGAGATAATGTCGGAGGCCCATTATACGAAATATACATTGCATCCCGGCAGTACCAAGATGTATAAGGACCTCCGTACGACCTTCTGGTGGCACGGGATGAAGAGAGATGTGGCGCTCTTCGTGTCGCAATGTATGGCCTGTCAACAGGTGAAAGCTGAGCATCAACGACCGGGCGGGGAGATGCAGAACCTTGCCATTCCAGAGTGGAAATAGGATCATGTCACGATGGACATTATTGTTGGCCTGCCGAAGACACCACGGGGGAGCGACGCTATCTGGGTCATCGTCGATCGACTAACCAAGTCAGCGCACTTCATTACCATCAAAGTTACTTAGAGCGTTGATCGCCTGGCACAGATTTATCTTGACGAGATAGTACGGCTGCACGGAGTTCCAGTATCCATCGTCTCTGATCGGGATTCACGGTTCATGTCACGATTCTGGAGTAGCCTTCAGTCGGCGCTGGGTACCAAGTTGCAATTCAGCTCAGCTTACCATCCTCAGACCGACGGCCAAACGGAGCGCGTTAATCAGATTCTCGAAGACATGCTACGGCTCTGCGCAATTGACTTCAAATCAAGCTGGGACGTCCACCTACCGTTGGCAGAATTTGCATACAACAATAGCTATCAGTCCAGCCTCCAAATGGCACCGTATGAAGCTTTGTACGACCGGAAGTGCAGATCACCATTTGCTGAGATGAAGTCGGGGAACGGCAGATACTCGGCCCGGAGCTGGTGGAACAGACTGTGGAGAAGGTCAAGCTCATTCGAAAAAGACTGAAGATTGCACAGAGTCGGCAAAAGAGCTACGCCGATACCCATCGAAGACCGCTTGAGTTCCAGGTGGGCGATCATGTGTTCCTGAAGGTGTCGCCTATGCGAGGAGTTACTCGGTTCGGCGCGAAGGTGAAGCTGAGTCCGAGATTCGTTGGGCCGTTCTAAATACTCGAGCGGGTCGCCCCAGTGGCCTATAAAATTGCCCTACCGCCGGCGCTCGAAGGTGTGCACAATGTCTTCCACGTCTCCCAGCTGCGGAAGTACGTGCACGACCCTAGCCACGTGGTAGATTTTGGCCAGCTGGAGCTAAAGTCCGACTTATCCTACGTCGAAGAGCCCGTTCAAATCTTAGAACGCAAGGATAAGCTACTGCGGAATAGGGCGATCCCTCTCGTCCGCATACTCTGGAGGAACCATGCGGCAGAAGAGTCGACATAGGAACTCGAGTCAGAGATAAAGGAAAAGTTTCCTTCATTGTTTTCATAGAGGTAGGTTCTCTTCTTAAGTTTTAAGGACGAAACTTTTTCTTAGTTAGTTATGGTGTAGTTCTCCCGTCCCTACATCGTGTCCCGTTGTTCGTCCACGGGGTGCGCGAGAAAGGAACACTGTCGCTATCGACTCGGTCGGGACCGATAGGTCGGGATCGATCGAATCGATCGAATGGGAACGGTTGAATTAAGATCCATTCCACGTTATGGAATGGCTTCTTCAGAACCATGTCCCATATTCAGCGGGTAGCGCCTCGAGGATTGACTCTGCGGCTGAGTCGGAAGAGACCTCCCGTTGCTCTGCTTTTCACGCTGCTTGCGTTGGTTTTGGCTTTGTTTCCTGAATGCGTTTTCGTGAATGTTTTCGATGGTTTTCATGGCTTGCGTTTCGAACTTCGCATTCGTATTGAATTTCCTTGAATAACACAGTATTCTAATCGGTTGCTTGTGCGATTTCAGGTGATCGCGTAGGCGACGTCTAGCGTGGCCAACCAGTTCCTCGCCTCAAGTAAATACTCAGGTGAGTGGCTGACCTCCTTCGTCTCGACCCTCCATTTCAAAATGTGAACTCAGGTAATGATATCGTAATTGAATGAATTGCTTAAAGAATACAAGTCCTATGGGCTAGGCAAGAAAAAGAAGTGTTGCGTAGAAAAGAGATAGAATTATTACAAGCCTGCAAAACAAACAAGTAAATGAATCGATTGCGGTCTTGGACAACTTGTCGACAAGGGCGATGGTTTCTTCGAGCGGCAACCCGGGGCCACGGGACCGACTCGGCCTAGGAAGAAACAGGTTATAGCCGAGCTGGATATGAAGCAACCGGTAAGATAGGGACTTGCATCGGAGCTCGCTACTTGCGTTGCAAGGGTCCCGTATTACCAGGCTATGTCCAAATGGCTAGTTATTGCCAGTGACCTTCACATCAAACCCTTGGTATAAATGTTAACAATGAACATGGAAGGTAATAGTAACGTCAAAATGCTTTGTATAAAATGTTTAGGGTGGCTAGAAAGATCATCAAAAAGGAAGTCATTTGATTTTTTTTATCTATTCTTGAACCAAATGAGAGCCTGGAAATTAATTAGTCACTCGCCAGTACATGTTGATTGTACTGATCCTCGCTCTCTCCACAGGTACGATAAATCAGGAGGAGCGTGCCACGTAAAGGAAGGAAACGCTCGTGTGTTTTAAAGCTTCGTTCGTGCGGTCGAAGCTTGGATCCAATCTCTTTTGAAGACTCCGCTGTTGAAAGCTAGAAGACAGATGGAGCGACTGCCCACCATCCCAGGTGGTTTTGAAATGCTGGTTGTAATCAGGAATGAATTGTATGGAATGGCTATCTCATCGGCCTTCATTTTGTAATGGAGTCAGTTTGTAAAAAAAAAAAGCCCGCGCGACGTCCTTATATCGAGTCTGTAATATGAAGTTCATTATCAATAAAGCTTGAGTTTTCCTTCTATATGAATTGAGTTCAATTTCTCTGCGTACTCTTATATATATATGCTGTTGTATCGGATAACCTTATGAACCGCTTTGTGCAAGCGCAACTTAGGCTTGCACGGCATCCGCTGTCGCCTACCATTATGTCACGCCCCGATTCGGTAGAATCGATAGTCGTCCCCTCGTCAAGATAAATCTGTGCCAGGCGATCAACGCTCCAAGTAACTTTGATGGCAATGAAGTGCGCTGACTTGGTTAGTCGATCGACGATGACCCAGATAGCGTCGCTCCCCGTGGTGTCTTCGGCAGGCTAACAATAAAGTCTATCGTGACATGATCCCATTTCTACTCTGGAATGGCAAGGTTCTGCATCTCCCTGCCCGGTCGTTGATGCTCAGCTTTCACCTGCTGATAGGCCATGCATTGCGACACGAAGAGCGCCACATCTCTTTTCATCCCGTGCCACCAGAAGGTCGTGCGGAGGTCCTTATACATCTTGGTACTGCCGGGATGCAATGTATATTTCGTATAATGGGCCTCCGACATTATCTCCTTTCGTAGTTCTGAATCATCCGGAACATATAGTCGGCCATTCATTCTCAGCACGCCGGTCTTGTCTTCCGCAAAGTCGGTCGCACTACCTGTTGAAATTTGCTCGCGCATTTTCTTCAGGTACGGATCATCCTTCTGAGCGGTCTTGATCTTTTCCAGCAGACTCGGCTCTAACTGCAGCTGCGCCAACCGTATATAGGTGGACGTCCCAGCTAGTTGTAGGGACGGGGGCACGATGTAGTGCCCCCGTCCCTACATCGTGCCCTGTTGTTCGTCCACGGGGTGCGCGAGAAAGGAACACTGTCACTATCGACTCGGTCGGGACCGATAGGTCGGGATCGATCGAATCGATCGAATGGGAACGGTTGAATTAAGATCCATTCCACGTTATGGAATGGCTTCTACGGAACCATGTCCCATATTCAGCGGGTAGCGCCTCGAGGATTGACTCTGCGGCTGAGTCGGGAGAGACCTCCCGTTGCTCTGCTTTTCACGCCGCTTGCGTTGGTTTTGGCTTTGTTTCCTGAATGCGTTTTCGTGAATGTTTTCGATGGTTTTCATGGCTTGCGTTTCGAACTTCGCATTCGTATTGAATTTCCTTGAATAACACAGTGTTCTAATCGGTTGCTTGTGCGATTTTAGGTGATCGCGTAGGCGACGTCTAGCACGGCCAACCAGTTCCTCGCCTCAAGTAAATACTCAGGTGAGTGGCTGACCTCCTTCGTCTCGACCCTCCATTTCAAAATGTGAACTCAGGTAATGATATCGTAATTGAATGAATTGCTTAAAGAATACAAGTCCTATGGGCTAGGCAAGAAAAAGATGTGTTGCGTAGAAAAGAGATAGAATTATTACAAGCCTGCAAAACAAACAAGTAAATGAATCGATTGCGGTCTTGGACAACTTGTCGACAAGGGCGATGGTTTCTTCGAACGGCAACCCGGGGCCACGGGACCGACTCGGCCTAGGAAGAAACAAGTTATAGCCGAGCTGGGTATGAAGCAACCGGTAAGACGGGGACTTGCATCGGAGCTCGCTACTTGCGTTGCAAGGGTCCCGTATTACCAGGCTATGTCCAAATGGCTAGTTATTGCCAGTGACCTTCACATCAAACCCTTGGTATAAATGTTAACAATGAACATGGAAGGTAATGGTAACGTCAAAATACTTTGTATAAAATGTTTAGGGTGGCTGGAAAGATCATCAAAAAGGAAGTCATTTGATTTTTTTATCTATTCTTGAACCAAATGAGAGCCTGGAAATTAATTAGTCACTCGCCAGTACATGTTGATTATACTGATCCTCGCACTCTCCACAGGTATGATAAATCAGGAGGAGCGTGCCACGTAAAGGAAGGAAACGCTCGTGTGTTTTGAAGCTTCGTTCGTGCGGTCGAAGCTTGGATCCAATCTCTTTTGAAGACTCCGCTGTTGAAAGCTAGAAGACAGATGGAGCGACTGCCCACCATCCCAGGTGGTTTTGAAATGCTGGTTGTAATCAGGAATGAATTGTATGTAATGGCTATCTCATCGGCCTTCATTTTGTAATGGAGTCAGTTTGTAAAAAAAAAAAAAGCCCGCGCGGCGTCCTTATATCGAGTCTGTAATATGATGTTCATTATCAATAAAGCTTGAGTTTTCCTTCTATATGAATTGAGTTCAATTTCTCTGCGTACTCTTATATATATATGCTGTTGTATCGGATAACCTTACGAACCGCTTTGTGCAAGCGCAACTTAGGCTTGCACGGCATCACGTCCGGGGGACGACTATCGATTCTACCGAATCGGGGCTTGACATAATGGTATCAGAGCACGGCTTTACGTCCTTGGCCTCTAGTGTCGAGTTTCCAGTCTCAAATCATTGGTCTCGTGTCGATGAGATATGTCGTTCCATACAAGAAAGTCCGTTATAAATTTGGTTACTAATGCATTTTACCTTCAAAATTCCAGAAGGTGCGGCGGTGAATGTGGCGAACGAAGAAAGTGCTTCGAGCGGCTCGAGTAGCTCGAGGCCCGGACCCTCTAACGATGCCATGGAACGGATGTTGCGCATGCTGGAAGTGCAACAATAACAAGCTCAGGAGAATCAACGCCTGAATGAGCAACAACGACGGGAGACTGAGGCACATCGACGGGAGGTAGAGGCACGCCAGACCCAGTTCGAGGCCCGATTCGATGCACAATTCAAGTTGCAGCAGAAGCAGCTTGATACTCTTCAGCAAATTGTTCAGACAGTGGTGGCCAACAACAACAACTCCGCGACAACTCCTGCCGTGACCGAGCCTGCGGCCAGACAAAGTGAAATCGAACCGGAGGTACCCGAGCTTATGCCTGCGGCACCGAGAAGTTCCAACTTCGACGTGTCAAAATTCACAAAGAACTTCTGTACTTCCTTTTGCGGTACTGAAGACCCTTCGTTGGCGATCGATTGGCTGGAGGAGTTAGAGGACCGGTTCGAGCTTCTGGGTGTCGATGAGTCCAAGAAAGTCGCATGCGCTCAACTTCTACTCTGATTGAATACGCACGACTGGTGGGCCGTGCAAAAGCAAGCAATCAGACGCGACAACGAGACGGCGGCAATATCTTGGGCCACCTTTCGAGAGACGTTCGAGATCGAGTACCTTCCCGATGCTATTCGACAAGAGAAAGAGAATGAATTCATGCAGCTAAAGCAAGGGAATATGACGGTGCGGCAGTATGCAGCAGAGTTCAACAAGTTAGCAAAGTTCGCTGGACAATACCTGCCTTCCATGGCGAGTCATGCACGACGGTTCGAAGTGGGCCTACGACCATCTATCTCCGCCCATGTGTCTGTTCCTAAATACAAAACGATGGGAGAGTCTCTCAACCACGCCCTCCGCCTTGAAAGCCAATACCCTCCAAGTGCTGCCGGCGCTGTGCATACATCCAATCACAAACGCCCTAGCCACGTGGGAGGAAACAACGTGACCAAGCGTCTGAACAATGGGCAACAAGGCGGGTACCAAGGGCATAACCCATGGCCATACTGCATCCGCTGTCGCCGGAACGGTCACACTATCGTCGATTGTCGGATACCAAAGGATGGATGCTGGCACTGTGGCAAGAAGGGCCACGTTCGTTTTGATTGTCCAGCCAGAAGGCCGAACCCAATGGCGCCTCAGCAACACCGCCCAGGGAATCAAGTTCCAGCCCCTCGAGCCCAGCAACCTGTACCGCAAAATGGCCAAGACCGTCGCCCCAATGCCCAGGGCCGCATCTACGCCATGACTCGAATGAAGCACTAGCATCAGACACGGTCGTGACAGGTATACTTAGTTTTAATAATGTGCCTGCTCGCGTACTATTTGATTCAGGTGCTTCGTATAGTTTTATAGCGGCGAACTTTGTCGCCGAGCACAAATTTCCGTTAGTATCATTAGACCTCGACCTTAGCGTGAGCACACCTTCGGGCACACCTATCGTCACTAATTCAGCCTGTACCGACGGGATTATCTGTATCGGCGGTCAAAAGATCGGTCTGGACGTGATGGTCCTAGACATGAATGACTTCGATATCATTCTGGGAATGGATTGGCTCGGGCCGTGCAACGCAACCATAGACTGCGCCAGGAAGACGGTCACTTTTCGTATACCAGGAGTGCCTGAATTCTGCTTTTTGTGTGGTGAGGCGTCGTCGACCTGTATGTTGATCTCGACAATCTCTGCTCGGAGGATGCTGCATTCTGGGTACGAAGGCTACTTGGCGTCCGTCCGAGACATACGACAGGATGGTGCAAACGTAGGTCCGACCGACGTTGTGGCAGAATTCCCCGATGTGTTTTCGGACAAGCTACCCGGCATGCCCTTCGACCGAGAGATCGAGTTCAGCATCGATACATTTCCCGATACTCGACCAATTTCTAAGGCCCCGTACAGAATGGCTCCTGCTGAACTGAAGGAACTCAAGGTCCAGCTACAAGAGTTACTCGATAAAGGGTTTATTCGGCCTAGTGTTTCACCGTGGAGAGCGCCCGTATTGTTCGTGAAGAAGAAGGATGGGTCCATGCGTCTGTACGTCGATTACCGAGAGCTGAATAAGGCCACCATCCGGAACAAGTACCCATTGCCCCGCATAGACGACCTATTCGATCAACTGCAAGGCGCCTCGGTATTTTCGAAGATTGATCTCCGCTCGGGCTATCATCAACTCAAGATCAAGTCAGACGACGTGCAAAAGTCAGCCTTTCGCACCCGTTACGGCCACTACGAGTTCCTGGTGATGCCATTCGGCCTGACGAACGCCCCTGCCGCCTTTATGGATCTGATGAATCGGGTATTTCGACCCTTCTTTGATAAATTTGTGGTAGTCTTTATTGATGATATTCTCGTCTACTCGAAAGACAGGGCGCAGCATGCAGAACATCTACGGGCCGTGCTCCAGACACTTCGAGAACATGAGTTGTATGCGAAGCAGAGTAAGTGCGAATTTTGGCTAAGCAGCGTATCCTTTCTTGGTCACATTATTTCGTCCGAAGGCATTGCAGTCGACCCGAAGAAAGTGGAAGCTGTTGCTGATTGGAAGCGGCCTGCGTCTGCTAGTGAGATTCGAAGCTTTCTTGGTTTGGCGGGATACTATCGACGCTTCGTGAAAGACTTCGCGAAGATTGTATCGCCACTGACTCGCCTCACTCAGAAGGGAGTCATGTATGAGTGGTCGGATGACTGTGAAGCTTCATTCCAGGAGATAAAACAGCGACTAATTTCGGCACCTATACTCGCACTTCCGGATGGGCCAGAGGGTTTTCAGATATTCAGCGATGCTTCAGGCCAGGGCTTGGGATGTGTGCTCATGCAGCGAAACAAGGTGATATCCTTCGCCTCCAGACAGTTAAAGCCGCACGAGAAGAACTATCCTACGCACGACTTGGAGTTAGCAGCGATTGTGTTCGCGTTAAAATTGTGGCGTCACTATCTATATGGTGTGGCGTGCGCGATATAAACCGACCACAAGAGCCTCAAGTATCTCTTCACTCAGAAGGAGTTGAACTTGCAACAGCGGCGCTGGCTCGAACTTATCAAAGACTATGACTTGACGATCGACTACACTCCGGGCAAGGGAAATGTAGTGGCGGATGCTCTGAGTCGAAAATATCTTGCCTCGCTATCCATCAACCGCAGACTATTACAAGATTTAGAAGAAATGGGCATCGATCTCCGGGTTCGATTCAGGGATATACGGTTGGCGCAGCTGCAGTTAGAGCCGAGTCTGCTGGAAAAGATCAAGACCGCTCAGAAGGATGATCCGTACCCGAAGAAAATGTGTGAGCGAATTTCAACAGGTAGTACGACCGACTTTGCGGAAGACAAGACCGGCGTGCTGAGAATGAATGGCCGACTATGTGTTCCGGATGATTCAGAACTACGAAAGGAGATAATGTCGGAGGCCTATTATACGAAATATATATTGCATCCCGGCAGTACCAAGATGTATAAGGACCTCCGCACGACCTTCTGGTGGCACGGAATGAAGAGAGATGTGGCGCTCTTCGTGTCGCAATGCATGGCCTGTCAGCAGGTGAAAGCTGAGCATCAACGACCGGGCGGGGAGATGCAGAACCTTGCCATTCCAGAGTGGAAATAGGATCATGTCACGATGGACTTTATTATTGGCCTGCCGAAGACACCACGGGGGCGCGACGCTATCTGGGTCATTGTCGATCGACTAACCAAGTCAGCGCACTTCATTGCCATCAAAGTTACTTGGAGCGTTGATCGCCGGGCACAGATTTATCTTGACGAAATAGTACGGCTGCACGGAGTTCCAGTATCCATCGTCTCTGATCGGGATTCACGGTTCATGTCGCGATTCTGGAGTAGCCTTCAGTCGACGCTGGGTACCAAGTTGCAATTCTGCTCAGCTTACCATCCTCAGACCGACGGCCAAACGGAGCGCGTTAATCAGATTCTCGAAGACATGCTACGGCTCTGCGCAATTGACTTCAAATCAAGCTGGGACGTCCACCTACCGTTGGCAGAATTGATATACAACAATAGCTATCAGTCCAGCCTCCAAATGGCACCGTATGAAGCTTTGTACGGCCGGAAGTACAGATCGTCCATTTGCTGGGATGAAGTCGGGGAACGGCAGATACTCGACCCGGAGCTGGTGGAACAGACTGTGGAGAAGGTCAAGCTCATTCGGGAAAGACTGAAGATTGCACAGAGTCGGCAAAAGAGCTACGCCGATACCCATCGAAGACCGCTTGAGTTCCAGGTGGGCGATCATGTGTTCCTGAAGGTGTCGCCTATGCGAGGAGTTACTCGGTTCGGCGCGAAGGGGAAGCTGAGTCCAAGATTCGTTGGGCCGTTCGAAATACTCGAACGGGTCGCCCCAGTGGCCTATAAAATTGCCCTACCGCCAGCGCTCGAAGGTGTGCACAATATCTTCCACGTCTCCCAGCTGCGGAAGTACGTGCACGACCCTAGCCACGTGGTAGATTTTGGCCAGCTGGAGCTAAAGTCCGACTTATCCTACGTCGAAGAGCCCGTTCAAATCTTAGAACGCAAGGATAAGCTACTGCGGAATAGGGCGATCCCTCTCGTCCGTGTACTCTGGAGGAACCATGCGGCAGAAGAGTCGACATGGGAACTCGAGTCAGAGATGAAGGAAAAGTTTCCTTCATTGTTTTCATAGAGGTAGGTTCTCTTCTTAAGTTTCGAGGACGAAACTTTTTCTTAGTTGGTTATGGTGTAGTGCCCCCGTCCCTACATCGTGCCCCGTTGTTCGTCCACGGGGTGCGCGAGAAAGGAACACTGTCGCTATCGACTCGGTCGGGACCGATAGGTCGGGATCGATCGAATCGATCGAATGGGAATGGTTGAATTAAGATCCATTCCACGTTATGGAATGGCTTCTTCGAAACCATGTCCCATATTCAGCGGGTAGCGCCTCGAGGATTGACTCTGCGGCTGAGTCGGGAGAGACCTCCCGTTGCTCTGCTTTTCACGCCGCTTGCGTTGGTTTTGGCTTTGTTTCCTGAATACGTTTTCGTGAATGTTTTCGATGGTTTTCATTGCTTGCGTTTCGAACTTCGCATTCGTATTGAATTTCCTTGAATAACACAGTGTTCTAATCAGTTGCTTGTGCGATTTCAGGTGATCGCGTAGGCGACGTCTAGCGCGGCCAACCAGTTCCTCGCCTCAAGTAAATACTCAGGTAAGTGGCTGACCTCCTTCGTCTCGACCCTCCATTTCAAAATGTGAACTCAGGTAATGATATCGTAATTGAATGAATTGCTTAAAGAATACAAGTCCTATGGGCTAGGCAAGAAAAAGATGTGTTGCATAGAAAAGAGATAGAATTATTACAAGCCTGCAAAACAAACAAGTAAATGAATCGATTGTGGTCTTGGACAACTTGTCGACAAGGGCGATGGTTTCTTCGAGCGGCAACCCGGGGCCATGGAACCGACTCGACCTAGGAAGAAACAGGTTATAGCCGAGCTGGGTATGAAGCAACCGGTAAGACGGGGACTTGCATCGGAGCTCGCTACTTGCGTTGCAAGGGTCCCGTATTACCAGGCTATGTGCAAATGGCTAGTTATTGCCAGTGACCTTCACATCAAACCCTTGGTATAAATGTTAACAATGAACATGGAAGGTAATGGTAACGTCAAAATACTTTGTATAAAATGTTTAGGGTGGCTAGAAAGATCATCAAAAAGAAAGTCATTTGATTTTTTTTTATCTATTCTTGAACCAAATAAGAGCCTGGAAATTAATTAGTCACTCGCCAGTACATGTTGATTGTACTGATCCTCGCTCTCTCCACAGGTACGATAAATCAGGAGGAGCGTGCCTCGTAAAGGAAGGAAACACTCGTGTGTTTTGAAGCTTCGTTCGTGCGGTCGAAGCTTGGATCTAATCTCTTTTGAAGACTCCGCTGTTGAAAGCTAGAAGACAGATGGAGCGACTGCCCACCATCCCAGGTAGTTTTGAAATGCTGGTTGTAATCAGGAATGAATTGTATGGAATGGCTATCTCATTGGCCTTCATTTTGTAATGGAGTCAGTTTGTAAAAAAAAAAAAAAGCCCGCGCGGCGTCCTTATATCGAGTCTGTAATATGATGTTCATTATCAATAAAGCTTGAGTTTTCCTTCTATATGAATTGAGTTCAATTTCTCTGCGTACTCTTATATATATATGCTGTTGTATCGGATAACCTTATGAACCTCTTTGTGCAAGCTTAACTTAGGCTTGCACGGTATCACGCCCGGGGGACGACTATCGATTCTACCGAATCGGGGCGTGACATAATGGTATCAGAGCACGGCTTTACGTCCTTGGCCTCTAGTGTCGAGTTTCCAGTCTCAAATCGTTGGTCTCGTGTCGATGAGATATGTCGTTCCATACAAGAAAGTCCGTTATAAATTTGGTTACTAATGCATTTTACCTTCAAAATTCCAGAAGGTGCGGCGGTGAATGTGGCGAACGAAGAAAGTGCTTCGAGCGGCTTGAGTAGCTCGAGGCCCGGACCCTCTAACGATGCCATGGAACGGATGTTACGCATGCTGGAAGTGCAACAACAACAAGCTCAGGAGAATCAACGCCTGAATGAGCAACATCGACGGGAGACTGAGGCACATCGACGGGAGGTAGAGGCACGCCAGACCCAGTTCGAGGCCCGATTCGATGCACAATTCAAGTTGCAGCAGAAGCAGCTTGATACTCTTCATCAAATTGTTCAGACAGTGGTGGCCAACAACAACAACTCCGCGACAACTCCTGCCGTGACCGAGCCTGCGGCCAGACAAAGTGAAATCGAACCGGAGGTACCCGAGCTTATGCCTGCGGCACCGAGAAGTTCCAACTTCGACGTGTCAAAATTCATAAAGAACTTCCGTACTTCCTTTTACGGTACTGAAGACCCTTCGTTGGCGATCGATTGGTTGGAGGAGTTAGAGGACCGGTTTGAGCTTCTGGGTGTCGATGAGTCCAAGAAAGTCGCATGCGCTCAACTTCTACTCCGATTGAACGTGCACGACTGGTGGGCCGTGCAAAAGCGAGCAATCAGACGCGACAACGAGACGGCGGCAATATCTTGGGCCACCTTCCGAGAGGCGTTCGAGATCGAGTACCTTTCCGATGCTATTCGACAAGAGAAGGAGAATGAATTCATGCAGCTAAAGCAAGGGAATATGACGGTGCGGCAGTATGCTGCAGAGTTCAACAAGTTAGCCAAGTTCGCTGGACAATACCTGCCTTCCATGGCGAGTCGTGCACGACGGTTCGAAGTGGGCCTACGACCATCTATCTCCGCCCATGTGTCTGTTCCTAAATACAAAACGATGGGGGAGTCTCTCAACCACGCCCTCCGCCTTAAAAGCCAATACCCTCCAGGTGCTGCCGGCGCTGTGCATACATCCAATCACAAACGCCCTAGCCACGTGGGTGGAAACAACGTGACCAAGCATCCGAACAATGGGCAACAAGGCGGGTACCAAGGGCGTAACCCATGGCCATACTGTATCCGCTGTCGCCGGAACGGTCACACTATCGTCGATTGTCGGATACCAGAGGATGGATGTTGGCACTGTGGCAAGAAGGGCCACGTTCGTTTTAATTGTCCAGCCAGAAGGCCGAACCCAATGGCGCCTCAGCAACACCGCCCAGGGAATCAAGTTCCAGCGCCTCGAGCCCAGCAACCTGCACCGCAAAATGGCCAAGACCGTCGCCCCAATGCCCAGGGCCGCGTCTACGCCATGACTCGAGATGAAGCACTAGCATCAGACACGGTCGTGACAGGTATACTTAGTTTTAATAATGTGCCTGCTCGCGTA
The DNA here is from genome assembly GCA_029216955.1 of Iris pallida. Taxonomy (NCBI): domain Eukaryota; kingdom Viridiplantae; phylum Streptophyta; class Magnoliopsida; order Asparagales; family Iridaceae; genus Iris; species Iris pallida. Next base: position 3,538,181 of record JANAVB010040620.1, read on the forward strand.
CTATTTAATTCAGGTGCTTCGTATAGTTTTATAGCGGCGGACTTTGTCGCCGAGCACAAATTTCCGTTAGTATCATTAGACCTCGACCTTAGCGTGAGCACACCTTCGGGCACACCTATCCTCACTAATTTAGCCTGCACCGACGGGATTATCTGTATCGACGGTCAAAAGATCGATCTGGACGTGATGGTCCTAGACATGAATGACTTCAATATCATTCTGGGAATGGATTGGCTCGGGCCGTGCAACGCAACCATAGACTGCGCCAGAAAGACGGTCACTTTCCGCATACCAGGAGTGCCTGAATTTTGCTTTTCGTGTGGTGAGGCGTCGTCGACCTGCATGTTGATCTCGGTAATCTCTGCTCGGAGGATGCTGCATTCTGGGTGCGAAGGCTACTTGGCGTCCGTCCGAGACATGCGACAGGATGGTGCAAACGTAGGTCAGACCGACGTTGTGGCAGAATTCCCCGATGTGTTTTCGGACGAGCTACCCGGCATGCCCCCCGACCGAGAGATCGAGTTCAACATCGATACATTTCCCGATACTCGACCAATTTCTAAGGCCCCATACAGAATGGCTCCTGCTGAACTGAAGGAACTCAAGGTCCAGCTACAAGAGTTACTCGATAAAGGATTTATTCGGCCTAGTGTTTTACCGTGGGGAGCGCCCGTATTGTTCGTGAAGAAGTAGGATGGGTCCATACGTCTGTGCGTCGATTACCGAGAGCTGAATAAGGCCACCATCCGGAACAAGTACCCATTGCCCCGCATAGACGACCTATTCGATCAACTGCAAGGCGCCTCGATATTTTCGAAGATTGATCTTTGCTCGGGCTATCATCAACTCAAGATCAAGTCAGACGACGTGCAAAAGTCAGCCTTTCGCACCCGTTACGGCCACTACGAGTTCATGGTGATGCCATTCGGCCTGACGAACGCCCCTGCCGCCTTTATGGATCTGATGAATCGGGTATTTCGACCCTTCTTTGATAAATTTGTGGTAGTCTTTATTGATGATATTCTCATCTACTCGAAAGACAGGGTGCAGCATGCAAAACATCTACGGGCCGTGCTCCAAACACTTCGAGAACATGAGTTGTATGCGAAGCAGAGTAAGTGCGAATTTTGGCTAAGCAGCGTATCCTTTCTTGGTCACATCATTTCGTCCGAAGGTATTGCAGTCGACCCGAAGAAAGTGGAAGCTGTTGCTGATTGGAAGCGGCCTGCGTCTGCTAGTGAGATTCGAAGCTTTCTTGGTTTGGCGGGATACTATCGACGCTTTGTGAAAGACTTCGCGAAGATTGCATCGCCACTGACTCGCCTCACTCAGAAGGGAGTCGTGTATGAGTGGTCGGATGACTGTGAAGCTTCATTCCAGGAGCTAAAACAACGACTAATTTCGGCACCTATACTCGCACTTCTAGATGGGCCAGAGGGTTTTCAGATATTCAGCGATGCTTCAGGCCAGGGCTTGGGATGTGTGCTCATGCAGCGAAACAAGGTGATATCCTTCGCCTCCAGACAGTTAAAGCCGCACGAGAAGAACTATCCTACGTACGACTTGGAGTTAGCAGCGATTGTGTTCGCATTAAAATTGTGGCATCACTATCTATATGGTATGGCGTGCACGATATATACCGACCACAAGAGCCTCAAGTATCTCTTCACTCAGAAGGAGTTGAACATGCGACAGCGGCGCTGGCTCGAACTGATCAAAGACTATGACTTGACGATCGACTACACTCCGGGCAAGGGAAATGTGGTGGCGGATGCTCTGAGTCAAAAATATCTTGCCTCGCTATCCATCAACCGCAGACTATTACAAGATTTAGAAGAAATGGGCATCGATCTCCGGGTTCGATTCATGGATATACGGTTGGCGCAGCTGCAGTTAGAGCCGAGTCTGCTGGAAAAGATCAAGACCGCTCAGAAGGATGATCCGTACCTGAAGAAAATGCGCGAGCAAATTTCAACAGGTAGTGCGACCGACTTTACGGAAGACAAGACCGGCGTGCTGAGAATGAATGGCCGACTATGTGTTCCGGATGATTCAGAACTACGAAAGGAGATAATGTCGGAGGCCCATTATACGAAATATACATTACATCCCGGCAGTACCAAGATGTATAAGGACCTCCGTACGACCTTCTGGTGGCACGGGATGAAGAGAGATGTGGCGCTCTTCGTGTCGCAATGCATGGCCTGTCAGCAGGTGAAAGCTGAGCATCAACGACCGGGCGGGGAGATGCAGAACCTTGCCATTCCAGAGTGGAAATGGGATCATGTCACGATGGACTTTATTGTTGGCCTGCCGAAGACACCACGGGGCAGCGACGCTATCTGGGTCATCGTCGATCGACTAACCAAGTCAGCGCACTTCATTGCCATCAAAGTTACTTGGAGCGTTGATTGCCTGGCACAGATTTATCTTGACGAGATAGTACGGCTGCACGGAGTTCCAGTATCCATCGTCTCTGATCGGGATTCACGGTTCATGTCGCGTTTCTGGAGTAGCCTTCAGTCGACGCTGGGTACCAAGTTGCAATTCAGCTCAGCTTACCATCCTCAGACCGACGGCCAAACGGAGCGCGTTAATCAGATTCTCGAAGACATGCTACGGCTCTGCGCAATTGTCTTCAAATCAAGCTGGGACGTCCACCTACCGTTGGCAGAATTTGCATACAACAATAGCTATCAGTCCAGCCTCCAAATGGCGCCGTATGAAGCTTTTTACGGCCGGAAGTACAGATCGCCCATTTGCTGGGATGAAGTCGGGGAACGGCAGATACTCGGCCCAGAGCTGGTGGAACAGACTGTGGAGAAGGTCAAGCTCATTCGGGAAAGACTGAAGATTGCACAGAGTCGGCAAAAGAGCTACGCCGATACCCATCGAAGACCGCTTGAGTTCCAGGTGGGCGATCATGTGTTCCTGAAGGTGTCGCCTATGCGAGGAGTTACTCGGTTCGGCGCGAAGGGGAAGCTGAGTCCGAGATTCGTTGGGCCGTTCGAAATACTCGAGCGGGTCGCCCCAGTGGCCTATAAAATTGCCCTACCGCCGGCGCTCGAAGGTGTGCACAATGTCTTCCACGTCTCCCAACTGCGGATGTACGTGTACGACCCTAGCCACGTGGTAGATTTTGGCCAGCTGGAGCTAAAGTCCGACTTATCCTACGTCGAAGAGCCCGTTCAAATCTTAGAACGCAAGGATAAGCTACTGCGGAATAGGGCGATCCCTCTCGTCCGCGTACTCTGGAGGAACCATGCGACAGAAGAGTCAACATGGGAACTCGAGTCAGAGATAAAGGAAAAGTTTCCTTCATTATTTTCATAGAGGTAGGTTCTCTTCTTAAGTTTCGAGGACAAAACTTTTTCTTAGTTGGTTATGGTGTAGTGCCCCCGTCCCTACATCGTGCCCCGTTGTTCGTCCACGGGGTGCGCGAGAAAGGAACACTGTCGCTATCGACTCGGTCGGGACCGATAGGTCGGGATCGATCGAATCGATCGAATGGGAACGGTTGAATTAAGATCCATTCCACGTTATGGAATGGCTTCTTCGGAACCATGTCCCATATTCAGCGGGTAGCACCTCGAGGATTGACTCTGCGGCTGAGTCGGGAGAGATCTCCCGTTGCTCTGCTTTTTACGCCGCTTGCGTTGGTTTTGGCTTTGTTTCCTGAATGCGTTTTCGTGAATGTTTTCGATGGTTTTCATGGCTTGCGTTTCTAACTTCGCATTCGTATTGAATTTCCTTGAATAACACAGTGTTCTAATCGGTTGCTTGTGCAATTTCAGGTGATCGCGTAGGCGACGTCTAGCGCGGCCAACCAGTTCCTCGCCTCAAGTAAATACTCAGGTGAGTGGCTGACCTCCTTCGTCTCGACCCTCCATTTCAAAATATGAACTCAGGTAATGATATCGTAATTGAATGAATTGCTTAAAGAATACAAGTCCTATGGGCTAGGCAAGAAAAAGATGTGTTGCGTAGAAAAGAGATAGAATTATTACAAGCCTGCAAAACAAACAAGTAAATGAATCGATTGCGATCTTGGACAATTTGTCGACAAGGGCGATGGTTTCTTCGAGCGGCAACCCGGGGCCACGGGACCGACTCGGCCTAGGAAGAAACAGGTTATAGCCGAGCTGGGTATGAAGCAACCGGTAAGACGGGGACTTGCATCGGAGCTCGCTACTTGCGTTGCAAGGGTCCCGTATTACCAGGCTATGTCCAAATGGCTAGTTATTGCCAGTGACCTTCACATCAAACCCTTGGTATAAATGTTAACAATGAACATGGAAGGTAATGGTAACGTCAAAATGCTTTGTATAAAATATTTAGGGTGGCTAGAAAGATTATCAAAAAGGAAGTCATTTGATTTTTTTTTATCTATTCTTGAACCAAATGAAAGCCTGGAAATTAATTAGTCACTCGCCAGTACATGTTGATTGTACTGATCCTCGCTCTCTCCACAGGTACGATAAATCAGGAGGAGCGTGCCACGTAAAGGAAGGAAACGCTCGTGTGTTTTGAAGCTTCGTTCGTACGATCGAAGCTTGGATCCAATATCTTTTGAAGACTCCGCTGTTGAAAGCTAGAAGACAGATGGAGCGACTTACCACCATCCCAGGTGGTTTTGAAATGCTGGTTGTAATCAGGAATGAATTGTATGGAATGGCTATCTCATCGGCCTTCATTTTGTAATGGAGTCAGTTTGTAAAAAAAAAAAAAGCCCGCGCGGCGTCCTTATATCGAGTCTGTAATATGATGTTCATTATCAATAAAGCTTGAGTTTTCCTTCTATATGAATTGAGTTCAATTTCTCTGCGTACTCTTATATATATATGCTGTTGTATCGGATAACCTTATGAACCGCTTTGTGTAAGCGCAACTTAGGCTTGCACGGCATCACGCCCGGGGGACGACTATCGATTCTACCGAATCGGGGCGTGACACTAATCTAATTGGAAAAACTATGACAAGTCAATGTGCCCGCTGCAGTGGAACAAGAGCGCGCCTTTCTCGTAACGACCATAAAAAAGGTGAAGGATGTGCTGGAGATGACCAAGCCCATATTGGAGAAAGACCTCCTGAGGTTGTCTCTGAAGTATGACAAGCTGAGCCAGAAGGGAGAGGCTTGCCTAGTTCGTCAAGAGGCCATGGTTCGTACGATGACTGAAACTAACGAACAAATCCTCCAGCTCCAAGCTAAGCTGGCATATCTGGAGAATGAGCTCCAAGATACTCGTCAAGAGAGAGAAAGCTGATTTGTGAGGAGACCGATAAGGTCACACAAGCCTCTGCTGCTCTGGAGGGTACGCTGAAAAAGGTGGAGGACAACTGACAAGCTCATGCACATCTTGAGGATGCTGAAAGCTGACCCAGGAAGCTGAACGTCGAGCCATACAAAAAATCGCACGCTCAACAACACAGTTGGAGGATGTACTCACCAAATTATGTATTGTTGATGAGTAGTGAATTTCCCCTCTCTCTTTTTTGATGGAGATATAGCCCCACCAATGTAGTTGATGTTTCTAATAAAAAGATACATTATCTTCATTCTGTGCTTATGATATCTCAAATGCTCGTACTAGAGGGCCTAATACAACATTTGTGATTGGCAGAGGACATCCCACTAGGAGGACTTTTTGTGGACCTATTACCCTTTTGTGCATCTGTGATGCGAGTAAATAGATTCAGAATAATTTTCAGTGGACCTATTACCCTTTTGCGCACTGGTGGTACAGGTAATAGATTTAAATGATTTTTTATAGACCTATTACCCTTTTGCGTACCGGTAGTGCGAGTAATAGATTTGAATAATTTTTTGTGGACCTATTACCCTTTTGCGCACTGGTGGTGCGGGTAATAGATTTGAATGATTTTTGTGTGGACCTATTACCTTTTTGTGCACTTGTAATGCGAGTAATAGATTTTGAAACAAAACCTAACAGAGGTAATATGGACGTGATAGGTTCTGTGGCCTTAACACCATGGCTTTATCCAAGATTGGATACAGGTGTTAAGTTAGGAGATTATCTATATCAGAGATAGTATGGACGTGATATGCGACAATCAAAATCAGGAAGTTTGCTCAGGGGAGACATAAACAAACCTGGCAAACTACGTTAGGATAAAGCATTAGAGTGGAAGTTCAAAGGTATTAGTATACATGAATTGTTACCCAGGGAGATGCAATGTGAATCCACTCGGAGCTAATAGAGTGTAAGTTCAGAGGTACTTGGTGTACATAACTCGACAGTCTAGGGGCATGTCTTTAAGCATAATATTTTTTCAGGAATTTACCGTTTAAGGGCATCATAAGCAAGTCTCTATTTTGTTTTGCGAGCTAGTATGCACCGTTGGAGAATACGAACTCGATGACAAATGGGGTGTCCCATTTGGGCTGGAATTTGCTGACAGTTTTCTGAGTCATGACCATCGATCTATGAATGGCCAAGATGAGATCGCCTTCTTGGAATATTCTCTGTTTGACTTTCTTATTGAAGGCTCGAGAGATACGTGCTTGATAGAGCTCGATGCTTTGTTGAGCCTGTAAACGCTTCTTATCTGAGGCTTCCAGTTCTTGTAGCCGTCGGCGGTAGTTATCATCCGACGTCAACTGGTAAGTAAGGGCCATGCGAAGCGAGGGGATCTGGGTCTCCAATGGGAGAACTGCCTCACTCCCATAAACCAAAGAGAATGGTGTATTTCTTGTAGCCGTCCAAATCGTATTACAGTACGCCCATAAGCATTCGCCCAGCTTTTCATTCCAGTCACGCTTGTTTGAAGACACAAACTTTTTGAGAAGCTTGATTATGGTCTTCTTAAAAGCTTCAGCCAGACCGTTAGTCGATGGGTTGTATGTTGTCGAACCCACATTCTGAATCCGATTCTTATCACAGAATCAATAAAAAGCATAGCTTGTGAACAGCGGACCATTGTCATGAATAATCCTCCGGGGCAGTCCAAAACAGCAGATGATGTGATATTTTATGAAACTAATCACGTTTTATGTCTTTACCTCTGTAAGCGAAACAACTTCCGCCTATTTGGAGAAGTAATCGGTGATTACAAGTATAAACCGGTGCCCCTTGGACGACGGCGGGGTAATTGGACCGATAATATCCATTCCCTATGCTTCAAATGGCCAAGAGGCCACTGTTGGGTGCAAGAATTTAGATGGCTAATGTATGAAGTTTGTGTGGATCTGACAAGCCCTACAATTCTTTGTATAATCGACCGCGTCTGCTACAATCGTAGGTCAGTAACAGCCCATCCGACGGAGATGGTCTTACAACTTTGGGCTAGGTTGGTGAGCCCTATAAACGCCATCATGAGCCTCGCGTAGGGCTTCTTTAGCTTCTGTGTTTGATAGACAGCATAACAGTAGGCCGTCGTAGGATCATCGATATAGCATTTTTGTTTCCGTATCATAAAAGAATCTGAGAGAACGCCTTCTGATTGAAGTTGCTTCTTTTACATTCTCTGGCATGATCCCGTATACTACAAAATCGATGAACGGGAGTCTCCAGTCTTGTACATCATTGGTTATCTGGGCGAAGTAACTCGTACCTAGTTGAACGTTGTTTTTGGGATAGACCAGCTCATGGCCTATCACGTCGAGTAGATGATGAGCATGGTTTGGAACCGCCAAGGAAGCGACGAGGCCTGCTAGGGCATCGGCTTCAATATGTTAGAGCCTAGGAACATGCTCTATAAAGAATCCCTCCAAGGTTGCGATGATGGCAATCGCTGTCTGATGATAAGGAATCAGGTCCTCATTGTGGACCTCGTATGAGCCTCAGATTTGATTAACAATCAACTGCGAGTCGCCATATGCTTTTAGGTATTCGACCTCTATTTTTTTTGTGAGTCAGAGCCCGATGACCAGAGCATTATATTCGGCTACATTATTTGAACCGAGTTCCGTGAGAGAATATGCCCGATTGACTACCAATCTAGAGGGAGAAATTAATACTATTTCGACTCCAGCGACTATATCACCTTGGGGCCCTGTTCTTGAAGCACCATCGAAGAACATTTGCCAAATGGCATTGTGTGAAGTCATGTTTGAGTTAACAACTTTTTTTGGGATTTTTTCATAGATTTTGGCTATTTCTGAGCCTGGATGTGCTGCGAAGAAGTCAGCCAAGGCTTGACCTTTGACAGCCTTCTGTGGAATGAAAACCATATCATAGGGGGACAAAAATATCGCCCAGGTGGCTAGACGAGAACTGAGTGTGCCTGGCTTGGTCATGAGACCCCTGAGGGGGTTGACTCGTGATACGACATGGATGGTCTGCCCTGTGACATAGTATCGTATTTTCTGAATGGCGAACACCAAAGCAAGGCATTCCTTCTCCACGATGGTGTACCTATGTTCCGGCCCCACCATCATTCGGCTGAGATAATAGATGGCTTGTTCATGCCCCACATCATTGTTCTACGCTAGTAAGGTGCCGAAGGAGTGTTCTATTGCCCGTACATAGAACAGGAAGGGCTTTCTGGCGATCGGGGCTACCAGAACTGGCGAATTCGATAGGTATTCCTTAATGTCATCAAAGGCGTGTTGACATTCTTCATTCGATAAGAAAGAGACGCTTTTCTTCATGAGTTGTGTGAATGGTTGATATCGTCCTGAGAGGTTAGATATGAACCTCCTGATGTAGGCTAATCTTCTCTGAAGGCCTCGGAGTTCGCAGAGTTTCCTAGGTGGACTCATCTCCAGGATTACTTTTGTCTTATCGGGGTCTATATGAATGCCCCGGAAAGTAATGACAGAGCCCAAGAATTTCCCGTTGGACACGCCCATGAAGGATTTGGTGGGATTCATCTTCAGATTGTGTGCTTGCATGAGATCGGACACTGTCCTCAAATCGTGTAAGTGGTCGTCCTTGGAGCGGCTTTTAACAGCGATGTCGTCAATGTAACACTCCACCATCTTACGCAGGTGGTCTCTGAAGATGACACTTATAGCTCGTTGATATGTAGCACCGGCGTTCTTTAGGCCGAAGGGCATGACTGTGTAACATTATACGTCGATCGGTGTTCGAAATAACGTATGCTTATCATCATCAAAAGACATTCTGATTTGATTGTATCCTGAAAAGCCATCCATAAAGGACATACGCTCAAAGCCACACGTATTATCGATCATTATGTCTGTGATCGGAAGAGGGAATTCATCCTTAGGACACGTCATATTTAGGTTGCGAAAGTCGATACAAATTCGGATCTTCCAGTTCTTCTTGACGACATGTACTATATTAGCTACCCAGTCTGGGTGTTGCTCATCGCTGATGAAGCCGCTAGCTATAAGCTTGTTTACTTTTGCCTCGATGGAATTTATGATGTTTGGACGGAACCGCCGTTGTTGTTGTTTGACTGGTTTTGCGTCTGGATGAATATTGAGCTTATGGAGTACGATCTCGGGGTTTAGCCCTGGCATGTCTTCATATCTCCAGACGAAGATGTTGATATATTCTCTAATGAGTTGCAACAGCGATTCCTGCTCATCGTCTGTCAGGCTTTTACTGATGAAGATTGGCTTCAAGGAGGATCCATCATCGAGGTCAATTTGCATGACCTCATCTTCAGTGGGAGGGTCTCGTAGTTCAAAGCGCTTCTCCCACTGTGTATCCAGCTGTTGGACCCATGGCTACAATTCAATAGATTCGGGCAGATATTTGTCTTCTTTTTGAATGTCGGGAGATGCCATGTTAACATACATTGTTTGTCTAAATATATTCCCAATGCTATCATCAGAACCGTAGGTGGGTGATTTGGACGAGTGAGAATGCCACTCGCATTCCTCATCGGTGGTCTCGGGCGTTGTTTGGTGTAACATAACCTAGACCATGTCTGGACTTGCTGTAATAATCCTGAGGTTTTCCAGCCGGGACTGGCAACTACAGAGGTGATCGCGGGCCGTTGCCGAAGTTCTGGCCTGGGATAGTTTCCAGATCGTACCCCTGCTTTTGCATGAAGTACTTGGCTTGGGAACTATACAAGTAGAGCGACAATCTTCCAGTGTCGGGTTCGAGATCAAACTCTTCTGGCATAAAAGGTTGAGGACCTTCTTTTCGGCCGAAGATGATTGTGTGATCGCCTTTTCTTCTGCCTAGGAGTAGAAAGTAGGCACCTCTAATGGGAGTAAGTCAGTTTGCAGTATAGACGGTTGTCACCTGCGTGTGTAGGTTAATGTCCAGACCATGCTCCATAGCATACATCAGATTAAGCTTATTGCGCTCAGGACAACCTTTTATTGATCAAATAAGGTATTTTGTCGAGAGGAATTACATCATCGACGGCGGGACTATTAATGTGTGCAACCAGCTATTTTGCGAGTTTTGCCTCCTCTTCAGCTACCCCCTGCGTGACCGAAGACTGGGACGACGTCTTAGACACTTTGACCACCAAGGGTTCTATTTGTGGCATCGGTTTGCTTGAGGGCCTCGGATCAACACTTGGCTGTCGGCTTGTCTTGGGGAGGCGGATAACCATCGGCTCGATAGAGAACTTTGCATCTTTCGTTTGCTTTTGATTGGATTTCGGCAACCGGATCACCATTGGCTCCACAGAGGACCTTGCATCTTTCGTTTGCCTTTGATTGGATTTTGGCAATCGGATCACCATCGGCTCCACGACGGATTTTGGCTCCTAGCTAGACCTTCGAAGTTGAATGACCATTGGTTCCAACTGTGCAGCTAGGGCGGCAGAACCAGGCACTTCTTTGTGCAAAGTTGCGATAAGGGGTGCAGTTTTGCCTGGTTTACGGGCCTGGAGACAGATTTTCAGAGGTTCCTCTGACCCTATTGTGGCCTCCGGTGTCCCCACATCAACTGTGTGTTGCTTAGATTCATTATATAGACAAGCCTCAGAAGAATAGTAAGACTCAACTCCTTTGAAGGGATCGATGTCGCCGAATTTCGTCTTCACGAAGCCGTGCTTACTGACATACTTGAAGAACTTGTGTAGCGTGGACGACATGATCATATAGTTATGTATCTATGGATGCCCCAAGAGGGTATTGTAGGATGTATCTGCGTCTATGACGTAGCAGGTAATCTCCATCTTCAGGTCGTCGATCTGACATTTCAAGCAAATCTTTCCCAGGGGATAGCTTCTTCCCGAGTTAAAACCACTAATGGAAGTGTTGGTCGATGCTAGCAAGTGCATAGGGATGCCCAGGAGTTGAAGCTAGCTTTTTGGGATGATGCTTATTGACGAGCCAGGATCGATGTGCATCCGATCCACCTTGATGTCGCCTATGTATCCAGTGTAGTACAAGGGGCGATCATGCAAGTTGGTTTTGATTAATATATCCTATGGAGTGAATATGATGTTGGGCATTGCATCTGCACAATTGCTGTCCTGGAGATCTGCTGATGAGTCTTCCCCTGTAGGCTTGACCTGAGCTAAGTAGGCGTCAGCATTATGTAGTACTTTGCTCAATATGACACGAATATCCTTGGAGAACCTTAGGAGCTCGTATAATGACAACTTTGCTGGCATATTAGCCAGTTGTGCTAGTATGTCAAAGTTGTAAGGTCTCTCCAGCCCCTGAGGTGCGTCCTTACGGAGCGGCCTGTCGAAGCGGGTTTCCTTCGGCTTGGATCTGTCTGCCGGTGGAGGTTGAGATGGTCCCGGAACATCAGTAGCAGGCAGCGTTGTCGGCTGAGGGTCCTCGACTGAATTACCCAGAGTGGGTTGGAATTGTGCGCCAGACATGGTAATAATGCCTGCCGCCTCCTCAGCTTCGATTGAGATTGTATAGCAGGATCTAGATTTCCCACCCTTCCTTTTGCTAGTTGAAGATGACACCGCCTGGGTAACTTCGGGCACTAAGTCCGAGTTGACCCACATGACCTCTCCTCGTGACGTGGTGAGAGGCACCAATCTAGTCCTCTGGTCCCAGACAGGTAGAAGGTTGGTAACCTCCATTATTTCCTGGGGAACGGGTACTACCCTATCCTGAGTTTTCGTTGGAGGAAAGTTGTCGAACTGAACGGATACCATGTTTGCAACCACCGTAACCTCTTCGAAATCCAGCAACAAAGTATTGGAGTTGATGAGGTTCTGGATGTACCATTTTAATGTGAAGCACTCCTACGTGGGGTGGTGGACATAGCGGTGGAAGTGATAATACTTCGGATCCTCGATCTCTGCTGGTCAAGGCTCGCGCTCTACATCACGGAGTCGGATCCTACCCACCTTCAGGAGCATGTTGAAGATAGGCTTGACATGGCTATCTTCAAAAGAGTATGTCATCTCCTTAGGCTTCAGAACTTATGCTTGTTTTTTTTCCAGGCTTTTTGGTTGTACCAGCGACCATGGCCTGTTTGCCTTTAGTGTCCCAGTTATTAGTGATGCCGCCACTATTGTTGTTATTGGAGGTGGTACTAGGACGTTTGGCCTTGTCCTCTCCAACTGGGATGTGTAATCCCAGCTGGCGAGCGTTCTTTAACTTTGCCTCCATATTTGTAGCGCTTATTATGAAAGTCGTCCAATCCCCGAATTGATCTTCGCCCATCCAGAGGCTGATTGCAGGGAGCAACTTCTTTTGGCAGATTTCAATCAAGGTGCTTTCAGGATTGCCTTGGGGTAACTCATCGCGGTTTGGCGAAACCGTTCAATGTAGTTTCTCGTTAGCTCCCTTTCTTCCTGAACGACGTCCATGAGAGACGACATTGTCACATCATGCCCCACTTCGTAGAACCTTTCCAGGAACATATGTTTGAAGCCGTCAAAGGAATGGATGCAGTTGTCCAGAAGGTTGCGGTACCAGTCGAACACGATTCCCTTCAATGCTCCAATAAATAATCGTATGAGGATGGCATCACTATGCGGCAAGTGGTCTGTTGTGACCTCAAAATAAGTCATGTACCGGCTAGCAGAGGTCTTCCCATCATATGAATCGATATGAAACAGTTTGTACCACGGAGGAAAAGGAACATCTCTTCATGCAGCAGGATATGACTGTCATATTCTGAGGTCCCGGGGGGAGTCTCGGGCATTGAACATTGCTCGAAGATCCTGGACTTCTCTCCTTGTCCCTGGCCTCAAATACAGCTGAAGAAGCGGATATTCCAGGAGGATTGTCGCCCAGAGGAGGAACGGTCGTGTTTTAGTCCGTGTTGACTGCGGGGCCCAAACTTGTTTATCCAGGTGTCCTTGCTGGTTGAGTTGGCAATGCAGCTTTGATCTCGTCTACTGACTTGACCAAGGTTAGGAATATGGCTTCAAGTGCTTCTAGACGTTGTCGATCACTAGGCCATTCGTGATTATCTCCTGCCATAAATATTGTCCGTACGTGGGGAGAGACGGATGAGACTATAGAAGACGTGCTTTTCGTATCGTACCCTCGTACAGAGAAATCTTCGGAGAATGTCGAAATGTCTTCCTCCTCGGACTCGGAAGGGGTGCTACCTTCTGTGCAGGAAGCTACATCATCTTGGCGAAGGCGGTCACCCTCGGGGAAGTCCAAGTCTGTTTCATAATTCCAGTGGATCGCTACCCCCTACGCATCCTCTTGGAACACCGGGTTGTTGTATATGTTCAGGGGACTACCACCCCCAGCTTCGTTCACCCCCAGGGACCTCGAGGATGCACCCCCGGGTGTTGGAAGCTTCTTTCCAGAGCGGGTGCCTAGGTAGACACCCCCTATGGTTGTCAGCAGCAATCATCCAGATGAGAGTTTTCTTGCAGTGCTGGCTGAGGTTGCCGAGCTGGAGGAGCCTGTCTTCTTTCCTTTCTTGCCGGCAGGAACCTTCCGAGTTGAATTATATAAGGCGAAAAGAAATTTCTCATCTCCCAAAATTTGTACTTGTTTCTCGAGTTGTCGTCGAGCAGGTGCTGGCTGGTGTAGTCGTTGGAAGATGGAATGCCGGTCTTTAGGTGCCGTCGACTTGTCGCAGCAGCAGTTGATGACAACTTGGGTACAGTGATGTCCTAGAGAGGGCTCACTGCATGCCAAGGTTGCCTCTCTCTTCTTGTGTTTGTGGATGAGTACTTCTCAAAAGTCGAGGGCAGATTGATCTACGGTTGCATCCGTTTTGTGGGCTCGGGTATCCTGAGCGCACGGGTACGTAGGTATCATATTTGCTCCCTGATCTGAGGCTAGTAAAAGCACTTGCTCTCGATTGTTGTAAGAAGACTTTTGGGACCTGCCCTATCCGTTTGCCGTAGTGGGCTGGACACGGTAGGTTATGTACAACTTTTTATCAGGGGCCCGTGTAACAGTTAACGGTACCCACTGACGGTCAGCAGATTAGATAGTTGACTGGGCTTGTTGAGCCCGCACTGCCCTAGACTTCTTCGACTTAGCACCCGAAGGTGCATAGTAGGAAGAGTCCAAGTTAGAAGCTTCAACATTCTCCATGGGCCGCATGGGTCTGGTCCGCATGAGAGACGGTCAAAGACAGAGCTTCTAAAAGGGCCGCATGGGGCATCTTATTTGCTGTCAGGATTGGCTGCCGCATAGGCCATCTATCTGCGGCCAGGATTGGCTGCCGCATAGAAAATCTACCCACGGCCAAGATTGGCTGTCGCATAGGCAATATTCCTGCGGCTACCTTCCTTATGCGACCTCTTCTTCGACCGCATGAGTTTTCCTTGTGCCCCCAAAAGTCTAGCATCGTAGTATTTTCCTCTGACGAATTTGGGGACAGCGGGGTCCTCTGAGGCTTGAAGTGAGGCCGCATGGGAGCTTTGGCCGTCATCTTGAGTGACGAGAGAAGTTTCTTCCAGAGCTTGGCAAGGGACAATGGTCTTGGTCCTCCATGTCCAGCTGGCTCTTTTCGGGTTGGCTCGCTTCTATGCTGGACTGGTGCTCCCATCGGAGAGCATTTCCTCCAATGCTTGTTGATCAAAGCGAACAACTAGCATCTAATGCGTAGAGCCGAGCTTGGATATGTCGGATTGCGTTACTAATTTCTCATCAGTGGAGAAAGAAGTCCCCAGCAGAGTTGCTATCGTATTTTCCATTGATTATCAAACAAGAACTACACAGGAACTAGATTTGATTGCAAACTTTGAAAGTATAACAGAAAGCCTAGAAAGAAATCCCAGGAAACAATCTAAGTACAATTATTTAGTTTTGATTCTGGGGGATGATGGTGGAGGCTCGGGAGAAGTGTAGGAACTCTGCCTTACTCCTTGGACTATCAAACCCAGTCTTTGCTCTTGAAGAAATTGCCAGCCTTGACCATGTGTGTGGTACCCTGCTATTTATAATGATTTCGGGATGAAGCATACTTTGGGCCGCATGGATGGCCACGTGGCCACATGGTTGTAACAGCACACGAAGACTCGGTCTTTGGCTGCCATCTGGTGGTTTGTTGAGATTTCCTTGTTGCAGCGAATCTAGATGGTTGAGACTTGGTCAACTTGCTACGTGCCTTAAGACAGCAAATAAAGGGCCACATAGAGCTTGGGGCATTTTGGACCGTATAGGTCTTCTTTGTCTTTTAATGCTCGGCCATGCTGGGCCGCATAAGACTCATGCGGCTTGGGTCACAGTCTCCCTTAGCCACGTGTCTCACCAGCAGTGCCACCAGTCCGCATGAAGTTTGGGGACTTTTTGTGCATAGATCCTGCATTCTGGGCCGCATAAGGCTTATGCGGCTCTGGTCGCAGTCCTCTTGGCCGCATGACACCCCCTGCAGACCATGCCTCAGACCGCATGAAATTTCAGACACGTGGGCCCTATGTCTGGCGACATGACACTTCTTTGTCTTTTTCGAAAGGTCACGTCTTATCTTCATCTTTTTGTCAGGATGTGTCAGAGTTGTCAGCTTTGTCAGAGGTGTCAGCTTTGTCAGAGGTGTCAGCTTTGTCACAGGGGCTCCTGCGGCTGATCAGCTTGGCTGCATAAGTATCTCTTCCCTCTGCGGCCCGCATCAATCTGTTTGAGATAACAATGATGAGCTGCATAGAATTTGGGGCATTTTGGACCGCAAAGTTTGTCATACGGCTCTTTCTTCTGTGGACCAAATTATCCTAGCCCAGAGCACCCATGCGGTCAGCTTTCTTTTGAAAAGTGGTCCGCATGAACCCTATCTTTTCATGCTTCTACACAGCTATGGTAAGAATCACTGAAAAAGTGATATATTCATTGCTTAAGTTTCTGATCATAAATTGCTTAAAGAGAATAACCTATCGTAAAGAATAGCTATGTCCCGATCAAAGAAAAAAAAAGTGATAATCATGCTTTTAATCTGACCCTTAGAATGTCTTGAATCAAAGAAAAGAATGCTAATACTGTTGTCCCTAATAAAATGATATGGTTTATGAAACACGCTGCGCACTGCACATGAAATGAATAGTCATCGTGCTTGAATTGAATAGTCCCTTGTATTCTTCAAATGAAATGAAATAAAATGAATTATGGCGTTCCAAAGATGTTTTCAAAAGAGATGTAAACTGACTCTTTATGCATGAAATGTACATAGGTAAAAAGTAGCAAGATCACATCACAAGAAATATTTTTCTCACTAAATGAACAGTGATCGTTTCAGACAAATGTAGCTCTTTGTTCACATTTACCAGTATGCTGATATACTGACCCACCATCAGTTTGCATGCAGATGCAATATGCATGGAGAAGGGTAGTCCGAAGCGATAACCCGAGTCTTATCCTCAGGAGCCAGAAATCAGAAGAGATGCCAAGAGATGATATCTGTTGCAAGAGTTGGTTTTGTATATAAAAGGATGTAATGTATGGGAACGGGATCATTGAAATCTGTAGAGTTCTGAGAGAATGTAACATTGTATTAGAAAGAATCAAGAGCTTGTAATATGTTCAAATGAAATCAATAAAGTGAATTATTTCTTGTTACCATTGTGTTCAATGCATGTATTCTGAAATATGTCCGCTGTTGCTTCAATTATCTGCAATATGTTCTGCTGCGTATTGTCAATCTTATTTTGCTTCAGGTCTTGGCCTTGTGCAAGCGCAACTTAGGCTTGCATGACATCACGCCTTAGCAAGGACGATCAGTCTCAAAGAGTCCGAAGCGAGGATAAAAGGACTCTGTGGGATCGGGGCATGACATAATGGTATCAGAGCAACACGATCCTCTGGCCAATTATTGATTTGATTGAATTCGAAGATGTTTTCCTGATCAAAATTTCCTTGTCTGCTTTATATCATCAATGAGATGAGCATTCCATACAATAAGTCCGTAAATATTTTTATGATGCCAGCATATATTTTGTTGATTGATTAAGATTGAGATGTTTTACTGAACATGAGCTTTTGATATGAATTTAATCGTGATTTCATGGATTGATGATGGCGAAGGATGAGGACTATCGCTGCTATGGATATCGTAAGTTTTTCTTTAAATTTCGAGGACGAAACTTCTTCTCAGTAGGTAATTATGTAGTACCCTGCTCTATGAAGGCACTAGATAGACAAAAAAAATGGATTGCTGGCTCTGCAACAGAAGACGATTGATCTGGGCGACTGGACGAAGTCTCATTTGCCGATTCGCTTACACCTAATAAGAATTTAAGTTTTTGATTGAATGCTATTTATAATAACAAGATGGTAAATCATTGAGTATACTTATAAGAGAATCCACATGCTGTCCTGCTAAGAACAAGAAAAGAGATAACCTGTATGCTAAAAAGAATTATTGCCTACTAATAAGAAACGAACTGATGCCTGTATGCTAAAGAAAGATTGTTGTCTGATGAAAATAAATGAATGTTTGCTATGTTAAATCAAACGAGATATTGCCATGCTAATATATATCTTTGTTCTGAATATAACTCATTGTCATACTTGATAAGAAAAGAGAGAAGCTGTTGGCTATGTGATCCAAAAAGAAGAAATGCACAAAATGAACGTGTCGTACATCTGCAAAGGCATGAAAATAATATGTCGTATATCTGTTAAGGCATCAAAAGTACATGTCGTACATCTGATCACAAATCTGTTTTATCTGATAGAACTGCTAAAGCATGCATTGGTCTCGGACAACTCGTGCACGAGTAAAATTTGTCTCTCGGGTGGTATCTGGGGGCACCTGGAACCACTCGGCCTAGGAGAGATTAGGGCCTCAATGTGAAAATGGTAGTCGATATCTGAGTCCTTAGCGACGAGCTAAACCAAAGAGTCACATCGGCTAATCATGGGATTTCCTATAGACCATCATATAGATAGGTGTTGGTTGGTGCAGAGCTGAACCGGAGAGTCACAGCTGCCAATCGAGCCTGCATATGTCAAGAATGTTTTGCTAAGAGCTAACGATGTAGAGACAAAGAGGGAATAAGAATGTTGGTTATATTGAAATGATCGAAATACTTCTCTATTTATAGCTTTTTCAAAGACAGAACTCTGACAGAATTTGGACAGAATTCAGACAGAACTCTTTGTAATAACCCGTAACTGAAGGATGACCAAGTTCAAAAACCCAACGTTCACTAACTTTCCAAATGGACAAACTCTGGCCGAACTCGGGCCTAGTTCTCCTGAGGTTCTGCCAGTTCATTTTTGGAGAAAATAAAATTTAGCTTTTTGAACAAACCTTCAAAGGCTTTTTGTAAAAAGAATATTTTTCAAAAACATGGATCATTTGTAAAAGAATATGATGGTTTTGAAAAACGTTTTCGGATAGCCTATTTGCCAGTATGACTCGGTGTACAATGTATTCCTAGACTCAATAAAAAGAAAAATTACATTGCTTAGCAGGAAGTACATTCTGAATGGCAAACGGCTTCAGTCTTGAACATTGTTGATAACTATTGTTGAGCAGTGTCCAAAACGTCGTAGGTAAACATCTGAGTAGACTTGCATTTATATCGAGACAGAGTTTGATCAATTATTAAAATCAGGTTTGACCATGACCAATGGGCCAACAATCTCCCCTATTTTGATAATTGACAAACCTTGCCGATATAACATCTAAGCTTGGAATCAAATCAAAATAGTAAAGAAAAATTGTTCATATCCTGTATTTCACAAATATGTTAGGTCCTTATTTCTTCCCCGTTGTCACTTAGCAAAATAATTACAAAAAAAAAGGCTCCCCCGCAATCAATGCATAAGTAACAAACAGTGAAAAAACACATAAAAAATAAATAATCATGACAGATGATTGAAATAGTAAGAGAAAATAGAATAACAACACAGGCATGTATTTGTCTCAGGCAATTTTGTAAAGAATGAAGCAATAAAAGATAGATAGAACTACGATAAACTGAAATAAATAGAGTGCTGAATAATAGACTAAGATGCCAAAACTAAGGCATAAACAAAAACAACCATGTCCATGAATAAGGAAAAAAATAGTACTGGAAAAAAAGTACTGATAAAATCTTGGAATGTCGGAGCATTTCCAAGTAAACATAAGACAAAAAGTAACAGTCTCAATAATCTAACATATCAAAACTCATCATCATCAACATCATCATCATCAGCTGCAGCTCCAGCATGTCCAGATGGACCAGCTCTAGAAGTACCAGCGCCAGAAGTGCGAGGAGTGGCGCCAGCGGTATGATACCAATCATTTGCGTTCCCTGGCTGGAACAGAGAGTGTACCGCCTCGTCGTCAATGCGGTAGCCAGAAACAGAAGTGTCTCGAGGCAGAGGGCTAGTAGAATGTCCCGTCTGCGCAAACCTCAGATCGGCGAAGGAGTTGGCAATCGCCTGGAACCGAGTCACATCACGGAACTCGTGTTCCTTAGAGGTCTCAACATAAAAAGACTGCAGATCTGATAAGTGCTGATGGATACCCTCAAATGTCATAGGGTAAGAATGAGGAGGAACAGGTGCTGCGGGATCAGTGGAAGGAGGTGCAGGAGGAGTAGGTGCAGTGGGTGGAGGAACAGATGCAATGCTGCGATGAGAGAGTTTGAGAAACTTGGGCTCGGGGTCGACAACACAAGTAGATAAATCAATGTCAAATCTCTAAAAAATGCGAGGAATGAGCATCACATAAGATAGGTTGCGGTCTCTCCCGCGACATCTACCCATCATTTGAATAATAGTCTTAGGGGCAGAAAAAGGAATCCCCTTAAGAATATGATAAAGAGCAGAGAGCTCAAGTGCAGTGACATCATCTTTAGAAGTGGATTTTGGAAGTAAAGTGGAATAGATGATGCGATGTAATTTATAGTTAGACATGTTCAAGTTATTAGCCTTGAACTTTCCAGGAAGAACGCGTGCGGGCGCACAAAGTTCATTCTTGAAACTAACGAGTGTCGTGCCATCGGGGAAATCAAAATCAGTGATGTCATCTAGCGGGGCACCTTCGTTTGGAATACCAAAGATTTTCGCTAACGTGTTATCAGTGAATTCGATAACAATTCCTCCGACACGTGTCCTCGCTGTAAAAGTGTCTAACACGAAATTACAGTAGAATAATCTAATAGCATTAGTGGCAATGGAGAATTGTAAGGTGACAAAATATTGTAACCCTAATACCTCAAAATAAGGACGGTGATCCGGAAAGATAGTCTACTTAATCGGTGATCCAGTACAAATAGTACGCATGTTAAAATCAGCGTACCACAATAACGCTTGATCGAAAGTTTTAAAATAAAACTCATCCGATGCACCATCTTCCGATTGGACTGGAGAAAAGAGACAATCCGTATGCGGATCTGAAGACGATGCCTCTTCACTGGCATTGGTCTTCTTCCTCTTGAAGGGATTGAACTTAGGCATTCTTTTCCAAAATTTCTACAAATCCTAAGTATTGAAAAGTGGTGGAAAGAAGGTATTATACCTTCCAAGAGTCGATATGTTGTAGAGGATGACGATCTTCGCATGAATCTAAAGTTTTGATGAAAAACTCCACAAGAATTGGAAGAACAAAGAGGGAGTAGAACTAGGGTTTCGGAGGGGCGGAGCTGCTGTTATGAGGATGTGGGGAAGTATGAAGAAGAAGGAGGCCTCGGGTTGCTGCTATTATATATAAACACCCAGCCGAACTCTGGCCAAATTCGGACCAAACTCGGGCCGAATTCGCCTAGGGTTGCCTGGCTATATATATATATATATATATATATATAATATATATATATATATATATATATATATATATATATATATATTTATATATATATATATATATATATATATATATATATATATATATATATATATATATATATAAAATCAAATGAGACCACATTCTTTTTCATTAATTCGTTTCAAATGCTTAACTCAAAGTTTAGTAATTTTAAATCTCAAAATAATATAATTAATATTATTTTACAAATTAATATTCTTTACTCAGCATCTGTCTCATATTAGCTATAGGAGTACTGTCCCAGCTAACGAAGGTTCATCGGGGAACTCTTAAATACCGCTTCGCTTCGACCGTAGTCGTGGTGACTGACAGACTCTTTTTAGGCTTGTCTCGAAAATAGTTTATGAGTATCGAATAAATAATTAATAAAATAATAATTAATTAACATCATTGATATCTAAAATTCCTAATTCTAGACGTAAATAGTTGAAATGATCTTCCGCTAAAGGTTTTGTGAATATGTCAGCTAATTGATTCTGTGTGTCTATATGTACAAGGTCAAAATCTCCATTTTATTGATGATCTCTAAGAAAATGATGTCGAATCTCGATATATTTAGTACGAGAATAACATACTGGATTCTTAGTCAAATTAATAGAACTAGTATTATCACAGAAAATGGGTATATGTGTAAAATACAATCCATAGTCTTCTAAGGTTTGTTTCATCCATAAAATTTGTGCACAACAACGTCCTGCGGTGATATACTCAGCCTCTGTTGTTGATAATGCAACAGAATTTTGCTTTTTACTAAGCCAAGAGACTAGAGCTTTTCCTAGGAAATGACATGTGCCACTGGTGCTTTTTCTATCTACTTTGCATCCGGCAAAATCAGCATCGGAATAACCGGTTAGGTCAAACGACGTAGTTTTGGGATACCATAAGCCGACAGAAGAAGTACTTTTAAGGTATCGAAAGATACGCTTAACTGCGCACAGATGTGATTCCTTAGGATTGGCTTGAAAACGAGCACATAAGCAAACACTAAACATAATGTCTGGTCGACTGGCAGTTAAATAGAGTAAGCTACCGATCATACCTCGATACTTACGTATGTCGACAGGTTTGCCTTGTTCACCAATATCAAGCTTGGTTGAAGTCGCCATTGGAGTGCTAAGTGGCTTTGCTGCTTCCATATCGAACTTCTTTAGTAGATCCTTTGTGTACTTAGCTTGATTTATGAACGTTCTATTGTTGGTTTGTTTGGTTTGCAGTCCGAGGAAGAACTTTAGCTCTCCCATCA
Source organism: Iris pallida (assembly GCA_029216955.1). Taxonomy (NCBI): domain Eukaryota; kingdom Viridiplantae; phylum Streptophyta; class Magnoliopsida; order Asparagales; family Iridaceae; genus Iris; species Iris pallida. The sequence continues at coordinate 3,560,465 of JANAVB010040620.1, forward strand.
TGCTCATCTCAAACTCATTCTGTATACACTTTGAGAATTCTTGACAAAGAGATTCATCAGTAGATCCAAAGATAATATCATCTACATAGACTTGAACCAAAAGAATATTATTATTCAAAGACTTTATAAACAAACTAGTGTCAACCTTTCCCTTTGAAAAACCGTTATCAAGTAGAAAAGAGCTTAGACGATCGTACCAAGCACGAGGGGCTTGTTTCAAACCGTATAAAGCTTTCTTCAACTTGAAAACATATTCAGGAAATTTGAAATCAGTAAAATCGGGTGGTTGAGCTACATAAACCTCTTCTTTTATAAAACCATTTAAAAATGCACTTTTGACATTCATTTGAAATAATTTAAAATTATAAAAACATGCAAATGCACATAACATGCGAATGGATTCTAATTTCGCAACTGGGGCATAAGTCTTATCATAGTCGATACCTTCTTCCTGATTGTATCCTTGAGCTACGAGTCGAGCCTTATTACGAGTCACTAAACCATTCTCGTTCAGTTTATTTCGGAATACCTATCGGGTGCCAATGATCGGATGATCAATAGGCTTGGAAACAAGTTCCCAAACTTGATTCCGTTCAAATTGGTTTAATTCCTCTTGCATAGCATCTATCCAAAAATTATCACTACATGCTTCATCAATACTTTTGGGTTCAAACTGTGAGACAAAAGCAACACAAGAAGCATCTTTATTATAGGAGCGAGTACTTACACCCTTGGTAATCTCACCAATTACCAAGTCCTTTGGATGATCTGTCGTGAACTTCAATCTTTTTGGCAGACTCCGAAGATAGCTGGTTCCTAGATCTTCTCTAGGAGGATCAGCTGGTGCTTTGCTGGGTACATTGAGATCTTCGTCATTATCATCGATTGTCGTTTGATTTAGTTCATCAAAGGTGACATTGATCGACTCTTCGATGATCATGGTTCTTTTGTTGAAGACCCTGTATCCTTTACTTTTGTCCGCATAACCTAAAAATATACCTTCATCGGCCTTTTCGTCAAACTTTCCCAAATTATCTTTTGTATTAAGAATAAAGCATTTACAACCAAAAATTCTAAAATATGAAACTGATGGAATTCTATCAAACCAAAGCTCAAATGGAGTCTTCTTCGATTTAGGTCGAATTAGAACTCTATTGAGAACAAAACAAGCTGTATTGACAGCTTCAGCCCAGAAATACTTGGGTAGACTAAACTGGTTTAACATTACTCTGGCCATTTCGGATAGAGTTTTGTTCTTACGTTCCACAACTCCATTTTGTTGTAGAGTCCTATGGCAGGAAAAATCGTGTACAAAATTGTGTGTCACAAAATTGCTCAAACTCTGCAGTCTCGAATTCGCCCCCATGATCGCTTCTAATATGAGTGATCATGTAACCTTTTTCATTCTGTACTTTCTTGCAAAAGGTGACAAATTCCGATAATGCATCATTTTTGCATGTCAGAAAATATACCCACGTGTATCTAGAATAATCATCTACAATTACAAAAGCATATAGCTTACCTCCGAGGCTAGCAACTCTGTTAGGACCAAATAAGTCCATATGTAGCAATTGTAGAGGTCTAGTAGTACATACAACGTTTACTGACTTGAAAGAGGATCGAGTAGCTTTGTTCTTTTCACATGGACTGCATACCGAATCCTTCTTGAATGTAATGTCCGGTAAACCGCGTACTAGCTTCTTTGTGGATAATCTGGAAATAGTATCCATATTTGCATGACCGAGTCTCATATGCCATAGATGACTCTCATCGCTTTTAGCCATTAAACATCTACCTTAAATGTTAGTATCTTCCAACAAATAGAAAACATATATATTGTCTTCTCTAATACCTTCAAATATAGTATTACCAGTTGAACTATCAATAATAGTACATTTGTCTTTTACGAAGTTAATACCATAACCGTGATCTGCTAAATGGCTTATGCTGAGCAGATTATATTTTAACTCAGTAACAAGACAAACATCTTTAATCACTGGATAGGGAGCTTTACCAATATCACCAATACCGATTATATACCCTTTTAAATTATTGCTGAAGGAGACGTATCCTTTTTTATTCCTCTTCGCCAGTGTTGCGAATAATGAAGCGTCGCCGGTCATGTGCCGTGAGCAACCGCTGTCGAGGATCCATTTGCTCCTAGCATGTGAAGGGTGTCCCACCTACAAAACAATTTACAGATGAAACTATTAGTACCCATTTCTTGTAGGGTCCTGATTGATTAGTTTTCGGTATCCATGCATAAATATTTAGATCTACTAGCTTTCTAATTCTACATACAGAAGATATATGACCAATGAGGCCACAATAATGACATTTAGCATGTTGAGTGTTGAAAGCTGAGTGGTGTGCATGGTTGGTAGGTTTAGGTTTTTTAGTATAGAAGAAAGCATAACTATTATCCTGTTTGGGCATAACCTTTTTAGGTAAAGGTTTGATAGGGTTAGGTCGGACAGTGTTAGGTTTGGGAATGTTCCGATTTTTCGATAAGTGACACGTGTTAGGGTAGGAAGCAGCAGTCTCAGGCTGTTTTTCTAACCTAATTTCCAATCTTTTGGAAGTGTCATATAACTTAGTATAGTCAGAAGTGAGTGCTTCCATTCTGACTTGTGCACTTTGAAGACTTTTGTTCTCTTTAGAAAGTTCTTCTTTCAGTTGGTCAATAACCTTGTCTTTTTCTTCGGATGACTTGGTAGTCTCGTGTAATAAGAGCTTAATGGAAGAAAGCTCACCAGACTCACTAACATTATCTTTAACCTCAGCTAGTAGGTCGGTAAGTCTTCCTATTTCACTTTTGTAATCTTTGAGTACCTTCTTAGAGGCCTGATATTTGCTACGCAGTTTCCTGTAATCACTTAACAGTTCACTGAAGGCTTCTTCTAATTGCTCAAAGGTAAAGTCATCATATGTATCAACTATAGGTTCAGAGAGTACCTGATCAGATGCTATAAAGCATACATTTGCAGTGCCTTCTGATTGTTCATCTTCTGAGTCGCTGGCTTTACTTTCATGCCATATGCTGGTGTTGGCATACTTCCGAGATGTTGATCTTTTCAGGTTCCCTTTCTCGTATCTGTTGCTATTCTTGCTTGTTGATGTGTTTGTAGGACAGTCCTTCTTTATGTGTTCTTTCTTTTTGCAGCCGTAGCAGACAACGTCATCTTGATACCAGCTGTTGTCGCCATTGTTCTCTTTTGTCTTCTTCTCATATCTCAAGAATCTTTTAAATTTTCTTGCAAGGAGTGCTTGATCTTCAGCATCATATTTACTGTTGTCTGAATCATCTTCAGCAGATCTTCTGTGCTGAGCCTTGAAAGCGATCGTCTTCTCCTTTGGTGCAGGCACTTCAAAGTCTTGTAACTCTAGTTCATGAGTGAGTAGCTTACCCATGAGTACTTCAAGTGTCATAGTAGTGAGGTCATTTCCTTCAATGATTGCAGTACCTTTCGAAATCCAGTTCTTTGTAAGTGCTCACAGGAGTTTGCGAATCTTTTCATGGTTACTGTAATCTTTGCCTAGGGAGGACAAAGGATTTACAATATCCAAGAATCTTTCGAACATCTGAATAACTGTTTCGTTGGGCTTCATCTTGAATGCCTCATACTCTTGAGTAAGTCTGCTGACCTTTGATTCTTTGACTTGAGTTGTGCCCTCATATGTGACTTCAAGAAGTTTTCATACTTCATTTGTAGTTGTGCAGATAGATACCCTGTTAAATTCAGTTCTGTCTAAAGTACAAAATAAAGCGTTAATAGCACGTGCGTCAAGACTGGCCTTTTTTTTCTTCCTCTGTATATTTGTCATGGGATTTTTCAGTTAAAACTCCATCAACATTTATACGAGGTGGCTTTTTATAGCCATCAATAACCACAGACCATAAATCAAAATCAAGAGATTTTAAAAAGAAACTCATACGTGTTTTCCAATAGGTGTAGTTTGTGCCGTCAAACAGTGGAGGTCTGTTTGTGGCTTGGCCTTCACTTGTGAATTTCACAGTTGCCATGTGTAAAGCTGTGATCTATATAAAATTGAATATAACTGCTGTTTTACCTTTCTTTACCTATATAACCTGCTCTGATACCAATTGTAGGAACGAAATCGTAAAGCAGAATACTCTAGAGGGGGGGGGGGGTGAATAGAGTTGGCAGCGAAATATTGCTAATTAAAAGCTTGTTAGCAGTTAGATCACAGATATAATAATAATAATCACAAGAAGTAAATAACAAAATTTAAAAGTGATCAGAAGAAAAACGCAAATACCGAGATTTATACTGGTTTCCCTCTGGTGAGGACTAGTCCAGTCGGAAGAACTCTAGCTTCCAGTTGAATCCGCTATTGGAAAATCCCGCAAGTTTTCATACGAAGTCCTTGCAACTTCTACAGACGCGAGCTTTGATACGAAGAACTCGTCCAAATTCAATTGTGAAGAGTTGAATCTTCTATCAAGCCTCTGATTACAATCACTCTGAAACTTCTAGACCGTACCGCACTGGCAAATCGACTAGAGGATTGTAACTGGCTTGGGATTTGAAAATGAAAGCTTTTAAGAACTCTTTGGAAGACTGTAAGCTTTAAAAAGAGAAGATTGAAAGTGAATTGGTGTATTGAAATGATCAAAATACTTCTCTATTTATAGCTTTTTCAAAGACAGAACTCTGACAGAATTCGGGCAGAATTCGGACAGAACTCTTTGTAACAACCCGTAACTGAAGGATGACTGTAGTGCCCCCGTCCCTACATCGTGCCCCGTTGTTCGTCCACGGGGTACGCGAGAAAGGAACACTGTCTCTATCGACTCGATCGGGACCGATAGGTCGGGATCGATCGAATCGATCGAATGGGAACGGTTGAATTAAGATCCATTCCACGTTATGGAATGGCTTCTTCGGAACCATGTCCCTATTCAGCGGGTAGCGCCTCGAGGATTGACTCTGCGGCTGAGTCGGGAGAGACCTCCCGTTGCTCTGCTTTTCACGCCGCTTGCGTTGGTTTTGGCTTTGTTTCCTGAATGCGTTTTCGTAAATGTTTTCGATGGTTTTCATGGCTTGCGTTTCGAACTTCGCATTTGTATTGAATTTCCTTGAATAACACAATGTTCTAATCGGTTGCTTGTGCGATTTCAGGTGATCGCGTAGGCGACGTCTAGCGCGGCCAACCAGTTCCTCGCCTCAAGTAAATACTCAGGTGAGTGGCTGACCTCCTTCGTCTCGACCCTCCATTTCAAAATGTGAACTCAGGTAATGATATCGTAATTGAATGAATTGCTTAAAGAATACAAGTCCTATGGGCTAGGCAAGAAAAAGATGTGTTGCGTAGAAAAGAGATAGAATTATTACAAGCCTGCAAAACAAACAAGTAAATGAATCGATTACGGTCTTGGACAACTTGTCGACAAGGGTGATGGTTTCTTCGAGCGGCAACCCGGGGCCACGGGACCGACTCGGCCTAGGAAGAAACAGGTTATAGCCGAGCTGGGTATGAAGCAACCGGTAAGACGGGGACTTGCATCGGAGCTCGCTACTTGCGTTGCAAGGGTCCCGTATTACCAGGCTATGTCCAAATGGCTAGTTATTGCCAGTGACCTTCACATCAAACCCTTGGTATAAATGTTAACAATGAACATGGAAGGTAATGGTAACGTCAAAATGCTTTCTATAAAATGTTTAGGGTGGCTGGAAAGATCATCAAAAAGGAAGTCATTTGATTTTTTTTATCTATTCTTGAACCAAATGAGAGCCTGGAAATTAATTAGTCACTCGCCAGTACATGTTGATTGTACTGATCCTCGCTCTCTCCACAGGTACGATAAATCAGGAGGAGCGTGCCACGTAAAGGAAGGAAACGCTCGTGTGTTTTGAAGCTTCGTTCGTGCGGTCGAAGCTTGGATCTAATCTCTTTTGAAGACTCCGCTGTTGAAAGCTAGAAGACAGATGGAGCGACTGCCCACCATCCCAGGTGGTTTTGAAATGCTGGTTGTAATCAGGAATGAATTGTATGGAATGGCTATCTCATCGGCCTCCATTTTGTAATGGAGTCAGTTTGTAAAAAAAAAAAAAGCTCGCGCGGCGTCCTTATATCGAGTCTGTAATATGATGTTCATTATCAATAAAGCTTGAGTTTTCCTTCTATATGAATTGAGTTCAATTTCTCTGCATACTCTTATATATATATGCTGTTGTATCGGATAACCTTATGAACCGCTTTGTGCAAGCGCAACTTAGGCTTGCACGGCATCACGCCCGGGGGACGACTATCGATTCTACCGAATCGGGGCGTGACATAATGGTATCAGAGCACGACTTTACGTCCTTGGCCTCTAGTGTCGAGTTTCCAGTCTCAAATTGTTGGTCTCGTGTCGATGAGATATGTCGTTCCATACAAGAAAGTTCGTTATAAATTTGGTTACTAATGCATTTTACCTTCAAAATTCTAGAAGGTGCGGCGGTGAATGTGGCGAACGAAGAAAGTGCTTCGAGCGGCTCGAGTAGCTCGAGGCCCGGACCCTCTAACGATGCCATGGAACGGATGTTGCGCATGCTGGAAGCGCAACAACAACAAGCTCAGGAGAATCAACGCCTGAATGAGCAACATCGACGGGAGACTGAGGCACATCGACGGGAGGTAGAGGCACGCCAGACCCAGTTCGAGGCTCCATTCGATGCACAATTCAAGTTGCAGCAGAAGCAGCTTGATACTCTTCAGCAAATTGTTCAGACAGTGGTGGCCAACAACAACAACTCTGCGACAACTCTTGCCGTGACCGAGCCTGCGGCCAGACAAAGTGAAATCAAACCGGAGGTACCCGAGCTTATGCCTGCGGCACCGAGAAGTTCCAACTTCGACGTGTCAAAATTCACAAAGAACTTCCGTACTTCCTTTTGCGGTACTGAAGACCCTTCGTTGGCGATCGATTGGCTGGAGGAGTTAGAGGACCGGTTCGAGCTTCTGGGTGTCGATGAGTCCAAGAAAGTCGCATGCGCTCAACTTCTACTCCGATTGAACGCGCACGACTGGTGGGCCGTGCAAAAGCGAGCAATCAGACACGACAACGAGACGGCGACAATATCTTGGGCCACCTTCCGAGAGGCGTTCGAGATCGAGTACCTTTCCGATGCTATTCGACAAGAGAAGGAGAATGAATTCATGCAGCTAAAGCAAGGGAATATGACGGTACGGCAGTATACAGCAGAGTTCAACAAGTTAGCCAAGTTCGTTGGACAATACCTGCCTTCCATAGCGAGTCGTGCACGCCGGTTCAAAGTGGGCCTACGACCATCTATCTCCGCCCATGTGTCTGTTCCTAATTACAAAACGATGGGGGAGTCTCTCAACCACGCCCTCTGCCTTGAAAGCCAATACCCTCCAGGTGCTGCCGGCGCTGTGCATACATCCAATCACAAACGCCCTAGCCACGTGGAAGGAAACAACGTGACCAAGCATCCGAACAATGGGCAATAAGGCGGGTACCAAGGGCGTAACCCATGGCCATACTGCATCCGCTGTCGCCGGAACGGTCACACTATCGTCGATTGTCGGATACCAGAGGATGGATGCTGGCACTGTGGCAAGAAGGGCCACGTTCGTTTTGATTGTCCAGCCAGAAGGCCGAACCCAATGGCGCCTCAGCAACACCGCCCAGGGAATCAAGTTCCAGTGCCTCGAGCCCAGCAACCTGTACCGCAAAATGGCCAAGACCGTCGCCCCAATGCCCAGGGCCGCGTCTACGCCATGACTCGAGATGAAGCACTAGCATCAGACACGGTCGTGACAGGTATACTTAGTTTTAATAATGTGCCTGCTCGCGTACTATTTGATTCAGGTGCTTCGCATAGTTTTATAGCGGCGGACTTTGTCGCCGAGCAGAAATTTCCGTTAGTATCATTAGACCTCGACCTTAGCGTGAGCACACCTTCGGGCACACCTATCCTCACTAATTCAGCCTGCACCGACGGGATTATCTGTATCGGCGGTCAAAAGATCGGTCTGGACATGATGGTCCTAGACATGAATGACTTCGATATCATTCTGGGAATGGATTGGCTCGGGCCGTGCAACGCAACCATAGACTGCGCCAGGAAGACGGTCACTTTTTGCATACCAGGAGTGCCTGAATTCTGCTTTTTGTGTGGTGAGGCGTCGTTGACCTGCATGTTGATCTCGGCAATCTCTGCTCGGAGGATGCTGCATTCTGGGTGCGAAGGCTACTTGGCGTCCGTCCGAGACATGTGACAGGATGGTGCAAACGTAGGTCAGACCGACGTTGTGGCAGAATTCCCCGATGTGTTTCCGGACGAGCTACACGGCATGCCCCCCCGACCGAGAGATCGAGTTCAGCATCGATACATTTCCCGATACTCGACCAATTTCTAAGGCCCCGTACAGAATGGCTCCTGCTGAACTGAAGGAACTCAAGGTCCAGCTACAAGAGTTACTCGATAAAGGGTTTATTCGGCCTAGTGTTTCACCGTGGGGAGCGCCCGTATTGTTCGTAAAGAAGAAGGATGGGTCCATGCGTCTGTGCGTCGATTACCGAGAGCTGAATAAGGCCACCATCCGGAACAAGTACCCATTGCCCCGCATAGACGACCTATTCGATCAACTGCAAGGCGCCTCGGTATTTTCGAAGATTGATCTCCACTCGGGCTATCATCAACTCAAGATCAAGTCAGACGACGTGCAAAAGTCATCCTTTCGCACCCGTTACGGCCACTACGAGTTCCTGGTGATGCCATTCGGCCTGACGAACGCCCCTGCCGCCTTTATGGATCTGATGAATAGGGTATTTTGACCCTTTCTTGATAAATTTGTGGTAGTCTTTATTGATGATATTCTCGTCTACTCGAAAGACAGGGCGCAGCATGCAGAACATCTACGGGCCGTGCTCCAGACACTTCGAGAATATGAGTTGTATGCGAAGCAGAGTAAGTACGAATTTTGGCTAAGCAGCGTATCCTTTCTTGGTCACATCATTTCGTCCGAAGGTATTGCAGTCGACCCGAAAAAAGTGGAAGCTGTTGCTGATTGGAAGCGGCCTGCGTCTTCTAGTGAGATTCGAAGCTTTCTTGGTTTGGCGGGATACTATCGACGCTTCGTGAAAGACTTCGCGAAGATTGCATCGCCACTGACTCGCCTCACTCAAAAGGGAGTCGTGTATGAGTGGTCGGATGACTGTGAAGCTTCATTCCAGGAGCTAAAACAACTACTAATTTCGGCTCCTATACTCGCACTTCCGGATGGGCCAGAGGGTTTTCAGATATTCAGCGATGCTTCAGGCCAGGGCTTGGGATGTGTGCTCATACAGCGAAACAAGGTGATATCCTTCGCCTCCAGACAGTTAAAGCCGCACGAGAAGAACTATCCTATGCACGACTTGGAGTTAGCAGCGATTGTGTTCGCGTTAAAATTGTGGCGTCACTATCTATATGGTGTGGCGTGCGCGATATATACCGACCACAAGAGCCTCAAGTATCTCTTCACTCAGAAGGAGTTGAACTTGCGACAGCGGTGCTGGCTCGAACTGATCAAAGACTATGACTTGACGATCGACTACACTCCGGGCAAGGGAAATGTGGTGGCGGACGCTCTGAGTCGAAAATATCTTGCCTCGCTATCCATCAACCGTAGACTATTACAAGATTTAGAAGAAATGGGCATCGATCTCCGGGTTCGATTCAGGGATATACGGTTGGCGCAGCTGCAGTTAGAGCCGAGTCTGCTGGAAAAGATCAAGACCGCTCAGAAGGATGATCCGTACCTGAAGAAAATGTGCGAGTTAATTTCAACAGGTAGTGCGACCGACTTTGCGGAAGACAAGACCGACGTGCTGAGAATGAATGGCCGACTATGTGTTCCGGATGATTCAGAACTACGAAAGGAGATAATGTCGGAGGCCCATTATACAAAATATACATTGCATCCCGGCAGAACCAAGATGTATAAGGACCTCCGCACGACCTTCTGGTGGCACGGGATGAAGAGAGATGTGGCGCTCTTCGTGTCGCAATGCATGGCCTGTCAGCAGGTGAAAGCTGACCATCAACGACCGGGCGGGGAGATGCAGAACCTTGCCATTCCAGAGTGGAAATGGGATCATGTCACGATGGACTTTATTGTTGGCCTGCCGAAGACACCACGGGGGAGCGACGCTATCTGGGTCATCGTCGATCGACTAACCAAGTCAGCGCACTTCATTGCCATCAAAGTTACTTGGAGCGTTGATCGACTGGAACAGATTTATCTTGACGAGATAGTACGGCTGTACGGAGTTCCAGTATCCATCGTCTCTGATCGGGATTCACGGTTCATGTCGCGATTCTGGAGTAGCCTTCAGTCGGCGCTGGGTACCAAGTTGCAATTCAGCTCAGCTTACCATCCTCAGACCGACGGCCAAACGGAGCGCGTTAATCAGATTCTCGAAGACATGCTACGGCTCTGCGCAATTGACTTCAAATCAACCTGGGACGTCCACCTACCGTTGGCAGAATTTGCATACAACAATAGCTATCAGTCCAGCCTCCAAATGGCGCCGTATGAAGCTTTGTACGGCCGGAAGTGCAGATCGCCCATTTACTGGGATGAAGTCGGGAAACGACAGATACTCGGCCCGGAGCTGGTGGAACAGACTGTGGAGAAGGTCAAGCTCATTCGGAAAAGACTAAAGATTGCACAGAGTCGGCAAAAGAGCTACGCCGATACCCATCGAAGACCGCTTGAGTTCCAGGTGGGCGATCATGTGTTCCTGAAGGTGTCGCCTATGCAAGGAGTTACTCGGTTCGGCGCGAAGGGGAAGCTGAGTCCGAGATTCGTTGGGCCGTTCGAAATACTCGAACGGGTCGCCCCAGTGGCCTATAAAATTGTCCTACCGTCGGAGCTCGAAGGTGTGCACAATGTCTTCCACGTCTTCCAGCTGCGGAAGTACGTGCACGACCCTAGCCACGTGGTAGATTTTGGCCAGCTGGAGCTAAAGTCCGACTTATCCTACGTCGAAGAGCCCGTTCAAATCTTAGAACGCAAGGATAAGCTACTGCGGAATAGGGCGATCCCTCTCGTCCGCATACTCTGGAGGAACCATGCGGCAGAAGAGTCGACATAGGAACTCGAGTCAGAGATGAAGGAAAAGTTTCCTTCATTGTTTTCATAGAGGTAGGTTCTCTTCTTAAGTTTCGAGGACGAAACTTTTTCTTAGATGGTTATGGTGTAGTGCCCCCGTCCCTACATCGTGCCCCGTTGTTCGTCCACGGGGTGCACGAAAAAGGAACACTGTCGCTATCGACTCGGTCGGGACCGATAGGTCGGGATCGATCGAATCGATCGAGTGGGAACGGTTGAATTAAGATCCATTCCACGTTATGGAATGGCTTCTTCGGAACCATGTCCCATATTCAGCGGGTAGCGCCTCGAGGATTGACTCTGCGACTGAGTCGGGAGAGACCTCCCGTTGCTCTGCTTTTCACGCCGCTTGCGTTGGTTTTGGCTTTGTTTCCTGAATGCGTTTTCGTGAATGTTTTCGATGGTTTTCATGGCTTGCGTTTGAACTTCGCATTCGTATTGAATTTCCTTGAATAACACAGTGTTCTAATCGGTTGCTTGTGCGATTTCAGGTGATCGCGTAGGCGACGTCTAGCGCGGCCAACCAGTTCCTCGCCTCAAGTAAATACTCAGGTGAGTGGCTGACCTCCTTCGTCTCGACCCTCCATTTCAAAATGTGAACTCAGGTAATGATATCGTAATTGAATGAATTGCTTAAAGAATACAAGTCCTATGGGCTAGGCAAGAAAAAGATGTGTTGCGTAGAAAAGAGATAGAATTATTACAAGCCTGCAAAACAAACAAGTAAATGAATCGATTGCGGTCTTGGACAACTTGTCGACAAGGGCGATGGTTTCTTCGAGCGACAACCCGGGGCCACGGGACCGACTCGGCCTAGGAAAAAACAGGTTATAGCCGAGCTGGGTATGAAGCAACCGGTAAGGCGGGGACTTGCATCGGAGCTCGCTACTTGCGTTGCAAGGGTCCCGTATTACCAGGCTATGTCCAAATGGCTAGTTATTGCCAGTGACCTTCACATCAAACCCTTGGTATAAATGTTAACAATGAACATGGAAGGTAATGGTAACGTCAAAATGCTTTGTATAAAATGTTTAGGGTGGCTAGAAAGATCATCAAAAAGGAAGTCATTTAATTTTTTTTATCTATTCTTGAACCAAATGAGAGCCTGGAAATTAATTAGTCACTCGCCAGTACATGTTGATTGTACTGATCCTCGCTCTCTCCACAGGTACGATAAATCAGGAGGAGCGTGCCACGTAAAGGAAGGAAACGCTCGTGTGTTTTGAAGCTTCGTTTGTGTGGTCGAAGCTTGGATCCAATCTCTTTTAAAGACTCCGCTGTTGAAAGCTAGAAGACAGATGGAGCGACTGCCCACCATCCCAGGTGGTTTTGAAATGCTGGTTGTAATCAAGAATGAATTGTATGGAATGACTATCTCATCGGCCTTCATTTTGTAATGGAGTCAGTTTGTAAAAAAAAGCCCGCGCGGCGTCCTTATATCGAGTTTGTAATATGATGTTCATTATCAATAAAGCTTGAGTTTTCCTTCTATATGAATTGAGTTCAATTTCTCTGCGTACTCTTATATATATGCTGTTGTATCGGATAACCTTATGAACCGCTTTATGCAAGCGCAACTTAGGCTTGCACGGCATCACGCCCGGGGGACGACTATCGATTCTACCGAATCGGGGCGTGACAATGACCAAGTTCAAAAACCCAACGTTCACTAATGTTCCAAATGGCCGAACTCTGGCCGAACTCGGGCCGAGTTCTCCTGAGGTTCTGCCAGTTCATTTTTGGAGAAATAAATTTTGGCTTTTTGAACAATCCTTCAAAGGCTTTTTGTAAAAAGAATATTTTTCAAAAACATGGATCATTTGTAAAAGAATATGATGGTTTTGAAAAACATTTTCGGATAACCTATTTGCCAGTACGACTCGGTGTACAATGTATTCCTAGACTCAATAAAAAGAAAAATTACATTGCTTAGCAGAAAGTACATTATGAATGGCAAACGGCTTCAGTCTTGAACATTGTCGATAACCATTGTTGAGCAGTGTCCAAAACGTCGTAGGTAAACATCTGAGTAGACTTGCATTTATATCGAGACAGAGTTTGATCAATTATTAAAATTAGGTTTGACCATGACCAATGGGCCAACACAATATGCATCGAGAAGGATAGTCCGAAGCGATAGCCCGAGCCTCATCCTCAGGAGCCAGAAATCAGAAGAGATGCCAAGAGATGACATCTGTTGCAAGAGTTGGTTTTGTATATAAAAAATGTAATATATGGGAACGAGATCATTAAAATCAGTAAAGTTTTGAGAGAATGTAACATTGTATCCGAGAGAATCGAGGGCTTGTAATCTGTTCAAATGAAATTAATAAAGAGGATTGTTTCTAGTTACCATTGTGTTCAATGCATGTATTCTAAAATATGTCCGCTGCTGCTTCAATTATCTGCAATATGTTCCACTGCGTATTGTCAATCTTGTCTATCTTGTCTTGCTTCAGGTCTTGGCCTTGTGCAAGCACAACTTAGACTTGCACGACATCATGCCTTAGCGGGGACGATCGGTCTCAAAGAGTCCAAAGCGAGGACGAAAGGACTCTACGGGATTGGGACGTGACACTATATTAATTTTGGGCTTCTATTTCAAAAAAGATTTATGTAAGTATTATAAAATAAATTATATATTTTCTTAAAATGATTTTAAATACATATTATGCTTAAAATAATATATATGTGTACGTTATAAAACTAATTCTATATTTTCTTAAAAGTATAATTGGGCCTTTAATTATAGATATTTTCTTAGATAAATATGTTTCTTCAACAAGAATATACATAAATGATTTCTTTAATATAGTAAGGGGCTTATTCTAAGTGAAGTCATTTTTCATAATAATATATGGAGATATTATTTTGAGGATGCTTTAGTTTGACTTCGAATGAATTATATATATATATATATATATATATATATATATATATATATATATATATATAGAGAGAGAGAGAGAGAGAGAGAGAGAGAGAGAGAGTGTTTGGCCTTGGGCTTACTAATACAAATAGATTTTCTAGATAAGCTTTTAATGTTGGGCCTTTATGCTAAATGTGTAGATATTAACTTTTATATATCTGAACGAGGATTAAAATACTTTCAAGAGACTATATATATTTTATATATATATATATATATATATATATATATATATATATATAGAGAGAGAGAGAGAGAGAGAGAGAGAGAGAGAGAGAGAGAGGGAGAGAGTAAGTGTTTGGCCTTGGGCTTACTAGTAAAAATAGATTTTCTAGATAAGCTTTTAATGTTGGGCCTTTATGCTAAATGTGTAGATATTAACTTTTATATATATCTGAACGAGGTTTAAAATACTTTCAAGAGACTACATATTATTCTGACTAAATACTATTAATAGAATTTATTCTACATAGCTACAAATATTTTCTAAGGTATATACTGTCTGTACGATTATTTCCATTAATCAAAATTTTCTTTTATATTATATTATTTTTGACCATGACTAATCGACACTTCCATATTTCCTTTGTCGAATTCAAACTTCTTCACAACGACCCTAGATAATTCAGCTATCCCGAACGCAATGGTATTATCGATTTTACTAGCTAAGGACCTCAGGCAAGTACATATACTATAAAACCCCTAAATTTCTATTATTTTTAAAATAAATTTGGTACTGATTATTATTTTGTATTTGTACGTCGCGTAGTTGCATTGTACGTCGTGCGCAAAATTTTGTTTTTCGTAATTGCTCGACGAGTGCAAATATGTGCGAGCGTACATATTTTTAGAAAAGTATTTTTCTATTTTTATAGTTTCAAAATAATATATATATAATAATTAGTTGTATTTGTATTTTACTTAAAGTTGTGAAAAGTATCGTATTAAGATGACCAAAACTTATTACTTTTATTTATTTATAAAATGCTAGCTTTTTTTAATAGTGTTAATTGAGAAAAAATATTTTTATGCAAATATTCCTTACATATGAGTTACATGAATTTGAATTCATATATAATTCCATTTTCGAAATTTATTAATATTAATATTTTATTATTCAAAAAGATATTTAAAAATATTTATTATTTTCGAAATTATTATTATAAGTATTTTTAGAAAATATATTTTGAAATTATTGTGGCAATCTTTGATTAGATTTTATGGATTTAATTGAGATAGTTTAAATTTAAAGATAGAATTTATATTGAGTTTAGATCATCTAGATTTAAATTAGAATTGGATTTGGATTATTATTGATTGCATCGATTTCAATTTGATTTAAATTAAATTACGAATTATCTTATGGGCGTTTAAACTATCATAGTCTTTATCCTAATGGGATTCCCACCTCCTATAAAAGGAGAGGTACTTGCCCTTTTTCCATGAACTCCAACACCAAATTTCTACTCCATTGTGCATCGTGTCCGTGCCTCCCATCCACTATATTTTCCCCAATACAAATACATCATAATCCCGTCCCGAGTCCGACAATCCCAGACCTCCATCTTGACGTGTCGGACATCTCCGACACAGGCATACCTAAATCCTAAGCTAGCCCGGACCCTTCGTCACCACCACCCTGCAGCCATCGACACCGAAACACCATCTGGCCATCTCCGGCCACCCACTGCCCCGTCACCATCATCACCACTCCCAGCTCCGTCTCTTTTCGACCGTCCATCGACTCCCACAGCACGGCCACACACAAACCAAGCACACTACCACCTCGACCACCCGCCGAAAAACCCCGACTCTACTATTCTACCACCACCGTAATCCGTGGTCACCACCACGCCAACTCCGGCCACCCGCCACCAGCACAGACCCACCACGCCACCATCACTCCCAGCACAAACTCCGACAGACCAGCACCCCATCAACCACGGCCGAGCCTCCGGCCAAACCAATAACGCCAGCACTCAAAACAACACCACCACCGCCAACGCCACCACAGTGGCATGGCCACCCGTCGCAGACCGCAACGCCAACCACCACAACCACAACCACAACCACAACCACACTTAAACTCCCAAAATAAAACACCACCCGCCTTACCTCCACCGGAGTCGCGCCCGGCCGCCGTCCGTAGCCTCTCCTCCTGGCCGCGGATAGTAGATCTGTGCCGCCGGCGATCGCCCCTACGCCACAGGTGAGACCCCTTCGCGTCCGCCTTCCTCTTCCTCCGCTCGCTGAGCCGACCCCTCCTCCGTCGTGCTCCTCCTCCTTCAGATCAGCCATCGCTCCCCTTACTCTCCCCGCTTCCTCCGTCGCCTCTTCCGGCGCAGCGCCCCATCGCAGCGCCGCCGACAAGCATTGAGCTCACTCCCTCCTCCTCTTCCCGAGTCCCTCGGAGTCTCCCTCCACGCGTCTCCACCACGAACGCCGCACGCCGCCGGAGCGGTGAGCCTCGCCGGACCGTCGCTCCTTCCGTCTCTCCTTCCCTCTCTCTCTCCCCCTCGAAACCCTATCATGACTCTCTCTCTCCCTCTTTCAAGTACTTGTATTAATTGAGCACTGATGTCTCATCGAAGAGGAGAACAACATACATGTACTGTGAAATTGTTATTGTTATTATTATTATTATTTCTGTTGTTTTATTGGTATATTACTATATCATATAAAGATAACTATTTTTATGTTATTATTTTATAATTCTACATACACATATATTTAGGTTTAGGTATAGGAATATAAGTGATATAAGCTTTGGAAAAATTTATTATTATTTTTGCCATATTTTAATTAGAGATTTGTAAATGAATTTAGGAATCTAATATATATTATTATAGTATTTCTAATATAGCTTTGACTTAAATGTTGGTTTTAAAACCCTAATAAATTATCTAGATTTTTAATGTTACCTAGAAATATGTTGACCCATAAAATGTAGTTTGCAAATTATGAAATAAATTCTTAGTATTTTTTTCTTCAATATATATCTAAAGTATTTTTAAATTATAAAATATAGATTTTTATCGAAACTCATATCTTAACAACCTTAGAGTTTTAGCCCAAATCGATTTTCCATAATTTTCAAGTATCTATCAAAATATATATATTTTAACTAATAATTATAGTTTTCAAGGATTATAAATAGTTTCTAAAATCATATATACCTTATTTTAGCTGATTTCCTTCGATTATTATCCTGTCCATAGCTAGTCCCACTAGTCCTATTCTATTGCCAATCATGGACCACCTTATGTCAAACCTAACTAATTTGACCCTTCTGGACCCAATGGAACTGTCCGTGCCACCATCAGAGGTCACCTTGCATAGTTGTTGCATCAAAGTCGCAGTTCGTGACACCTTGATCATCGCAGCACACCAGACGTCCTACAAGGCAAGACACCTTGCCATTTGCTATTTATTTATTTAGCTCATATTTTATGCATTATTTATTATTTTTTTATGCAAAATAAACTGTGATACCTGGCATAACCTGTTAGAACTTACTGTTCAGTTATATTTGCTGCTATGTATTATTTTTTTACGCATTAAACCTAGATTTAAGGGACCACCTTTGTGTGTTGCATTCATAGGCCTTGACATATTTGTACCATATTGTTGTGAGTTATATGTAGAACTCGGACATGCGTGACTGGCTGGCTACAGGTACGTATAAGCTGTGCGAGAGGAATAACCGCTAATAGAGGTTGCATGCTTAGTTTGACTTAGCGGCTAATAGAGGTTTTGTGTTATGGATACAACATAGTAGGCATTGGGCTGGGAGGACAATTCCTTAGCATATGGGCTTCGATGTACTTTCCCTTGTGACCTGGAAGCTCCGCTGGAGATATGGGGTTGATGACCCATGATTACTGACAGCCACTGGCGTTCTGCGGAATGTTATGCTCTTACTGATTGGGCCTCTGGTGCCCCAAGGGGGACCATGTCGATCCCATTTTAGCCAGGGCCCATGCGTTGGAGGATATTCTTAAAACTTCATATACTTAGACTGGTTAGGCTACCTTATTCGTTAGGTATGAGTACTTTTGGTTTGGGTACTTGTATCTGATCGTAACTTGGAACAATAACTTGTCGCAGATTAGTTTGTCATATCTTGTCCTTGTTTGGTTGTAGGAGAAGATATTGAACCTTGTTGGGGTCTGGATACTATATTGGATTTATAGCATGAAAAGATACGTCATCGTGAATTAGTTTACCATCTCCTGTCCTTGTTTGGTTGGGAAGATGTACGCTAGTTCAATAGGTGTGTATTGGACCATGTTATAATTCAATTGACTTATTTATTTGAGCAATTTATATTCAGTTATATTGGCATTATATTATGTGTCGTGTTACGTCCCTCTGAAGACCTGGTTATCTCACCAGGTGTGTGCTATTGTCTTTCGCAGGTATTCTAGTCGTGGACATGATCATCTCTATTTTTTCGAGGATGATTGCACTTGGATCATCTTCGCTTCGCTCGCCAAACTCTTTCTTTTGTGATGTATTTCTTTTCATAGTTGGTAGTAGATTTGTCTCTGCCCAACTACATGTACCAATGACAATTCATAGTTGATTATATGATATCTTTTATTCTTATATTTTGTGGATGAGATTAGTTAGTTGTGATTTACTGCATTTTACAGCTTATGTATTCATACGAGGCCCATATACTTCGTATGTATATAGCTGGCATGTCTACGTTCCTAGTCCTACGTATTTTGGGACTGGAGCGTTACATATATTGATTGCTTTCAATTCTTAGTAGTTTTTCCATTTCATGTTTATCCATATGCTCTCATGCTTGCTGACATGCTTGTCACACGGATTAGTATCATGGATCTCTACATACTATATTCTTGATTCTTATTTACATGCTTCCATGTTTGTGACTTGTTCGAGTCCATGAGTACTAGTCGGGCGAAAAAATATCTTAGTAGACGTGTGAACTACCCAGAAATATCCTTCCATGTCTTTCGTGGAGAATGGCAGCCGCACACTACACGTGCGGGGTGCCAGATTTACCCCTAGCCGTTCACAGGTCGAAACCGATATTTCAATACACATAGATAGTTGTCCCATTTATTAATTCTTGTCTTTCTCACCACTTTCCATGTCACATTGATTACATTTTCTACTAGTTGATATACTCAGTTCTATGTTCCTGCTTTCATACTAGTTATGCCATGACATCAGTTTACTTTCTATTTTTCCTTCATATATGCTATTTTCATGTATTATAAATTCTATTATATTTTCGAATAGCCTGCCGGTTTGTGGGCTTGTTCCATTCCTGACTGGAAACCAATATTTTTTAGGTTAGTCCCGACTACTCATAGCATTGGGGAGACATGGGTGTACTTGCAGGCCAAAACCTAGAGATTAGTTTAGATAGAGATGTTGTAGTCATTTTTAATATCTGTAAGAACATTGTACTCTTCTTTGTAAATTTTGTAAAGCTGGTTTAGTCTTGTGAATGAGCAATAAAGTTATTCTTTATGTAATTTTGAGCATCATGGCCCTAACAACGTTCTACCGCCGACTCTGTGGCGTAAGCTGGCTTGGACATGCACTCGTATCCCAAAAATTGGGTGCAGATCATGACAAACCTAAACCAACACTTTTATGAGTTACATCATATTATCATTTCATCTCTTCTACCCAAGATGGGATCTACTGACGAGATCACGTTCTTAGAGTTATCTGCGATGTATTATATCCACTTTGGGATATCCTTTTTTTTCCTAAGACTATGTTATCCTTCATGATCAACTGTCGAAGGGCAGGCTGTAACCTCCTATTCCGTATGCATTTGGCGGCCATCTTCTAGAAATTTGACATCGATTTAGAGTCTTGTCCCACCTCTGGAATGCCTTTAGACCTTCTTAGGTCTAAGAAGTTCCCTCACCCTCCTAGTGATGCTCCACCTCCACCTCCACCTACTCCAGTCGCAGGCCCAATAAATGCTCCAGCCCCTGCAGCTCCGGGTTATACTATTGACGAGCTCTATCAGCGATTGGATGCTTTTATCACTCTCCAGGGACAACAACATCAGACCTATCTGACTCGCTTTAGTGATGTTGAGTTTTGCCACATTTCTCAGGCCCAGGTCTTGAGAAATGTGATGGTAGACATCCAGTGGAAGATGGTTCACCATCCTACCGCCTCGACGACCATCATCCGTCATCCTGATTTTGATGGACCGAGACTTGGTGATGCTCCGTCGTATGCTTACTTCGACCCGACGTCTGCTTATTTTGATCCGACCGAGCCTACTGCTCCGCCCACTGATCCTACTGGTGGTGCTGATAGTTGATTTTGTTTGTCGTTTTGGACTAGTATTTTGTGTGGATTTGTCTCGTTGATGATGATCTGAGTTGTAGTGACACTTATTACCTTTTTATGCTTTTTGGACTTGATTCTCTATAGTAATTTCTTATTATGCACTTTGGACTTATTAGTTGTAGTGGCATTTTCATTTATTATATGAGTTGTTAGTTTTCCCTCTACTACTGATGTTCTAGTACTGCTACTACTGATATTATAGTTCATACTATTTGAGATGTTAACTTGTCATATCATATATTTGGTATTACTTTATCTTTCTTTGTTGATGTTGGTATTACTCTGGCCAAGTTCGGTCAGGGTGGTTTGAACAGAATTTTGAATTCCCTCCATATCTGCATCCAACGTTCGAATGCAAGATTTATGCATCCGAACTCTGCCTGAATTCGGTCTACAAAAACAATATAAATAAAGAAAAAACTTTCATATTTTTAAATCACTCATTTATTCTGTCTTCTCTTCTCTATTCATTTCTAAGTATTTTCTACGAGATACACTTTCAAATCAAGCCTATACTACTCTTAGTCAAGCTACTACAGTTTCTGTTTAAATCTAGAGTTTAGTTGTGAAGAGTTGTATCGGAGGCTGTATTCAGAAAACGTTCCAGTTTTCAAATTGCCTTCTGGAGTCGTTTGTACACTTATCGCCAAGCATGGTGTTGTGAATTCGGTCGTGCACTTGTCCCCAAGCATGGTGTTGTAAGTGTTACAAGCACTCAGTTAAAGCTTGTGCCATATTGGATTAACATCGAGCATGAGTACTCAATACTGGACTAGTCCTCCACAAGGGATACCAGTATATATCACTGTGTCACTGAGTTTGATCTTCTTAACTCTTACTTTATTGTAATTCATTTATTGTTATATCAGCTGCTCTTACTTGCCATAGTTTATAATTTTTAATTGGTGATTTATTTTGCTACACATGCCCGCACTCTATTCACCCCCTCTAGAGGTGCTCAATGGTCCTACAATCCAAACCAATATGTCTGACCGGTCTAGGAGCTGCCCTCTCCAGCCTGGTACAAAGTCCCCTCTCCATCCTTCTACAAAGTTCCCTCTCTAGCCTGGTACGAAGTCCCTTCTCTATCTTGTTGAGTAGTCCCATCTCCGTACTGATCCACATACCTATAACTTCGTCTCTGACTAACAGTCCCGGCTGGATAATCTGCTAGGATATAGATCGGAGGCATATGGGGCACTGGACCATGCATAATATTTTAATCCATAGTAGGCGCAAGCCTTTGGAAAAGATCTCGTCCCGACGACCACATGTTTGATTGCTTGTTCAATTTCTAGATAATGTAAGTTAAAAAATATTTTAATAAATCTACTAAAATAAAATGTACTGAAAGATAAATAAAGATGTACAAATTTGGTAAGACTATATAATAATCCACATATTACAATTATCTACAATTCTATTATGGAACCACAACTCCTCAAATCTATAAGCTTGGTTGCATACACGTGTACTCCCCACCAACATCTATAAGCAATGTCACCTCAACCTGCATTGGTTAAACCAAATGTTAGCAAAACACAAAGGCAAAACTTAAATAGAAATAAAATTTAAACGTACAATCATCTGAAGATTCCATTTGTCGAGACATATTTTCTAAACTATGTCCTACGTATCTCGTATCCCAGCCATGAAGGAAACCCTGGATTCTAAATAGCCCATGACATGTTCCATAGCTTATAGCTAATAGAGCATCATAAATGATTTGCACCATCCCAAACTAACGAAAAACACCATCTGCTGGATGGTACATGATCCGGTAGTGATATGATAATAAAAAATATGTTGACTATATGAATATGACATCCTCTGAATATCAGGAGCATCAAAACGTATAATGTATGACATCCATGAAACCTATTTGATCTACTATAGAGAATATAATAAATACATAAATAAAAATAATAAAAATATAAAATATAAAATTATCTTACCTCTGTATGTTGTAGAGATTGTGCTTAATAAATGGAGACAACCTGATATATGCATTGTGCCTGGTCTACTGCATCAATCGTCCATCGTCAAGCTATCGAAAAAACATCTGTTTTACGACTAATATCGGTCACCTGTCTACCAATAGAGAAATACTCATATGACCAAACCTAAGTAGAAACAACATGATAAAATTATATCCTATCAAGATACATGAAAAATGTACAAACATGATAAAAATACCTATAGTAGTGACATACATCTAGTAAGATTTTTGCTATAATTCTCCACTGAGGTTATAGACACAAACTCTGACAAGGAGAAATACAGATACGCCAAAACTGTTGCTCCCTATGCATATTGTGTGCCAAGCACCAAATTTTCCAAAAAAAGGTAGAAGATAAGCACTTACTTTACAACTAGTTTTGTTTGGAAACAGAATTTAGCCACATAAAGCAAGTAAATACAGCCTCATGTAACAAATGATCTGAAATACTAAACTATAATTAGATAAATCTTCTGACTAAAAATAAATGAATTAAACTTCATACCCGATTGTCATCTACGTTCACCGGACCATCAACAGTACGGTTAATATCCATGTCGCGTAGCCAGCTTACGCTGACGTTCGGTCATTTTCCTCACTAGCAACTAAAAAGTGTTGCATTAGGGACACCAGCTCTCATCCAGACTTAACATCAAGTCCTGTCGTGTCGCAGGAACTGTAACTCATCTATATAATAGAATCCAAAAGCCTGAACCAAGGCCTTTTGGAAGGTAGTTAACTCCTATTTGGCATAGTTTGATGCGTTACGCCATTGACTACGTTCCCTTAAGCGTACTTCGTGACTATAATCGTATAACAACAAATATAATTTAAACAAGTAAATAAATTATCTAAAATAAGTAAATATAAAAAATACCTCTCCATCAAATACAAGTTGAGATATATGATTTTGACGTTCTTGGATCTCTTTATGACCGGTCGGTCCACCGGGAATACGGTCATCGTTTTGTTCATTTATCTTATTCCTCCTATTTCTCTCTTGTGCTCTTGTACTTTCTTTATGAGTGTGTGAATATGTGAATGGAACTCACCACAAAGGTTCTTTTTATATAGAGAAACCTCAGCCTTAACCATTTGGTTTCGGCCAATCATGAAGCGCCATTGTCAATGGCACCTCAATCTGACCCTTAGGATTCTGACCAATCAGAATTTTTCCAAAAAAATAAAATATGCACAGGGCCCCAAAAAGAAATATGGTGCCATTTGTAATGGTGCCCCATTACTTTTCACATGGGGTGCAGTTGACAATGGCACCCCATTCTGTAGGATTGAAATATAAAGCGATATACTCAAGGGGGTGAATAGAGTAGGCAACGAAATATTAGCTATTAGAAATTGTTAGTAGCAATATCACAAAAATATATCACAAATATGAGAAAGTAAAAGTAAAGTGCAAAGAACAAACACAAACACGACGATGTATACTGGTCTCCGTCTTATGAGGACTAATCTAGTCGAGAGAACTCTAGCTCCCGTTTGAAATCCTCTATGGAAAACTATATGTTTTTATATGAAGTCCTTGCAACTTTTACAAGCGCGAGCTTTGATCCAAAGCACTCGACCAACTTCAATTATGAAGTGTCTTACTTCTATCAAACCTCTTGATTATAATCACTCTGAACTTCTAGACCATACCGTACTGGCAAATTGACTAGAGGATTGTAACTGGCTTTGAATTTGAAAATAAAAGCTTAGTAGGGCTTTGGAAGATCGTAGTAAGCTTAGAGAGAAGAGATAAGAAAGTGAATTGGTGTGTTGAAATGGTAGAAATTCTTCTCTATTTATAGGATTTCCAAATTGAGAATTCGGGCAGAATTTGGACAGAATTCTATGAGAGAATCTCGGCATATAGCCGTTGCATCCGTAACTACGGGAAGACTGAGTTTAAAAAGAAATTTTCATGGAACCGAACTCGGGCCAAATTCGGGGTAAATTTGCTCTGAATTCTGTTGGTCCAGAATGGTTTGGGTTTTGGGTTTGCAACTTAGGTTTTGGTCTTTTAAAACTTTTCAAGCAGCTAGGAATTGGATTTTTGGTTTTGGACTTGTTTTAAAAATGAAATGGACATTTTTGAAAATATTTCTTTGGTAGCCTATTTGCTAGTATAACACAGTTTACATTGTATTCCAAGACTCAATAAAATATGAAAATACATTGATAATTGATAACTGAAAATACAGATGCAATGACAAATACGACTCCAAGACCTGAACGGTAGCAATTCATAATCTGTAGTAGTTCGTCCAAGCAGCCCTTATATCGAGACATGTTTAGATCAATTATTAAAATTCAGTTCGACCATGACCAACGAGCCAACAATATCCCCCATTTTGATAATTGACAAACCTTGATCAATATAACATCTTGATATTGTATTTGACAAAATTTTAAAATGTTTGTTCGTTTGTTTGGTATTGTCTCCTCTGAAATAATTATCCTGAATATGATGTTAGATCCTTTTCTCCCCCCTTGTCACTTAGTAAAATAATTGCAAAGAGATAAGCTCCCCCGTAATTTATGCTTAAGATACAAACAGTGGAGAAAAACAGAGATAATAATAATAAAAAGTTTACAGACAGTTTATGATCTGAAGCAGTAGCTAAATGCTAAGCATAAGTTCATACGAAAAGAAGACAATAAATACTAAAATAAAAATGCATAATAATAGAAAAAAGAGTTTAAAAATAATCAAATCAGTATCTCAAACAGTCATAAAAGTGCATAAAAGAAAATAATACTATCTTGGAATGTAGGAACATTTCCAAGAATACATAGACATAAATAGAGTCTAATAAGATAACATCTAGACAAATACAATAATGTCTAGATCAATTCCTCATCATCGTCAGTACGATCAGTATCAACACCATATCCATAAGGACCAGCCCCAGAAGTGCCAGCTCCATGAGATGGATGTGGAGTAGCACTAGAACCACGATACCAATCATAGGCATTACCGGGGTTGAAGTAGTGATGAATCGCCTCATCCTCATAGCGGTAACTAGAAACAATAGGATCTCGTAGAAGAGAACTGGCATACTGACCAGTCTGAGCAAAATACAGATCCGTAAAAGAATTTGTAAGTGTCTGGAACCGACTAGCATCACGAAAATCTTGTTCCTTCAATGTCTCGGTCACAAACGCTCGCAAAGAGTTGTGCTCATCCAGGTGAGCACGCTGCATATCGTCCAAATGCTGATAGAGGCCCTCAAATGACATAGGATAAGTCTGAGGTAGAGAAGGTGGTGCAGTAGGAGGGGTAAGAGGGACAAATATGCACTACGATGAGAGAGCAACAGATGCTTAGGCTCAGAGTCACGAGCACAAGAGGACAAGTCAATCTCAAAATACTGGAAGATGATAGGAAGGATCATCTTGTAGAGAAGATTCCTGTTCCTCTCGCGATACCTAGCCATCATCTGGATAATCATCTTAGGGGCAGAAAAGGAAATCCTATTACGAATGTGATAGAGAGCAGACATTTCAAGACTAGTTACATCGCCTTTTGAGGTGGAATTTGGTAGTATAGTGGAATAAACAATCAAATGTAACTCATAGAAGAACAAGTTCAAGTGTACGACTTTGAACTTGTCGGGACGGGCGAGATAAGGCGCACAAAGTTGAGTCTTAAAGTTGTTTAAATTCGTGTCATTTGGAAATTCAAAATCAGTGATATCGACAAGTGGCTCACCTACGTTTGGAATTTATAGGATTGTCGCTAAGTCTTTATCATTGAATTGAATATCAATGCCGGCGACACGACTTTTCACAAGATAATCATTATCAGCTAAAGTAAAATTGCAGTAAAATAGCCGAATTGTATTTGTGTCAATAGAAAATGAGTGTGTAACAAGATTATGCAATCCCAAAGTTTCAAAGTAAGGTTTGTGAGACGGAAAGATCGTCCACTTTATCGGTACGCTGGGGCAAATTTTACGAATTGAAAAATTCGCATACCATAATAAAGATTGTTCTAGGGTTTCAAAGAAAAAACTCATTAAATGCCCCATTGTCTGTTTGTACGGGCGAAAAGAGAGATCCTTGTATAGGATCAGAAGATGAGGCTTCTTCACTAGATGTCTTCATTCTCTTGAAAGGATTATTGATTCTAGGCATGATTTTCAATAAAAAATATAAAATATCTATGAAATAAGAAATTAAGAAACAGAGAGATAGAAGAAATAATACCTTATAAAAAAAGTATGTAGAAGAGGAGGAGATTCCACGCCCGAATCCAAAGTTTTGAAGCAAAACTCCAAAGTAATAGGGAGGAATCAAAGGATGAAAAATAGGGTTTAGGGTGTTTTTTGCGCCTGCTGTGCTATGTTTGAGGAGGAGGAAGATGATAATAAAAGTGGGGCCTTTCAGTTCTGTTTAAAATACCCGACGCCAGTCGAGTTTGGGTCAAACTCGGGCCAAATTCCGACCGAGTTCGCCTAGAACTCTGTTGAGGTATTTTGCACAAAAAATGCCACTTTGTATTTATTATTCCTTTTTAATTATTTAATTCGAAGATTAGTAATTTTAAATTTCAATTAATATAAT
This sequence comes from Iris pallida, assembly GCA_029216955.1. Lineage (NCBI taxonomy): Eukaryota > Viridiplantae > Streptophyta > Magnoliopsida > Asparagales > Iridaceae > Iris > Iris pallida. Next base: position 3,587,443 of record JANAVB010040620.1, read on the forward strand.
TAAAATTATTTTATGAATTAAATTTCATTACGCAGCGAGTCTCAGATTAGCTATAGGGATACTGTCCCAGCTAACGGAGGTTCACAGTGGAACACTTAAGTACCGTTTCGCTTTAGCCGTAGTCGTGGTGACAGACAGAACCTTTGTAGGCTTGTTTCGAAAACAGTTTTTGCATATTAAAAAATAATTAATAAAATAAAATTAATTAATATTATTGACATCTAAAATTTCTAATTATTGACGTAAATAATTGAATCGATCTTTCGCTAAAGGTTTTGTAAAGATGTTAGCCAATTGTTTCTCTGTCTCTATATATTCTAGACTGATGTCTTCATTTGCTTATGGTTTCTAAGAAAATGATGTCGAATCTCAATATGCTTAGTGCGAGAGTGACATACAGGATTCTTAGTCAAGTTGATAGTGCTAGTGTTGTCACAGAAAATGGGTATGTGTGTGTAGTGTAAATCAAAGTCTTCTAAGGTTTGCTTCATCCACAAAATTTTTGTACAACAACGTCCTGCGGCGATGTACTCAGCCTCAGTAGTTGATAATGCGACAGAATTTTACTTTTTGCTAAACTAAGAGACTAGAGCCTTACGTGAAAATGACTCGTGCCGCTAGTACTTTTTCTATCTACTTTGTATCCAGTATTTGGGACTTTTCCTTCACCTCTCATGTGTTTCATTGCAAAGCACGCAAGCATACAATTCATCATTAAGCACCAACAATTTACGGGTCATGTGATTATTTATCTTTTATTATCATTTTGGGTTCCATGCTAGATAACATTCAGCAATTCGACATGCAAACATAGCATACTAATCCTTTTATTAAGCATGAAGCTAAAGGATCTTCGAAGGCTTCAATACTAATCACATTTATAAGATGATTCCTGCCACGATCACATAGCCTTCTAAGTGATCCTTCATATATTTCCAAGTCCAACAAGGCTTCATCAAACCAACCATCCATCATAAGGCATCTTGCGGGTCGGGGTACTACAATATATATCACTCAAAAAAAGGTTCGTCCTCGAAACTTAAACAAAACTCATCTCCAAAACTTCAACCAACTTTTATGAAACTTTTCAACGATCAACTTACACCGTTTAACAATATTTCTCCGCAATATTATGATTGATTTCAAATGATCCATCTCGCCACAGCATCTCCATTTGATTCAAAAATTAGTTTACCATCTTTGTTCTTTCCTCCAACACTTGTACAATTACTTAGCATATGATAATCCTCTCCTGTGGCTTCGTTTGAATTCAGCATACCACTTAGTTGGAATCATACACATATTTTAGGCATTCCAAAAATATATATATTTCAACCAAGATCAGTGATAAAGAAAACGAATGAGCTACATGTATAACTTCATTTTCGAACATCAGCAATTCCTTTTTGAGCATCTCGTATAATCCTAATTTGTTTATTCAATATTCCAACCAACTAATAACACAATAGATGTTACCAATTCCAACTCGAAAAATTTCTTCCCAACCGATCCAAATTTTCCAAAGTATTTTGACTTAGTTATATCAAGTCTTCCAATGAATCCAGAGTTCTCTTTCAAGTCTATTGTCATCCATACCACCAAATTGATAAAGCCAATAGTCACATTTTATTTCGACACCACGATTCTTATCAATCGACTCATGTACCTATTTCGTTTGCTTCCGTACACTTTATTTGTAACTCGTAATTTTTTTGATTATAATCCATCTTCCAAGTTGTACCATCATTCCACTTTAGTACAATTTCCCGATGTACTCAAATATTTCTCATATTGATCAAGCCAACATATTATCATCTCGTATGTGCAACTCTTATTTCCAGTAGCATTAATTCGAGGGTCATTTTAAAATTTTATTCGCTCTTGTTGATCCCGACTACATGCACTATCCCATTCTATCGTACACTTATTCTCAATTCTGATCCGATTATCCATCAATGACGTTATTCCAACTATCGTAAGGCACTACCAACAATTTACACAACTCAATATGATTCTACCAATCAATCAAATCCGGCCAGTTCTAACAATTTTTGACTTTCCGAATAAAGACAACCAAGTTCCGAAGCCAACATAAATCGTTATTCTGTCCAACGTTATAACATTGAATTTTCCAATCTTTATTCTATTCTGAAGTTTACTTCCCGACATATCTCACTCGTTCCGACAATACTCACACAACATCAATGGGGACATCCTAAGGGTCTCCAACATAGCTTTCGGTCAAGTCTCTACGGTCAGCTATTCTAAGCTAAACCAGACAACTAGCTAACTCATCTGAGATGGATAGCTATAGGACATATCTATATTTGATCTTAAAGGCAACCAATTCTTCTTATAGGTACTTTATTTTATCTTAGGGACAATCTATGATCCGACCAACTTAAGGGACATGGGACACCACCCCAATCTTATGAACTTATTCTCAATACGAACAACTGAAATATCATCGCTAATAAATATGAAACTTAGGCAACCAACCGACACTCTAGGGTCGTCTATATACCCGTACTTATCCTCGGGTTATACCCAACAAAGTCATTTTAGACTTACCCACAACCGACAAAATCTATCCAACAATTCTTATGGTCAATCCCAAAGCCATCATATAAAACTTTATCAATCGATCATCCAAATATTCAGTTTCCACTTGCATAGACGTAACATCACCTACTCAATCTGACTTGTATTCTCATATCGTACCTAAATTGTGTCTATTCAGTCGGCCAACATTTTCAAGTCATAATTCAACATTGCTACCTCAATAGTCTATCATTTATAGTCTCTTTGCTTCTGTCTCTTTGCGACATATTAAATTCCCACATTTCTATATCATCGATATATAATCGTATTTCTTTCGAAGGCATCGTTTATGAATTTTGCTAGCACCAAACACGATCATCTCTTAGCAATTCACGTTAACCATCAATATTCATTTTGTATCATCTTTTAATAATTCCATAAGAAGATTTTGTAGGATCGATGACACCTCTAGGGGGGTGAATAGAGTGCAGCAGAGAATAATTACCAATTAAAAAATCTAAGCAGGTGAAATAAATATAAATGAACTTGAAATGCAAAGTAAAGAAATAAGTATAGTGGAGGCAAGAAAGCAATACGCAGACACAACAGGTTTATATTGGTTTTTCTCTGAAAGGACTAGTCCAGTTCGCGATAACTCATGCTCGCTATAATCCACTATTTTGAATAGAGATTATACCGCGTGCTTTACTTCGAAGAACACGCCAACTTCAACACCGTCGTGTTTTTATCCGAAGCCCACGATCAAACTTCAACAACACCTTTCTGAGAAAAGCTTTTATACACCAAGCTTGTACAACTCGAATACTCCTAACCGGAAACCACCGACACTAGAAGAATAGGAGCTGTCTTGGAGATTGGAAGATTCAAGCTTTGTAAAATGGATAAAAAGCTTAGGAATAGATAGAGAAGATGAAGAATGAATGAGTGAATAGAAATGATAAAATCTTCTCTTTTTATAGAATTTTTTTGAGACAGAGTTCGGGCAGAACTCGGCAGGCTAACGTTCATAATTTTCAACGTTTGAGATCCAAAAGACTAGGAAAAGCTTATGACCAGGAGAAATCTAAGGTGACCGAGTTCGGACAGAACTTCGGCCGAGTTTGGTTGCTAGGATTTCTAGTCCTTTTGATTTGGTTTGATTTTGCTTTTGGATATGGGTTTGGTTTTGGGTCAAGGATTAGATCAAGGATTTTGGATTGAACTTCTAAATCGCCAGTAATCCCGATGCACAATATTTCTAGACTCAATAAAGGAAAAAAATACAGAATAAAGTACAAAAAATTTGTGGAGATGAAATATGCGGTCTTCTGTTTCTTTTCATATCAAGTTCGAAGTTTTAAGTCAATTATCGAAATTCGTTTGACCATGGCTAAATGGGCCAACAATCTCTCATATTTTGATAATTTAACAAAAGTACGATTGATACTTAAGAATTTGTTCCGCTCAATTTGGAAGAAGACTTGATGCGGTACAAAAGGTACGATAGTAGCTTTGGCCTTGAATATTGGTACAATATATTTGCTCTCTCGTAATGTATGGTCAAGTCTTGTTACTCCCCCATAACAGTCGGCTGAATATCTGTAAAGTCTAGAAAAATAATATCTCTAAACAAAATTTAGTCATAAACAATTTTTAAGCAAATTTTTAAGTATTTATCGCTATTACTCCCCCGTTTTGTCATATAAACAAAATGACTTAATCAAAATAGCAATACTCATCACAATCAAGATTAGAGCAAAACTTTAAACATCTAAACAGTAAATAATGCATAGTATTGAAAACAAAAAATATTGATATAACTGAAAGAGATAGAGTTCATACAACTAGTCCAATAAACTAAAACTGATAATGCTTGAAAGAAGCATTTATCACTAATACATAGTCACAAAAAAACATAACTAGTGATGGTCTACCACGAGGAAATATATCCTCAATCATCATCCTCATCATCATCATCAACACCTACCGCCCTGGAGGACCGGTCTCAGCAGAATGGTTGGGATCATAATGGGCAGCAGCAGGGTCAAAGTATTGCTGAGGCTCTGGATCATCAATGCGATAACCAAGTCTAGTAGGATCAGGAACCATAGGAATAGGACCACTAGGGTTATGAACAAGACTGTATGACATATCCCACACAGAGTTGGATAAGGCCTGGAGTTGGAGGGTGGTACGGAAGTCCATGGACCAAAACTGGTCCATCATGAGTGCCTAAAGTGACTCAAGAGTAACACCACCGGAAGGATGAGTATGATGGGTGTCAACAGCTAATGGGTCAACCGGAGGAGAAGGAGCCTGGATGGAAGCAGGAGCAGCACGACGATGCTCATGAAGATAAGCAGGAGCACCATCCTATGGACAATCCTCAAGCATAACCTCAAAGAACTGAAAGATGTAAGACATATACATTACATAGAGTAGTCATTGCGGTTTCTTGCGACACCTTTCTGTAGCAGCGATGATCGTTTTAGGCAGACTAAAAGGGACGTGAAAATGGAGATGATAGATAGCATAGAGTTCTAAGTAGGAGATCTCATCTGTGGCGGTATTGTTTGGAATGATGGTGGATAATAAAATTCTATGAAGGTCAGAGAAATAGTTGTTCTAGTGTCTGGGATGAAGAATGCCTTTGGGCTGTGGGTTTGGTGCAGATAACGAGTCGCAAAATGAATCAAAAGTTGTCCCTTCGGGAAATTGCACCGACGTGATATCAACTAATGCTTCCCCAACATTGAGAATGTTAAGCATTATAGCCAAATCATCGACATCAAAGTCAATATCAATTCCACCAACTTTTGATTTTACTTTGCCGTTAGTGACCAATAAGTTACAATAAAACATGCGAATTGCATTGGAATATATTGGAAAACTAGACTGAACTAAATCTAGCAACTCAAAGTGTTCAAAAATGTTTACGTGATCAAAAAATAGTATGAATTTGATAGGTGAACCCGAACAAATATTTCTTTGATGAAAATCACTAAACCACTCATTTGATGTATCTTGTGATACAAATATAAAATAATCAAAGAAGTCACCATCCGGTTTAGAGGGACTGAAAGTGAAAAGAAGGCCGCTTCATGAGGAGTTGAGGACGAACCTTCATCAACTTTTCTTTTCTTTTTGGAAGAAATAGGAATTTTAGGAGCCATTGGAATTGAAAAGGATGGAAGTAGTAAAAATATACCAAAATTGATGGTAGACAGTTGAAGAAGTAGGACCGATTGTAGGAACGAGTTGTAAAGCGTAATACTCTAGAGGTAGGGTGAATAGAGTAGGCAGCAGAAATTAACTATTTAAAAATGTTAGTAACAAGATCACAGATAATATATCACAGATATGTAAATGAAAAGTAGATAGTAGAGAGCAAACACAAACATAAGGATGTATACTGGTTTCCCTCTTGTGAGGACTAGTCCAGTCGGAAGAACTCTAGCTTCCAGTTGAATCCACTATGGAAAATTACCACAAGTTTTCATCTGAAGTTCTTGCAACTTCTACAACGCGAGCTTTGATCCGAAGTACTCGACCAACTTCAATTGTGAAGAGTCTTTCTTCAATCAAGCCTCTGATTACAACCACTCTGAAACTTCTAGATCATACTGTACTGGCAAATCAACTAGAGGATTGTAACTGGCTTGGGATTTGAAAATGAATAGCTCAGAACACTTTGAAAGAAGTAGTAGGCTTATAGAGAAGAGATATGAAAGTGAATTGGTGTTGAGTGATTTGAAATGATCGAAATCCTTCTCTATTTATAGTTTTTCCAATGACAGAATTCTGACAGAATTCGGACAGAACTCTATGAGAAAATCTCGTAGGGATCCGTAACTGTGGGAAGACCAAGTTCAAAAAGCAACGTTCACTAACCGAACTCTGGCCGAATTTGGGCCGAACTCTGGTCGAGTTCTGTTGGAGTTCTATCAGGTTTTGCAAATTAGTTTTGGACTTTTGAAAAGATCAAACAGTTAGGAAGTAGTTTGGACTTTTGTAAGTGGGCTTGTTTTCAAAATGAAAGGGTATTTTGAAAACATTTCTTGGGTAGCCTATTTGCCAGTACGATGCAGTTTACATCGTATTCCTAGACTCAATAAATATGGAAAATACATTGATAAAATAGGAAAATCAAGAGCCCTTTGATGATGCCTTTCTTCAAATATTTTAGCAGACTTGAAGATGCCTTTTTTACTGACGTCGGTCGTCCAAAGATAAACAGATCTGGATAGGTCATTAGGCGGTTCAGAGAAATCTTCTTGTATAACGCCGTCTTTGGCCCATCAATAATTCTCTATTGCATATGTCCTGGTTTGACAAGGCTTGATCATGCTTACTGCATGTCTATAAGAACATGTTAGACGAACAAAACAAAATGATACAAGCATAGCAATATGATATAGAAAATTTAGGACAATGCTAATATTAGGACAATGCTAAGTTTAAGTAGCAACATGATAGTGATTACATGAATATTAGTGATGTCATTATGTTAAACTTAATTGATTAGCCATATTCAAAAACATGATATAATCATTGGGCTAACAGAAGAGAACTTCAAGAGAGCTCTGATTCCAAGATTTGAAAGCTTAAGAAGCATGGAGGAAGGAGAGCTAGGAAGTTAGGGTTAGGGTTTTTGGTAGAATTTTTGTAGGCTTGGTGAGGAAGATGATAATGTGGGGGTTTAAATATGGAGGAGACCCGACTATCCAGCTTCTGTTCTGATTCACCCAGACCGAGTTCGATTTGAGTTCGGACAGAAGTCTGACCGAGTTCGGCCACTTGGTAATTAGGACAGAATTGGAAAGTTTGTGATATGGTTTTAATATAAATACGAAATTAATTAGTAATAATTGAGTTGAAACAAAAAATTAATATTATTTAATTTAAATTACATAAATTGTATAGAATATCCCGGGTTAGCTGTAGGGGCCGGATCCTAGCTAGCGGTAGTCTAAAGACTAGTATACCGTGTCACTTTAGGCTATTTAGACCTATGTGGCAGAAAGGCCCTTTCAGCTTATAACCAAAATATTTTCAACAAATTTATGAGTTTTAATCAAATAATATTTAATTATATTACTTCAACATCCAAAATTTCTAATTCTCTTCGTATAAGTTAAAATGATCTTCAGCCAAGGGTTTAGTGAAGATGTCAGCTAGCTGATGTTCAGTGTCAACAAATTCTAAGTTGATATCTCCTCGTAAAACATGATCTCTAAGAAAATAATGTCTAATTTCTATGTATTTAGTGCGAGAATGACATATCGAATTCTTCGTGAGATTAATGGAGCTAGTGTTATCGCAGTAAATAGGGATATGATTAAACGATAATTGATAGTCTTCCAAAGTTTGCTTCATCCACAAAATTCGAGCACAACAACGTCCTACGGCTATATATTCAGCCACGGTTGTTGATAATGTAACAAAATTTTGTTTCTTAGAAAACCAGGAGACTAATAACTTTCCTAGAAAATGACATGTGCTACTGGTACTTTTATGATCGACTTTGCATCCAGCAAAATTCGCGTCTGAGAATCCTATCAGGTCAAACGAATCGGTTTTGGGATAGCAAAGACGAGTTGTCAAAGTTCCTTTAAGGTATCGTAGGATACGCTTAACGATGCTTACATGTGATTCTCTAGGATAAGTTTGATATCATGCACATAAACATACTGAGAACATAATGTCAGGTCGACTAGCAGTTAAGTAAAGTAAACTACCAATCATACCTCGATACTTACGTACATCAGTTAGTTTACCACTTTCATCTATATCAAGCTTTGTAGATGTTGCCATAGGTGTACCGATAGGTTTGACGTTATCCATGTCAAACTTCTTAGCAAGTCTTTTGTATACTTTGCTTGATTGATGAATATCCCTTGTGAACTTTGCTTGATTTGTAGCCCGAGAAAGAATGTTAGTTCTCCCATCATGCTCATTTCAAATTCACTTTGCATACACTTATTAAACTCGTTACATAGCATCTCATTAGTTGATCCGAAAATTATATCATCTACATTTATCTGCACTAATAAAATATTCTTATATAAAGATTTTATAAAAAGAGTATAATCAACCTTCCCATTTAAAAACCCGTGTTCAAGCAAGAAGGAACTAAGGCCCTCATACCATGAACGAGGTGCTTGTTTGAGACCATAGAGTGCCTTACATAGCTTGAATACGTGATCAGGATTTTTGAAATCTTCGAAACCAGGAGGTTGTTTTATAAAAACTTCTTCTTTATAAAACCATTTAGAAAAGCACTTTTGACATCCATTTGAAAGAGTTTGAAACCATGAAAACTTGTAAAAGCACAAAGCATTTGAATGAATTCTAGCCTAGCAACTGGATTATACATCTCATCATAGTCAATGCATTCTTCTTGATTATAGCCTTGAGCTACTAGACGTGCTTTGTTGCATGTGACTGAACCAGTCCCATCTAATTTATTTTGGAACACCCATTTGGTACCAATGATCGGATGATCAATAGGTCTAGGAACAAGTTTCCAAACTTGATTTCGTTCAAACTGGTTTAGTTCCTCTTACATTGCAGAAATCCAAAATTTATTATTAAAAGCTTCTAAAACATTTAAGGTTCTATTTTGGAAATAAATGCAACATTAGCAACTATCTCTCTTATGATTGAGCGAGTACTTACACGTCTTGATACATTACCTATTACCATTTTTTCCAGATGGCCTGGCATAAACAACAATCATTTCGACAAACTTTCTAGATAGGACGATGATGGTGTATCTTCTGGTGTTCTGTTGGAGGGAGTTTTCTCTTCTTCATTGTCACTATCGTCATTGCGTTGACTATTCAGCTCATCAAATGTGACATTTATTGACTCTTCAACAACAAGTGACCTCTTGTTGAATACCCTGTAGCCCTTACTTTTTGTCGCATACCCCAAGAATATGCCCTCATCAGATTTTTTGTCAAATTTTTTAAGTTGTCTTTTGTATTTAAAATAAAACATCTGCAACCAAAGACCTTGAAATACCTGATGTTAGGAGTTCTATCAAACCACAATTCATAAGGAGTCTTTTTAGAGATAGGACTAATAAGAACACTATTTAGAACATGTCACGGTGTATAGACAGCTTCTGCCTAAAAGTATTTTAGAAGATTATGCTGGTTAAGCATAACTCTAGCCATATCGCCAAGAGTTCTATTCTTCCTCTCCACAACGCCATTTTGTTAGGGAGTTCTGGGCAAGAGAATTCATGTGATAGCCCATTTGAATCACAAAATGATTTAAACTCATGGTTATCGAATTCTTCTCCATGATCAATTCGTATCCGAGTAATGAATCCTTTCTCATTTTGTATCTTTTTTAAAAAAGATACAAATTCAGAAAATGCCTCATTCTTATTTGCAAGAAAGTAAACCCAAGTATATCGTGAATGTCATCAACTATCACATAAGCATATAGCTTACCGCCAAGACTGGCGACTCTACTTGGTCCAAATAAGTCCATATGAAGTAATTGCAGAGGTCTAGAGGTACTTACATCATTTATTGATTTGAAAGATGATCTAGATGCCTTGTTTTTTTTCACATTTAGCACATACTATATCTTTCTTGAAAGTGATATCAGGTAAGTCTTTTTACCAGTTTATTGGTGGACAATCTTGCAATAGTGTCTATGTTCGCATGTCCAAGACGCATATGCCATACCCAGCTTTCATCTTGAGTTATGAACAGACACTTTCCTGTACTATTAGTCTTTTTTGATAGATATAATACATATATGTTGTCCTCTCTTATTCCCTCAAAGGAAGTTATTCCAGAAATTTTATCATAAACAAAACATTTATTCTTAACAAAATTAATTCCATAACCATGATCAGTCAGTTGACTAATACTTAATGGGTTATGTTTTAATTCTGTTACTAAGTATACATCTTTGATAATAGGTGAGAAAGAAGTACCTATGTCGCCAATTCCAATAATATGTCCTTTAAAGTTGTTCCCAAAGGAGACATAGCTTTCTTTCTTCATTGATAGAGTTGCAAATAGTGTGTTATCACCCGTCATGTGCCTGGAGCAACCACTATCGAGGATGCACTTACTTTTAGTGGGAGGAGGAAGGTCCACCTACAATACAAGTTAAAGATGTAACCTTTGGAACCCACTTTCTTGAGGGTATTGATATGTTAGTTTTTGGAACCCATTCATATACATTCAAATCTACTAGCCTTCTAATCTTATAATGGTGTGATACATGTACTTTTATTCCACAACACAGAAGCATGAAAAATATCAGCTCCTGACATCCCTTCGCCACAGAGCAGACGATACAAAGGCTCAACCCAATTGCTAAAAAGACAAAATAGAAGATATGGAAAGAAGTTCCTTATGTGTCACGTCTACCAAAATCTAGTACAGACACATCGAGACTACACAAAAAGGACTAATTTTGTTCATCTACAAAGGGTCTGGTATAGATTCACAGAGCCTAGAAGGGTCTACAAGGGATTCAGTCTTCGTCAAAGCGCAGCCCTTCTTCTTCAGGCCAGAAGATTGACGTCCATCGAGGCATATTCTGACCTTTTTATGGGCGCAGCCTCCCATAAGCATATCAGCTACTCAGTCAAAGTAAGCAGTTTCCTGAAGCAGTCATTGGGCTGAGCCTTCAAAGAGCGCAGCAGGTCGCGAAGTCCTGAATGACAAGGACATAGCACAACCTATGGCTCTTCGGGTCGGCTATCCACCCATGACCTAGGTCGTCAGGACCTCGAAGATCCTCCAGACATCGCCTAGATTTGAACTCCCTAAGGAGGACATTTACATACTTCTTAAGGACAGCAATGGCTCCTTCTACACATAGTTCTTATATAAGAACATAGCTCCAATGAACGAGAAAAGCCTCAACCAGTAGCCAACTTATACAAGGCCGATCGTCGCTCGAAGTTAAGTTTGGATCTCGTATGGTGGTGAAGGATGCCAAGAAGAAGACAACGACCCTCCAGAGGAGAACTTCCCCTTTTATAGGACCGAAAATGGCCCATAGTGTACGACACATGGCCGACGGTCATAATTCCCATATTAATGGGATGAACCTAAGATTCAGCACAATGAATGACAGTCTTAGACCCTTGGAATTCTCCATATTACGGTGGCAATTAAGAGGGAAGCCCTTAAAGAGCGGGTATTTATCGCTCTTTACTTCAGAAGCCAAAGCCTTCAAGCTAGAGGCGCAGTTACTTGCCTGTGACAACCTCAGAAGCAAGATGGTGGTAGGCTCCGCCCTTTTCTTTACTTTAGAAACCAGTGTCTTTACTTCAGAGGCCCAGTTACCTGCCTGCGCCAACCCCAGACACACAAGGGTGTTATATCCTTTGCTCCAAATCCAACGCCTTCAAAGTTCAGATGCACAACTACTTACATGCGTCCACATGAGGCACATGATGGTGATATATTCATACCATCTCCATTCCCACGGCACAGTCATCTGCTTCGATCCAGAAGCTTAAGTCACTTCTCTATAAGAGACTTGGGAACTCCCAATGCAACCAATGCAAGTCAGCCTGTCTCTCCTAAAGTACAATAACCTCGCCAAATTGAAGCACAAGCCTACTCATCGCCTATAGCACTGTGACTCTGTTGCTCTGAAACACAGCTTCATCGTTGCTCTAAATGTATAGAAGTCTCGTCGTCATTCGAAGCCAAGTCCACTCGTCGCCTAAAAGCACAAAGGCTCCGTCGTCTTCAAAAGCACGGTCTACTTATCGTTCCAGAAGCACAGCAGTACTTAGTCCTCACCAGAGGCACATGAAGCATGGGTCCACCCCAATTGGTTTGTTTAAACTGTCTCTTACAGAAAAGATTGGGATTAAATTATGACTAATATTATATCAGATTGATTTAAATCTTAGACGAGGATGAATTAGACTCCAAATCTAGGATGAAATTCCCAAGATTTACTCGGCTATATCCAAGCAAGTAAATCGATACGCGCCATGTGTCACCTCCTTCGATTATGTTGATAACTACCAGAGATCTCGATTGAGGGGACTCTCGTTGTCCGCCACGTGTCAGCGCCACAGAAGCCTGTACCGTATAATGATGGCTAATTCTTTCATATCTCAGGAACCCTAATGCATATCGCATATGAGCCTGGTTATCTATAAATAGAAGGATTTCTCCTTCAACTTAAAAGGAGAACCTTCATCTAAGAAGGGAAAATCCACCAACCAACCAACAGAAGAACAACCACCTTTAAGGGATCTTCTCCTCTAGACAGCCTCTTGATCGGTGACCCCAGAGTTCCATCAAAGGTGCCAGAGAGCCAAAGCAAGGTTAATTCGTCGTCAGATCGTCAACGGAGTAAAGGAGCCGCTGTAGTGCTCGATCTCCACCGTCACACTTCCTAGAAACCTCTTCTCCCTGTACTTAGAATATCCTGTTTAGGCCTTCCTTTTTTGTATACAGATACGTTATACGTTTAATAAAGCAAAAAGTTTGTTCAACCTTTTGTTATGTCGAACGACTACCTTCTCCTCTAATGAGAAGGCGGTGACGTAATCTGATGACAACTTGCTGGGATCTTTCCAATACATGTTGGTCATACACTTCGGCCAGTAAGATTTTGAAGATCTCCTCTCTGATGAAAAGTCGAAGACTTCGAAGCAGTTCGTACAACTGAAGAAGACTCGACGTGTCGGAAAGCCTAAGGCGGCTGCAGCTAGCAACATGATGGCGGGAACTGCGTCTCAGGACCCCCTCAATGTCGAAGCCACGAAGAAGATTCCAGCTGCTACAACCTTATACCCTCGCCCGATTCCCGTCCTGTGAAAGCATGGCGAGGAAGATGGTAGTTCTATGGTTGATTTGACGAAGGTACGATGCTAAAGGAAGCATACACTGGTCCAACCCCTCATGATGGGAGCATTACCAGTAATAAGATCTGTATTCGACAGAATCTCTTTTCCTTCAGGCGAGCCTTCAGCGGACTCCAAATACTACTCACCCGCTGGAGGTAATAGGAAGAGATCCCAGGTGGTTCGTGCTTCGTGAAATAAGTACACGACACCTATGGCAGACTAGAGGCCCGCGTTGACAGTTACGTGTACGGCCGACGGAAGGATACACAAGACTGACTCTCGTGCTCCGACCCCTCGACTAGTCGAACACTCATTCCGCTTGAGTACTCCTGTACGAGAGCCAAGCCAGGGGGTACGCCCTACAATGAGGAAGCCATACGAGCAGCATTCCTGCAGAAGCGACAGGAGGCTTCCTTGCCTGACCCGCTCTGAACGTACTTGTGTGCAACTTTTATGCACATACAATAGGGGTGCCATGACGGAAGATCCGACCCTCTCCTAAGCGGAAGAAAAATCTGTGGCGCAGGGCATGCCTAAATCAAGGCACTCTTGCACCCAGATTACCATTAACTGCTGTTGCCAGCAGACGGCCGTGCCATCATCGAGCCTGCATTCCGTCTTCCAGAGACTTTACTCTGCGTCGACCCCACACCAGAGGCTCAACAGTGGGTCGATGAGCCATAGGGAAGACGAACCTCGCATCGTCACGTGCTACGCGGCGCAGGGTTCCAGAGCTTTCAATAAGCCCTCCAAGAATCCATTTGTGTCGGTCGCTAAACCGAAGAGGAGGCCGAAGAGCAGCAAAGCTAAGGTACCCGATGTAGGTGTGTTCCAAGGTACTCGTTTCAGATATGCATTGGGTGCCATGCCAAATACTGGGGGTAGCCAGCCTCCTACAATGTACGATAACCCTGTGTTCCGATCTGAGGAGGAGCAATACGACACAGATGTCTCCATCGGCATAGCCAGTCACCAGACTGGGGGTAGCAACCGTGCTGAGTTCGAAGAAGATCACAATGATACGGTATATCCTCAAGACGACGAGGCTCAGGCGTCTGAGCCAGAGAGCGAAGGATCTACGGCTCCTTCGACTCATCCTCATACTTGGTCGTGTTCATGGACGATGGCAATGAGGAAGACAATAACGAAGCTCTTAGATGTATTGAAGTCCTCGAGATAAAGTTAGATAGGCTGACAGACACCATGAAGACTCTGTCCTCAATCATAATCGACCTCAAGAGCAATATGGCCCCCGCTGCCTCTACACCTGCGCTTGATCCGCCAACTATTGACGGATCCAGCAGGCTGCCTTCCGCCCACCAGACAGGACCCTCCTCGTCTACTCCATCGGCTGCAGGTTCTACAATGCCAGCCGAAATACAACAGGCCATTGAGGAGCTTTATGCTCGTCATGATGCCAAGGAGAAGCAAGTAGCACTCCAAAAGATGGGTATCCGACAGCCATACCATACCGAGTGGGACAACGTCATCTAACCTCCCAAATACAATCCTCATACGCTTACACCCTACGAAGGGAAGGGGTCTCCTCGATAATAATTGAGGTACTTTGCCTCGGTAACTAGGCACCTGCCAAAGGATGACACCCTCCTATCCAACATATTCATAGGAGCCCTGTAGGGGTAGCCTATGTATGGTTCTGCAGTCTTCCGGATGATTGTATCTCGTCATTTGAAGACCTGAAGACTCTGTTTGTGGACCGATTCTACGAAGGAGGGATGGACATGACAATGTCGACCCTCATGGAAATTGTCGAGAGGGAAAAGGAGCCTGTCCGTGCATACATCGAGCACTTCCGCTAGGCAGGCCTCAGATTACCGCTCGGCATGCCTGAGCCTATGCTTATGGACTCATGCCGCAAGAACATTCTACCCGCAATCAAATTGTGGCACAGTGCTCCCTGCATGGAGTAGACACCATTTATTATAGAGATGGATGCCGTACAGAGGAAAGCCCAGGACGCGCAGCTCCTGGGGCTACACTTTCCTGTGCCAGAAGACAAGAGGAGACGCTCGTCCAACAGAAACCCCAAAGATGGAAAAGGCAAGCAGGCCATGACCGTCAACATCTCCAAAGGTTCAGCATTCGTGAACCCCAAGTTAGCGGAAACGCAGAGGCCGAGGGAGACTTACTCCTTCAATGACGAGGATACGCTGGAGCTCTTCGAGATGCTTACGAAGAGTGGCAAACTATCCATCCCGGCACCCAGGCATCCTGATGAAGTGGAAAAGGTGACCATCCCAAGTACTGCCATTACCACCAGTACGTCCACCACTAAACACGAGATTGCTATGTGTTGAAAAGGCAAATCCAGTGCCTCATCAATGCCAACATCATATCGTTAGATTATGAAGAGAAGACCGTCACAGCCAATATAGTTACTCTCCAATTTAGGAGTTTTCCAGCAATAGAGGTGCAAGACGGTGTCGTCCCCAATCCAAAGGTGATAATGGAAGTAGTCAACCTTCTACCAGTATGGGCCAACTCAAGGTCTCATCCGATTCTCCATACCTCAAGGCAAAGTCATGTGGATTCTTTATGACTTAGTCCCCGACATCATGGAACCTACGACCCTTTCTACCAAAAAAAGAAAATAAAAACATGCCGCATGGTCGCGGGTTTGACCGATGATGCATTAGTGACCACCTGCTCCGCACAGCGACAATAAGAAAGCTAGGCTACAGAGCAGGAGGAGTCTCCACCGACTCCCTGTTCCAGACGTATCAGGAGCAGGTCTATCTCAAGCTCCTGACGCACCAGTGGCAGGTCCATCTCGGGATCCTACCACGGATAAGCAGAAATAAAAAGAGGATTGATTCGACAAACCTCTTAGAAAGGTTCCGACAATAGGGTCTATCAAGCCCTACAACTTTGATACTCTAGCACAGCTGGCTAAAACTCCGACTAGATTGTCACTTTTTGAGCTCCTCCGTCTCTCTAAAGAGACCCGAGACGCGCTCAGTAAAGCCTTACAGAACGCCGAGTCCTTCCTTACTCAGGTTCGGCTACCCAAAGATGATCCGGCAGCAGCATGGTCGAAGTGATTCCCAGTATCAATTTCACCCAGTAAGACATGCTGCTAAAGAATAACCGAACAATCGCCCCCTGTATTATACAGGGTATGTCGGTGCCATTAAGGTCGATCATATCCACATCGACCCGGGTTCCTCTCTGAGCATTATCCCAAGAAGCCTCCTTCAAACTCTAGGGATTCCGATGCATCGGTTGACAACCTCGAACACAACAATCAGCAGTTTCAACGCAGGAAAGAGCGAGCCTCTGGGCAAAATTCGCCTGAAGTGTCAGATTGGTGACCTCCATACTGAAGTAACTTGCTATGTCATCAATGCAGACATAAACTACAATATGCTGCTAGGACGACCATGGATCCATGAGTACATAATTGTCCCTTCCACCTTACATCAGTGCATAAAGTATACGGCCAGCGATAGGACCATCAAAATAGAGTTTGCTGATATCGACCTGTTCTGAGGACTTGAAGCCTACTGTAACGATGCTGATTTGTACAAGTCAGTCCCCTGGGATGACGAAAGCAATGGTGTTGATGATGAGGCAGAGACAGCCTCAGAAAGTGTAGCAGTGACCAAAGAACCTTCAAAGGTTCGACTGAAAGGAAGGCCTCCCAAAGTATCTGTGCCTCTTGTTGTTAAGCTTCGGGGCAGAGCTCCACCTTCGCCTCCAGTGACTAAAAGATGGTCAGGAGTCGATATGAATAAGGCTACCCCGGATGTCTCTAAGGCTAACCGCGAAGGTGCAGGAGCATGCGACCACAACCTCTTTAGTGGTCAAACTGAAAGGGAAGCGTCCCCCTCTTCCTTCCGTAATAGCTCTAGTCCTCACTGACGAAGAGCTAGAAGACTACATCTGTGCCAACACGGAGGCACACTCTTTCGACGATGTAATCCCCCGGGATAAGATATCATACTTTATTAACAGGAAGTTATCTTTGAACTACTCTCGTGTATACTGGAACACCAAATATTTTCTAGATAATTCTTTGCATAAGCTACAGACGCAGGTGACGATCGTCAACCATGTGAATCGAGTTGTCCCTGCCCGGGACGCTTACTTCGTAGTTCCAGCCAGGAAAAAAGAAGAGGAACCAATCATATTCGGTCGATTAGAGCATCCATAGAGAATAACACTTGAAGACCCAGACCTCGACAGTGGCAAGATGTATTTCTACCGCTACACTGTGTAGGCCAAAAACCTCACCCAGAAGATAGGTTACGACCTGAACAGCAACAAGGGGCTCAATTATGGCAAGGGTCGGCATCTTCCTTTACAGATTCATGCTCCAAAGGGAAAAGCTCAAAACTATTACCAACGTACCTGTCGAGGGTTGGGGTATGTTACACCTACTTCCACCTCAGAAGACTCAGAGGAAGAAGTCATGCGGCACTCACACTTTTCTGGCTCCTCTACTTGGTACTCTGATACCAACACCAGTCAAGTCTTTAAGAAGATGTTGCCTGCTAACGTGGCCTCTGCAAGCTTAATATTCGAAGATAAACAACATAGGCGGTTACAAGAGTTAGAAGCGCTGGATGAAAAGTGCTTGCTCGTGCAGCAAAGGTTCGAGTTTTACCAAGCCCGCATCTCTGGGGCCTTCAACAAAAAGGTTTGCGAA
The DNA here is from genome assembly GCA_029216955.1 of Iris pallida. NCBI lineage: Eukaryota > Viridiplantae > Streptophyta > Magnoliopsida > Asparagales > Iridaceae > Iris > Iris pallida. The sequence goes on from JANAVB010040620.1 coordinate 3,605,505, forward strand.
AGATCATACCAAGTGGGCGACTTCGTCTTGGCAGTACGAAGATCGATGGTAATGACTCACAAGACGGTTGGGAAGTTCGAGCCTAAGTGGAAAGGACTGTTCGTCATAGAAACGATATACTCCAACGGTGCTTATCGGCTAGCTAAGCCTAATGGTGACTTGCTAATGATATCCATCAACGGTAAGTTTCTAAAGAAATATTACGTCTGAAGGCAGAACCAGCATAGGCGCCCACATCCCCTGAAAAGGGTGCCTATAAGTTTTGATAAGGGGATCTCCCTCTCTCTCCTATATATTCTCTCAAGTAGAAGAAGCACTTCACGTCCACATTACCTCTAGATTGTTCCTCTACACCTGGAAGATGCGGTTACCATGTCCATATTACCTTTGAGTAGTCGTTCTTATTGCATCAGCTCTATGGTTACTCCGGCGGTCTAGAAAACAGTTCACGTCCATATTACCTCTGGATTGTTGTTCTATATCTCGGCAAAGATTAAGCCTACCACGTCCATATTACCTTTGGTTAGGCAAATCCCTGGTGAAGCTTCCCTCTTTATTTTGAAGATAAAAGCAAAGGGGACAGGAAAGCTTCTATATATAAAAACATGTGGCTACAAAGACCTACTACTGACTCTTCGTAGTTAAATACACAGAAGCAAAAAAGGCTAAAATTGCAGCACAAGCTCTCAATAGTACGGGCGAGGCGGGTGACAGAGCCAATCACTTCCTGGTTAAAAGGGAGCCATCGCTCGAAGCAACTACTGGCCCAAGCCGGGGATAAAGACCAGCACATGACTCCTCTATCTCCCCAACTGGCCATGGAAGCAACCACAGTTGCAGGCCTTGCTAGTCCTCGGAATGACAAGCAATCCAAATTCAGGAAATAGAGGTTCAAGATGCCATTGACGCCTACGACATCCAGAGCGTGGGGACATCTCGAGATCCAGTGGTAGTTCTACTACGGCTTCTTCAGATGAAAAGGTTTGCCACTGACGACCGCCTTAAGCAAACTCCAGGGTCGTCAGCAGCCGAGTGTCGGGCAAGCAAGGCCATTATAAAAGTAGCTGAGTCTTCTCATGGAAGGGGTACTCCTTTATATAGACTATTTGCGTGGTCCAAGTACGAGCAGATATCGGTCAGAAGGAAGCTTACAAGCTAAACCAAAGCTCTACTCCATGTCAGATGACAGTATTACAAGTGATCGAAGGAACGTGACTCTGAACCTTTTCTGCCAAAGATGTTCGCAATCCCTACAAAGATGCAAGAGGCTCCAATATCAAGAAGTCATTAGGAGCTCTTGCTCTGAAATGATGACTCAGGACAACTAATGCTAAAGAGCTAGGCGTGAGACCAGCCATCACCCAGCTCGTACAATCTTGCCACGTGTTCATGCTTCTGTTCAAAGTATCCCGAGCTTGACTCAAGTTCGGGACACTTTGAAGGAAGTCTTGTAGAAGCAGAAAAAATATCAGCTGATGACATCTCTTTGCCACAGAGCAGATGATACAAAGGCTCAGCCCAAGTGCTAAAAAGATAAAATAGAAGATATGGAAAGAAGTCCCTTATTTTGTCACGTCTATCAAAGTCTAGTACAGACACATCGAGACTACACAAAAAGGACTAATTATGTTCGTCTACAAAGGGTCTGGTACAGATTTGACACAGCATAGAAGGGTCTACAAGGGATTCGGTCTTCGTCAAAGTGCAACCCTTCTTCTTTATGCCAGAAGATTGACCTCCATCGAGGAGTATTCTGACCTTTTTATGGGCGCAGCCTCCCAAAAGCATATCAGCCACTCGACCAAAGCAAACAGCTTCCTGAAGCAGTCATTGGCCCGAGCCTTCAATGAGCGCAGCAGGTCGTAAAGCCCTGAATGGGAAGGACATAACATAACCTGTGGCTCTTCGGGTCGGCTATCTACCCATAACCTAGGTCATCAAGACCTCGAAGATCCCCTAGCGTCACGTAGAGTTGAACTCCCTAAGGAGGACATTCACATACTTCTTAAGGGTAGCAATGGCTCCTTCTATACAAAGTTCTTCTATAAGAACATTGGCTCCTATGAACGAGAAAAACCTCAACCAGTAGCCAACTTGTACAAGGCCGATCGCCGCTCGAAGTTAAGTTTGGATCTTGTATGGTGGTGAAGGATACTAAGAAGAAGACAACGACTCTTTAGAGGAGAACTTCCCCTTTTATAGGATCGAGAATGGCCCAGAGTGTACGTCACGTGGCCTACGGTCAGAATTTTTGTATTAATGGGGTGAACCTAAGACTTAGCATGATGAATATCAGTCTTAGACCCTTGGAATTCTCTATATTATGGTGGCAATTAAGAGGGAAGCCCTTTTGCTTACTTCAAAAACCAGTATCTTCACTCCAGAGGTGCAGCTACCTACCTGCGCCAACCCCTGACACACAAGGATGTTATATCCTTTCCTCCAAAGCCAACGCCTTCAAAGTTCAGAGGTGCAACTACTTACATCGTCCACATGAGACACAGGATAGTGATATGTTCACACCATCTCCATTCCTACGACACAGTCATCTGCTCCTATTCAGAAGCTTAAGTCACTTCTCTACAAGAGACTTGGGAACTCCAACTATAACCTGTCATGCCCCGAGTCGACAAACCGTTCGTCCCCGGTGTTATTTTGCCGAATCAATCATCCTCGCTATGGCGTGATGTCGTACGAGTCTAGAATTGCACTCGTACAAGGCAAGAATGTTACATTAATTTTTATATTAAAACGCCAAGTTGAAACTTCACAAGTCACATCAAATTGAGATACAATATAGGAAGATAGAAATATGCTTTTCATTCATAGCTTGCAACGAAGTTCAAGTCGTAATTACATTGGATGCCGTTGTGGCTACATTGATTGAAAATAGAAAGAAACATACTCGACAAGCTGCCTGAACTAACACTTGTCGTTCCATACATTCACCCTTTATACATAAGCCGTCGATTGAATTGGCTTCAAAATACTTCAACATAGGAAGAGCTTCAAAATGCCTGTCCGTACTTTAGGTTCAGTTTAGAGCGCCAGTCGCACCTGGGGAAATTGTTGGAGGGTATTAGCACACTCACTAAGTGGACGAGACAAACCCACTCGTCTAAACCGACTCTGATTGTTAAGGTAGGCATGCTTTAGAGTTGTCTTTCTATTTAGAACTAAATGAATTCAGTTCATATCGATAGCCATCTTTGAGTAATAAAGCATACAGTAAAACATAGTGATTCATCCCATTTCTTACCACGACCGTGCTCGTCCCTGCATAAAAACAGAGATAATACTTACTACCTGCATAAGACAATAGGTGAGCATGCTACTATCTTATATGCACGGTCATTGGTGTTACACACCACGTGGGACTATCTCAACGGCATTTCGGCCCGTTCAGTCTAGGTTGCAAGCCTGACTGACGGTCCCGCAATGCATCGGTGCCGAAGCATGATTATTCATTCCCCCTAGGTCGATTCGATTCCGATGCCCTAGATACCGATTCGAGAAAAATCAACTTGTGCACAAGCTGTGCCAATGCGTGAAAAGTTTAATATATGCAAACAGTTTTGTATAGCACGGACAGTATTGAACGACATTATCATTTCTCCCAACTCATACAACGATTCATTTTCTCCAAACCGTACTCCCGATTTAGCATCCCGTGGCCACCAAATTGTCTGAGACATCATAACCCACAGTCGACGTTTCGTATTATTTTGCAGCACGTGAAATTGTCTATCTTTTTACTAGAACCTTAAACTTTCTCGTTTATGTGAGAAACTTGTATTTTTCAGAGTAGATTACTCTAAATCGATACGTTTTTCCCAAGTTCTTGACCTTAGTGGATTGGCATGCAAGCATCATCGATTTGAATGAATTCGAGGCAAAGAAAATTTTGTTTGCAGGATATAGTAAAAAAGAAGGGGCCGAATCATCCACCAAGTTCTATGATCGTGACGACCGTCGAAGCGCCTTGCAACATTCAAGATTTAGTTACGCGAGCTCCTGCAATGGCACCAACACTTTTTTAGAATTCTTTCTTTTTCTCTTGCTTCAAAATTTGAAGATTGCATCAAAAAAAATGACGCAAAAGTACTTCATCAAAACCCAGCGGCTAAAGCTCCAAGAAAACCATACAGCGGTCCGGTCCCGTCGAAAGGACTCTTATATAGAGCTCACACGCTGAAACGCAGCCCGTTGCATCTAGGACTTATTCCAACAGAAGTCATTCCATTAGTTGGATCGATTCTCGTAATGTCCATCCAAATCGATTTGATTGATGCCGCAAGGTGTTATCGTTTTCCAAGCTCAGCGATCGAATCAGATGGCCATCTGAGCTCCCGGCCGATCTGACTCGGCGCAAGCATATTATAAAGTCTGTCGCCTATCGAAAGCGGGGCACTACATAATATACCACTAAGAAAAAGTTTTGTCCCGAAGCTTAAGAACAAGGGTCTGACCTTAAATTACGCAAACAACGAAGGATACTTCTCCTTCATCTCCGCTTCCATTTCCCACATCGAATCTTCGACTGAGTGGTTCCGCCAAAGCATGCGGACCAAGAACAACGACCAATTTTATAATACCTTCTCCTTACGATCTAAGATTTGAATAGGCTCCTCCGAGTAAGACAAGTCAGTACGTAGCTCCAACTGATCAAAGCTGACCATGTGACTTGGATCATGTACGTATTTTCAAAGTTGTGAAACATGAAAAACATCGTGCACATCTGCCAAGGCAGGAGGTAGTGCAAGCCGATAAGCTATCGTTGCAACTCGTTTGATTATCTCGAAGGGGCCTATAAATCTCGGGCTCAATTTGCCTTTAACGCCGAACCGCATCGCACCACGCATGGGCGTTACTTTCAAAATCAAGTGGTCCCCGCCAGAAACTCTAGCGATTGTTGGCGAAGATCTACGTAGCTCTTTTGTCGACTTTACGCAATACATAGTCT
>JANAVB010040620.1:3615467-3821405 GCA_029216955.1 Iris pallida
ATGACCATTCATACTCCCCCGTACCCCAATCAATACACAAGGATTCAGTCAAGTTACGTTAAGATTCGTGACTAAACTACTTGACCCATGTAGGGTGATTCATGAATTGATTCGTGAAGGCTCGGTGATCATGAGAGTACATGAGTCACTAGCTGATTCCTGAAAATTCATGATAATAGAAGCATGGGATACGTGATGTAAGTGAAACACACGAGACAAAAGTATCTGATGCTCCCGAGAGGGATAACATCTCATGAAGGGATCCATATAGTACCAATCCGTGTTACCAACGTGTCAGCATCAAGTAGAATAATCTAAAGCAAAAAATATAATCCTAAACAAGATATGAAATGATCAGAGAATGTACTCGCCTGGTATCTTGAATGTCCGAAGAGAATATAATGTCCGAGGAGTGGTGTCTGTCTCCTATAGAACAGTACAGGTTACAACAAGTCCAAAATGGTAATATGAAGTCCTACTATGCATTCTACATGATTCTAGGTCAATCTAGGTCAAAGTCAACTCTTGGTCAACTCTGGTCAACTAGCTAGGGTTGGGTCAACAATGGTCAACTAGTCTAGGTTAGTCAATTCTAGGTCTAAACAAACTAAGTATATGCAATCAAGTATCCAAGATAGCTACTAACTCATAGCCTAAGTCACTTGCTAAACCAAGCACTAAAATAAACCATAAGCTAATGAAGCACACAAACTTAGTCATATAATGTATATATTATTCACATTCACATATTCATATACATATATATATATATATATATATATATATATATATATATATATATAGAAAAAAAATATATATATATATATATATAGAAAGAGAGATAAAGAGAGATAAAAGAGTAAGTGAGTATGTGTGTGTTTGGCATATGTGTAAAAGGATATGTGTTAATGTTCTCAGATTTAGTGATAGGTAGGTGTATGTGACATGGGATACATGGTGTCAAAGGGCGTATGAATGCATGTGTGTAAAAGGTTATAGGTTAACTCTGTTTATAGAAATGCATACATACATACTTACATTGCATACATGCATACATACATATCATGTATACATACATACATTGCATACACGCCTACATACTTATCATATATGCATACTTGCATTCATTCATGCACCTATACATACATACATAGATGCATACATACTTATTTGAATACATTATATACTAGCATACATTATATTCATATATACATACTCTACATTATATTACATTCATTCCTGCATATATGCATACATATAATATATGCATACAAACTCATATATTTAACTCAAAATATATGTGAATACATACATTACATTACCTTAACATATATATATATATATATATATATATATATATATATATATATATATATATATATATATATATATATATATATATATATATATATCATGCATTCATATCCCATATACATGCATACTTCAGTTCATATATTATATTCATTCACATATTATTAAGTTGCATGCATATACTTATTTTCATTACATACATGTCATTCATGCATATTACATACTTACATGCATCCATACATTACATATATTGTATACAACATGTAAAAATAGAAGAGGAAAAAAAGAGAAAAAACTGAAATGGAAAGGAAAGAAAAGGAAAAATATAAGAAAAAGGGAAAACGGTGGACATATACATGCTTGCATCATATACTCTTCATTACCATAATTGTTATCATTATACATTGCATTACATTATTTATACATTATGCATTCATATCTATCATTACATATATACCTTGCATTTATACCTAGCATTCATTACATACTTTCATGCATACATTGTATATCATTCTTTCATTCATGCATTTATGAATTGTTTACATACATTACATTGATTGCATTCCTACATGCTTGCATTCTACCATATATATACATATTTGTAAAGAGGATATATATCATATATATCATTTCATTCATCTAATATATCATGCATTACGTACTCTATATTCATTTAATATACATACTACATAGGCTCATAGGTTACACAAAATACCTATATCGTATAGTCACTCTTCTACTTAAAATCAATACTGTACCAACTGGGCATTCATTAAATTCTAGGATTAAAGTATGTTGTAGTACTTCGTGTTAGCTTTCCGAAACTTTAAACGGATCGCATTTTCGTGTCCGGAAGCTCCCGAAATTGCAAAAATACCGAAACGCGTTATCCTTTCGTACAGCTGACACTCAAATAATTCTACAGAAAGTTTCAGAAAGAATTTGGCTTATTAAAATATATATTTGAAAAGCTAACTTCGATACGGTTCATCTAAAAAAACGGGAGATAAATCGGAGTTCTAAGCTAAAAGTTATGATATTTCTAAGTTGCTTTGGTTAATAAAAACGTGGATGAATATTATGACGAATTTGAGTTGTTTTGGACAAAAGAACATATATAGGCCAAGATACTTGGATACAAGCATAGGTATCCAAATGAAACTCATTCTAACCATCCTAACTAAGATCAATCCACTCTCTAACCATTCTAAAACTGAATTTAAATATCTATTTAAACTATTATCATACATACATACACATGAGGTGTCCTAATATGGGATCTATCAAGTAGGACACAAGACACATATCTAAAATCCTCAAGAGAGCTCCAAATGGCCTCAAATTTGAATCTAAATGGGACACATGCACGAGGATGGATCCTACAGATTCAAAACTAATTTATATGCAAAGAAAATCGATTTAGAGGATGGGTTTTACCTATTGGGAGTAGAATCCCAATGAAATTCTTTAGGACACGGCTCCGGTACGAAGATCCCTCAAAGTGGACACTCCTCCTTGCACTCCTCTTCCAATCCTTGGTAGCACCCTTCTCATAGAGAATGGGAATGATTGAGATAAGGTTTGGTGAAGGAATGATTTGATTTAGAGATCAAATCAATGTGAAGGCTCTCTAAAATTAGGGAAGAACAAAAAGAAAATAAAAGAGACAAGATTGTAATAAATGAAATGAATTATTCTTCCCTAAAGGTGGCTGCCATAAAGAGTCCATTAGGGCTAATGGGAAATGTCCTAATTGCCCCTCTCTAGTCTCATATGGTTAAGTCAAGACTAGGTTCAAGTTTGGGGTCAAAATGATCTAGTTTAGTATCTCTAACTTAACCATTCTAACATGATAAAAATTAGTTTAATTAACTAACTTAAATGTTGGATTTTTTGGGCCATGCTTAACTTAATATGGGGTCCCATCTAGAGTTTAAGCTACCCGGGTCACAATACAAGTCGGAACGAGACGAAACTCAAACCCGACTAAACAAATCCAATAAAAACAATATTAAAAATATAAAATTTTCCCAAAATATTAAAATATAAAAAATGACCAAAATCATAATACATCAATTTAAATATTATTAAAATAATCTAAAATTCACCAATTAATCAAAATCCTAAATAATTTAAAAGTCACAAAATGACCAAAATACCCTTAGCCTAAAAAGTTGTAAATAGTCATTCTAATCACATGGTTAGGTCCCCATGGTCATGGTTAGTCTCTAGGCTCAACAGTTCTAGGGTTCACTAGCTAACACATCAAAATTATAATTCACCAATTTTAAATAGTATTAAATTAATTAAAAATTTCCATAAATCATAAATCCTATTATAAATAATAAACTTTTACAAAAGTTCAAAATTACCCTCATTTTAGAAAAGTGGGTGTTACAGTCCCCATCTCCGCTTGTAAGCTCGTCCAAAAATGCGATAGTAATCGTCAATCTCTGTCCAAAATTATTGAAGCCGGTACCCCGTGCAGTCGAACAATCTCGTCGATGTAGATTTGCGCTAACCGATCGACGCTCCATCCTACTTTAATTGCGATGAAGTACGCCGACTTGGTCAATCTATCCACAATGACCCAAATCGTATCATTCTCCCGCGGCGTCTTCGAAAATCCTACAATGAAATCCATCGAGATATTGTCCTACTTCCACTCGGGAATAGCGAGGTTCTACAGCTCTCCGCCTAGCCTTTGGTGTTCTGCCTTCACTTGCTGACACGCCATACACTACGATACGAAAGTTGCCACGTCTTTCTTTATGCCGTGCCACCAAAAGTTTGTGCGTAAGTCCTTGTACATCTTGGTGCTTCCGGGATGTAAGAGTACTTCGCATAATGTGCCTCCGTCAGAATTTTTTTCTGAGTTCGACAGTTTCAGGAATGCAGAGCCTTCCTTTTAGTCGCATCGTCCCTTCTTCGTCTTCCATAAAGTCAGTCGCCCTTTCTGTTAAAATCAGGTCGCGCATCTTCTTCAGGAATAAATCGTCCTTCTGTGCGGTCTTTATTTTGCTAAGCAGGCTCGATCCTAACTTCAACTGAGCTAGGTGCAGGTGTCGATACTCAATCCCGAGTTCAATATCCATCGCTTCAAGGTCTCTTCGTATCTCTTTATTTATGGCCAGTGATCCCATAAATATTCTGCTAAGCGCGTCGGCTACAACGTTTCCTTTGCCCGACGTATACTCGATCGATAGCTCGTAATCTTTTATGAGTTCGAGCCAACGTCGCTGTCGTAGGTTGAGTTATCGTTACGTAAACAAGTATTTCAGGCTTTTATGATCTATGTAGATTCTGTACGCCACACCATAGAGGTAGTGCCGCCAAAGCTTCAACGCAAATACGATCGTCGCCAATTCTAGGTCGTGCGTCGGGTAGTTTTTCTCGTGCTGCTTCAACTGTCTTGAAGCGTAGGAGATGACTTTATCTCTCTGCATGAGTATGCACCCGAGGCCAGTTCCCGATGCGTCGCTGAATATCTGAAAGCCTTCTGGACCATCTGTAAGTGTAAGGATTAGAGCTGAGACGAGCCGTTGCGTTAACTCTTGAAAGCTGGATTCACAATCGTCGCTCCATTCAAATACTACTCCCTTCTGGGTAAGATGAGTCAGAGGCGATGCTAGTTTTCAAAAGCTTCGCACGAATCTTCGGTAGTAGCCCGCTAAGTCCAGAAAACTCCAAATATCGCTAGCCGAGGTAGGTCGTTTCCAATCTACCACCGCTTCAATCTTCTTTGGGTCTACCGCGACACCTTCAACAAAGATTACATGTTCGAGGAATATCATGCTACTCATCCAGAACTCACATTTACTCTGCTAGGCATATAATTTGTTTTCACGCAGAGTCTGCAGTACCGTCTTCAAGTGTTCTATATGCTCTTCTCGGTTCTTTGAGTAGATAAGGATATCATCGATGAATACGACTATAAATTTATCGATTTGGGGTCGAAAGACTCGATTCATCAGGTCCATGAAAGCGGCTGGGGCATTCGTCAAACCGAACAACATGACTAGAAATTCGTAATGACCATATCGAGTACGGAAGGCAGACTTCGATACGTCGTCGGACTTGATCTTCAACTGATGATAGCTTGAATGAAGATCGATTTTTGAAAATATTGTCGTGCCTTGCAGTTGGTCAAACAAGTTATCAATTCGTGGCAAGGGATACTTGTTCTGCCCGGTCGCCTTGTTGAGTTCTCGATAGTCGATGCATAGTTGCATTGACCCATCCTTCTTCTTTACAAACAGTACGAAAGCTCCCCACGGAGAGACGCTAGGGCAAATAAATCTGTGGTCTAGCAACTCTTATAATTGTACCTTCATCTTCTTCAGTTCTGCTGGAACCATTCGGTAAGGCGCCTTTGATATCGGTCGTGTATTCGAAAAGGTGTCGATGCTGAATTCTATTTCTCGATCCGATGGCATCCTGGGCATCTCATCAGAAAAAATGTTGGGAAAATCTACCACAATATCAGTCTGCATTGTGTTTGTATTATCCTTCCGCGTGTCTCAAACTGATGCCAAGTATCCCGCACAGCCAGAATGCAACATACGTCTCGCCGAGATTGCCGATACCATCATTGTCGTCTTCGAGACCGTACTGCACGAATATGAGAAATCTGTCTCGCCAGGAAGAGAAAACATCACTCTTCTCCACGTACTTGATCTTGCATGAGAAGCGCCCAACCAATCCATGCCCAGGATCACTACAAAAAAAGTGTCTTTTTGGGACGACACTATAAGGAACACTAGTCTAAAAAGTCCTAAAAGTATAATTGTAGGGACGGCTATATTTTTAGTAACAAACAGTTGCATTTTTTTTGGGACAGATTGTGAAAATGGATCATTATTTGGGACTAATGGAAAGTTTTGTTCCAAATAATACATATTTCCGTCCCAAATAGGACGGCGGGAATACCACACATTTGGCGGCTAATTGCCAAAGTTATGGGGGGAAAGTTTACCTCCACGTGTTCCCATCATAACCGTTCGATCGGATGGATTAATCCAGACCGTCCATCCCAAAATCATTCACAACTTATTCACCATTTGATCAAAACCAACCTAAATAACTCTCTCTCCGATCAAAAACTATGGCTGCTACTCTCCGACCTTTGCTCTCTCTCTCTCTCCGACCTTTCAACGGTGCTCCAAACCCTCTCTCTTCCCCTTATCACCACTCCGACCCCGACCCAGGCTTCCGCCACCACCGCCCTCATCTCATCGGCGCCACCACCCCAACCACCTCTCTCTCTTTCATTCATCATCATGATAGATTCTAAGAATGGCCACTAGGTAAGAAGTTGTTATTCTTCTTCTTCTTCTTCTTCTTCTTCTTCTTCTTCTTCTTCTATTTTTTCAATCGGATCGATCTGATGTTCATTTGGTCTAGATTTCGAATAGGAAAGGGGGTTTTGCTTAGACCATGCAAGGAAGAACTAATTAGGGCTCCATGGGATGAGACCTTACGGTTTGGTTCTGGTAGAAAATTTGGCTAGGGTTCTACCGGCGATGCACTTCTTTTTTCTTCTGTTGTGACTGCAGTTTCGATTGTAAGTCTTCTTCTTCTTTTTGTATTTTGCCCTTCAATAAAGCTTGAGTTTTGCATCAGCAAACTTATAATGATGCCCTTCAATAAAGCTTGAGTTTTGACTAATGGAAAGATACTGCAAGTGGTCAGCATGTTGATTATGATCAATGTCCAGATGTCTTCAGGCATGGCTACACATTATCCTTCTAGTATATCTCACTACAAGAATTTGCATTTTTTTTGGCTTGATCTATTGAAATGCTCCATGTTTCTTTCTCTGCTAAAGCACTACCTGGTCTTCATCTATTTCTTGGTCTGTTAATACCTTGTTGTTTCCTTCTACTGCTAATGTTGCTATCTTTGCTAAAGCTGCTACCTGGTATTCCTATCTATTTCAGCTTCAAAAATAAGACATACTAAAGGATGATCTATATATTAATGAGTGTGTTGATGGTTCTTACTACTTTTATTGAGGAACACATAATTTTTTATACAAAGCATGAGTTCATCTGGGATCTGTTTGCTACAAATAACTAAAGGGAATCAAGTTGAAGTCGCTATAGTTGTATAAGAAAATTTGTATGAGTTCCTCTATGTTGTTGCCACTCAACACCCAGTACAACATAGAGAAAATAATGCATTTATATTCTTAGATACAAGTACGTACATTGTTGTGAGCCCTTGAACCAATTTTTGTATTTAAATATTAATATTCACATTGTTATTACTGTTTTATGATAATTAAAATATATCTTCTACAGTAATTAAGCCAAAATAGAGTAGGAGTGGCCTTTTTGCAAATCAATTCCATACCAGGGACCTTTACACAAATTCTCAATTTGAATTTAAATCGGTGGTCGACCAATCCCCTGTGTTTGGATCAATTCAAATCCAAACGACTGGGATTCTCCAAATCCCTTGCGGTTTTGGAGTATAACCCTAAACTAGTATTGTCCATAGGTATGTATATAATAGAGGAGATCTGTCGAACCCTAAAAACCCTAGTTACCTACGCCTGGAGTTGGAGGCTACTACTCGAAGAGGAAGGAGATTAGCAAGAGTCATCCTCGAACTTCCCAATCAGGTAAATCTTTCACCCTTCCAACAATAACCAAACCCCTGAATTAATGGTAAAACTGATGTAGCACAGGTATTTGTGTAAATTCACGAGAGAAACAAACTTGGTATGGTATCATACTCTATTCTAGACATTAATTTGTATGCTTTAGTGCTCAGAGTATGGGAGGAACCATGAATATAAATACAATGCACCTGAGTTTTGTGTATCCTGGGGTTAAGATGAGAGTAGGAATAGGAGACTAGATAACAGTTGTGCATATGACAGGTATAATCGAGTCTTTAGCGCCATAGTGCTCTCATATATGAAGGGTACTTTGCATCCTTCAATCTCATGTAGATCAGAGGGTCTGCAAATATCCCAATTTTGTGACAGGTTCAGATGTTGACAAGGAATGAAGTTGTCTTGTACTCGTGAAGGATTTACCTCTGGTTCATAGAGGACTCATACATTTTCCTGCTTAGACAATAGTTGCAACCAAGCATCAGAACCCTTGGACCATTAGTCCTGTTGCAGGGTCATGGTGGGCCTGTCTAAGCCAGAAATGCTAAATTAGCAACTGTGTATCCTAGGATATCAGGATACGAGAGGAGAGTATTACTGTAGGCCAAGTGATCCTTAGGATTAGAGGTATGTTGTCACATGACCTGCATCACATGGGTCCAGTCACTCATGTGTTGCTCTGCCCTTGGGGAGATTAACTCAGTTTCCTGGTTAGTCGAGTAGACTGCAGCAGGTTTTAACCCCCACAGCTTTATTTGGGTAGGGGGTCAGCTATGTCTTCACTCCTTAGAAATTGTGATATCTTAAACTTTTATATACGCAATTGGGAGTATCAACTTCCTCATTATCCTGTATCCTTACAAGTCCAAATCCTGAGTTAAGGATACCCTGGCTGCCTTTTAAACTGACCTGCAATTGAGTTAACTATTAGTCTCATATACCCAATATTACCTACCAGTCAACCTAGGCATTGATACTGTTCAGACCTGTGTATGGTTATGGCAGGTTCAGTCCTCAAGTCCACACCTGGACAAGGGGGTTAACATGATCTGTCCATGGCCATATTGCATCTGTCCACTTCACTTCAGTATATACAAATGTACCAATCGAGCCATACCATGTTCTAGTAATTCATTGATAATCAACATCACGCCCAAACCTTTTCCCCACTCATTTGTTCTGTCCTTCACAGATTATGATCAAATCGTGCATCATAACCTTTGTCCAGTTCATAAACAGGTGTAGGACTCTAGGTTCAGATACTGTTTTAAGGCTGGGTATCCAATGTGATACCTGTTATGATATGGCTGTACCAGTGACCCTGTTTGAGTTTAGCCCATACCCTCATCTCGTTTAGACTATTAAGGATATGTCTCATTAAGTCCATATGTATGTTGTATATTTCATATGGGTACATAGTCTTACCCACATTTGTTCTCTGTCCGTGTGGAATTCAGATGCTATCCTATAGGAAACAACCTATAGTTAGTGAGTTCAGCCCTTTGTTTGGGGGAGGAGGGCCATATTGGCAGGGCATTGACGCCTTGCTTTGGCCAAACCCTGGATTTACAATAGATGTACCTGCAGCAGCCATGGGAACATGACCCATAGTCTGGGTCCTAATCAGGTAGCAACTACACTAGGGGTCCCCATGTGAATGTTGTCCTATGGTATGCAGGCCCTTGCCTTGATTCAAACCACAGGGTTGTATCAGTCCTTGAATATGGGGGTCACTCCAGGATATAACTGTTCAGAACACTCCTAATTAAGGGTATCAAACCTATTGCAGTATCAGCCATTAGTTCAAACTGTGTAACCTATACATCATATACGTATCCATCCAAATAGGCCAAACTGTATAACCTATACATCAAACTGTGTATGAACATACAAGCTACTTAAAAAATTATTTGTTTCTCAAAAAAGTTTATTAGCTGGTACATTTATCTATGATTTGATCATCAGATGTCAGCTTTAAAGTTTGCTAATAAGGATTTGAAAGGAAAGATGAAAACTGTGAAGAGTCAGGATATAGATGTAATATTTTCTAGCTCCTTGATTATTATGATCATTATTATTTTGTAAAATATGAAAGCACGAATTTTGTTATTAGAGCATTAGCTAAATCCTATTTTGTTCTCTTGTATGCAGGGCATGTAATATGAAATGAATCAAATGATGGATCTCATGGATGTCAGTAATGAAATACAAGAATCTCTTGGTAGAAGTTATAGTATTCCGGATGACACTGATGAGGAAGACCTCATGGGTGTTGTAGCTAGTGCAATAGTTTCATTATGGTTGATATTTCTCTATTATTTTTATGAACATGTGCAGAGTTTGATGCTTCAGAAGCAGACATGGGAATTGAGACCGAGTTCGATTTTGTTCAATCTTATCTTCAGCCAGATAAGGAATCTGATTTAGATGCAGAACTCAACTTGATTGCAGCTCTAATAGAAAGGCAGAACTCCATGAAGCAGGACGCCGACTCGACGCTGGCGCTGACGGCCCACGGGAAGTCACGATGGAGCCGGGCCATCCTCTCTGATCGCCACCTCCCCCGGTGCCGCGTCCTCCTCAAGACGGCCTTCGCCAGTAGGCGGCGCAGGCCCCCGACCAAGAAAGCTCAGCATCATAGGTCAATGGTCCAGGTTTGGGCTCCTATATTGATTTTGTGGGTTTTTCCTCTAAGTATTGCTCATTTTAACCTCTAATTTCTTCATGTGTCTATAGAAAATTCAACATGAGGTTTGGGCTCCTACTTTATCGATGTTAACGTAAAAACTAGTCTAAATTATTGAGAAATTATAGTGCCGTACAACGTTAATTTTGAAATTTGGTTGTTGATTACGAGTTTCTTGGCTCCTTAGGAAAAATAACTCACTAGAAAGCTATGCTTGATGTTTTAAAATGTTTAACATGAAGGCTTACAAGCTATGCTACAATGGAAAAATTAAGATAATGACACCATACACACACGAGTGGCATAGACTTTTATAGTGTGGTTTTCCTATATTTTTGTAGCTTCCAAGTTGTATGAAATATTTTGAATTTATTTAACCTGTCCAGTTTGCATGTTTCAATTACTAAATATTTATATAATCCCATTCCTATTATCGTGGATTAAAATTAATTGAATAATCTATTATGCTTAGGTAGGTGATATTTCACTATCAGATTATATTGGGGTGGTAAATGGGAAGCATTCTATATTTATTCCACATACTACTGGTTGATACTTTGTGAACCAAATACTAGTATCTATTCACTAACTTAACATGCTATAGTATCTAGTCACTATCATGATTAAAATATTAGAATAAATAGATTAGAAATTTGTTCAAGTTGTTAAATGTTAGTTGGTATTTCTTTGTCTATTTTTTCAATTTAGACACTTTACTGAATTTTTCAATTTTGTATCCTCATATCTAGGATTTCTGTGTTTGAATACAGGTTCTAAAGGGCTTGTATTATGACTGTTTCTACCTGACATATCCATTGATGTATTGCAGTTAATATGGGGCAATATATGGGGTACCAGGGATTCATCCCAACTGAACTGAACCGCAAGGAATTGAACATGAAATGGCTATATGGTAGGTAGGGTGACTGATTAGTAATCCAATTTGTTGTAGGAACCTAAAGAGACCTGGGCAGCCATGTTTATGGATTGTAAGGTGTTATAGAGGGTTACACTAAGGTTCCAGTTTCATGGTCAAATCATTGGCCATAACAGGCAGTCCCCTCTAACCTACATACTCGAGCCTAACATTTCTGATATTCAATGGGGCTTATTGACAAGCTCCTGTCTTGCCATGAAATCTCAATTTGGATGAATATCTATATGGTCTTAACTGTCTTGATATTGGATACTCAGGTCTTTAGTGTCCAGGAAGCCAACCATTATAATGGTTGTCAATGCAATTGTATTTGCACTTGCATCTATGCTACTGCCATTGCACAGACTTGCCAAGGCAAGTGCAGGCCATCACACTCACCTGGTTTCACCTTCTAACCTTCCTGCACAATATTGGGTCTCCTAACATCCTATACATGCATTTCCAGGTACATATTACCCAAAATGCCACAACCTATCATTCTGAAAAGTGGTTGTCCCTGTGTTATGTTTGTACACAATGGTCAAGTGCCTTCCTTTTCCAACTCTCTGAACTTACCATAATGCTGATACTTCTTCTAAATTTCTGATACAGACCTATAGTCTATATACCTAGAGTACTAACATACACACAAGTCAAGTTTTATCACCCAGACCTTTTAGGTACTGCAGCTAATGCATTTGGTTGGAATTTACACCTAGGTAGGCTAAACTGGTGTGGTATAATCCTATTTTCAGTCGGGTACATGATGCCAGGGTTACACTGTAGGTACAATGAGGCTATCGATTACCTATGTTCAGTCGGGTATCATGCTTGCTCCTTATATGGGTACCTGCCCTGTACATGTATCTACCCCATGTCTGGCATAGAGCCTACCTGTGCACAACCATATATATAGTAATAGGAGTAATACACAGATATTTGAAATCCTAATTATCTCAACTGGCTACACAGACTGTAAGGCCATATGGATATGGCCTCAGTGGTGAACCCCTTCGTTATATCCTGATACTCTTCCTATGGTTTGGTATTTCAGGTCCCTTCATGTCAGTTTCCTTTCCTAACATCAGCACTTACCAAACTATAGTGATTCCAGACTAGCATTCACATTTGATTCCTCTGTTTGCAACTCAGGAGTTGAAAAGAAGAAGCAGGTATGGTTATCTAACTGAATTTAAACAATGATCAAGTTGTGAACTTATTGAGAGCAATTTATATAACTCAGTCTTTAGCCATACACGTACTGGTTCAGTATTTTGGAAAACATGTGAAAATAGGGCAGACTTCAGAGATATGAATGCACATTTCTATTCTAAATTGATGGAACCAGAGCTCTAGTAATCAATAGGGATAATTGCTAATTTAACCAATCGTACAACATAGCCTGGTATGTGGAGTAGCGAGTACTACAACCTGAAAGACTCTGTTCATAGTGTGGACACTTGATACCTCACATGAATGCAGGAGACTCAAGATAAGGGGTTATGCAACTGTCCTATAATGTATGCTGTTATAGGCAATGACCCTGGATATACCTCCTCTGATACCTATCTCTGACCTCTTCCTACCCGGTATCAATCAAATACCAAAACCCACGAAGGAATACACCTTCTCAAAACCAGCCTGTCCTATAATGTATGCTGTTATGGCATTTGATTGCATGGAGTGGTCAATAATAATTCTACATGCTATTTTCTTACATATACAATTTTGGTTACATGCTATGAACTGGAATTTTCCACGCATTTATGTTATGCATCATAGATGCATAGATGTTTCTTTGTGGCAAGTTAGCTTTCTAAATTTTCAAGTTATCCATATTATAGCCAATATGTAAGTAATCACTCTTCTGACATAGTCTGCCCCTCTATAGCTGATTGTTATACCCTGCTCTTCATCTATGTAATCAATTTACTTCTGACATAGTCTGCCCCTCTAATGTTCTACCAATGGTGAAGATGAATTAATCAATTGGATGTAGACAACAAATTTTAGAAGTGACTAGTGTCCAACAAATATAATTTTTAATTTGGGATAAGGGCTTTATTATTGTGATTTAAGAACCAGCCAGGGATTTACAAAGCTATAGCTTAATGAGAAGACTTGATACCACATTAAAGTTCAATTGACTTTACTTCCAACCTCCTATGCAACTCTAATGTCACATTAAAAGTTGATACAGGATATTATACGAATAAATTCATATAATATGAATGAATAGAAAATTAAGAAGGTGTCAACAAGCTTCCATCAATAAGTAAGAAGTTGTACTTGCCAAGAAAAAGAAAAAGAAAATGACAAATCTGATCAATTATTCATTTAATAAAAAAAATTGAGAACTATCCACATAGCTTTTACACAAGTAATACCATATCTCATATTGTTGATAACAATTTTTCAGTATAGGTAAGCTTCAGATACATAATGAAGTCAAGTTTAACGTACAAGGTGGCTTGTACTGCACTCCTACACTTAATCTCCCTGTTCTTCCAACTAGCCATGCAGATACCGGAGTTTGACTAGATACTGAAAAGAACCATTTGTCAGACAATGCAATAGCTTAAATTAGAAACTAAATTAATGAGGAACAATACACACTGCATTCTGTGAAAATATATCTGAAAACAAAAAGATATCTATGTACAAGTTTTTAATTGCTTTCAGCAGTTGATGTCATCTAATAAGATAATGAGAAGACAATTTAAAACGAGATGTTCCATATATGTACCTTTCTCAACAGTGAGATTTAGATCTAATTTTGTCGTTCAATAATATAATAACAACGAACTCGTTAGAAAACAAGCTTCAACGCCAAATGTCTGAGAAGATGATATCAGTAGGCAGGGAATTCACAATAATTGTCTATGGTTAGTTGTGTAAAGGTAGATGAATGTCAAATCGAAAATGCTATGTATAGGATGTTTTGTGAACTAAAACTATCTTCTGGATTAAGTACAGTAAATTCCAAGCAGCATACTTTCAGTGGTCTAATATAACCATCTTGTTCATTACTGCACTTGCCATGCAACTTGATCTTAGCACAGCTACTGAACTGCCTTGCCCAAAACTAGCCATATACATAATGCAGCAATAAAGAGAAGTGGACATGTAGATAAAAATCAGATCGTTGCCTTAATTAAAAATTATATTTGTTGGACACTTGTCACTTCTAAAATTTGTTGTCTACATCCAATTGATTGATGCCAATCTCCTCAACCTTCTTGTACTCTATCGTGTAGCTTGTGGATATAATACATTGATGGGATCTAATATAACTTTGCAATTTTTGGTCAACACTCAACAATATTAGCTCATTGTGCCTCTTCCATTTGATATAATACATGTGTGTGCTAGTTTTGGCTTCTCACAACAGCCACCTGCGCTTGGTACCCTGTAAGGCAGTCTACTACTTTAAGGCATATTGTGACAGTACTTGAATAATCTCCAGGAATATTGCAAGTAGCAGGTAAAATGGAGACACAGTTGCCCAGATTCATGAAAGACATCATGTGTAGTTCGCAGCAAAAGCTTCTGTTTAGAAGCATTAATCCACTATTAGGTGAATTATTCACTTCCAATTATTTAAAAATGCATATGTTACCGACTACTTGTTCTCTTGCTGTGCTCGCTATTCTTTAGCTCATAATCTAAAAGTTTTGCTTGACCTTGTAAATAATATTTTGTCTTTTTAAGTTTTTAGAGTTTTTCTTGTTTATGGATTGCAAATCAAGTCTCTTATAAGCTGTAAACATGCAAGATTGAATTGATTCAATGAGTATATGAAATATCAGCTTCCTTTATGGATAGGAATATCATTTTGATCCTCCCAGGTTCAAACTTGGGAAGTATCAGCATTCAACTATTTTTTTAGTTTATTCATCAAGACATCATCTTACTGGAAATAATAAGCTTATATTATGTGCCCAGTCATTTGATTCAGATTTGAAGTTAGGAGAAGTAGATTGTGGTACACCTAGTGCACATTGCTGCCTGTTAGAATTGCATATGAACTTTTTGTTTGACTTGGCATCCACAGGTTCGCACACATAGGTCTTGCCATCGTAAAGCTTCTGGATATCCTTTTGGTATCCCGATCAAGTACTCAGTTTGGCATACCAGATAACTACTTGGTGCTTGGGGGCTCAGTTGTGGGTGATGCAATCAATCAGTTCAAGTATTTCCCCTTGCCTCTTTGTCTATTTTTTTCCTTTACATTTAAGTTTGCTAAATTTACCTTTTTATTTTTAAGATTTAAATTGAATAACTTACATGATGTTTTCTGGCTTAACTACAGGTCATGTAATTAATATCTTACACTTCTTAACTAGTTATTGTTTTATTATTCTATCGGTCACTTTAGTTCCAACACTCTACTTGAAAGATTATAAATGAAAATCTGCTAGTTGCCTTGAACATATTGCCCAAAAGGAGAGCTAGAGAATATGATGCTAGTCTTTCTTGACATTGTGCATGAATGAACTGTCTTGTTTTATGCTAATCATTACAATACTTCCAGTCAAATGCATATCTTGTTTTATGACTCATCATTAGATAAAAAAATGTCCACCTTTTAATTTATTAAGCCTGCTATTTGACATTTTAATTTTGCTAGTATCAAAAAAGAACTTCCTTTAGCTATTGTGCCAGTCCATCACGACTTTGCTAAAAGAGAGTTAAGCAGATATCACAAGAAAGTACAAAAAAGAACTCAGACTACAAGCTAATAAAGCCCTTGGAATTGAAAGAACCATATCGATTTTTTCCCATTTTTGGACTTGAAGCTTCCCAATTTTTGGACTGAAGCTTGTTATTTGTAGTTCCCATTTTTTCTAAGCAGGTCTGTACAGTTTGGAAGAACTGTTAGCAGGTCTGTACAGATGGATTGATCCTTTTGTTCTGTTTTAAACATTCACAAACTAATGTAGTCTAGTCTGTATAGTTTGGAAGAACTTGTCTTTCTTTTCTGGTGGTTTGTATATAGTTAGCAGTTGCTAATATATTGGCATATCTTATTTCATTTGCAGGTCATTCAAAAGCATTCTGGATATGCTAAAATGGTGGGCGACTATCTTGTGATGGGAAAAAAATTTGGGTTCATTTTTTTAGTTCATGTTGGATATACTTGAATGTTCAAAAACATAGTGTAGTGCTTAATGTTTTGGGTTCAGAATTTTGTATATACGTAATGGTGGAGACAATGGGTCCATTTTGTAATGGTGGAGACAATGGGTTCATTTTGTAATGGTGGAGACAAGGGGTTCTTTGTAACTGATGGTGTGGGTGATGTGTTTTGAATTTATTTTGGAAATGATGGTAAAGGATGCTTACTGTTAAGCTTTTTCGTTGTTTATCAATTGAACATATATAGTTATATATGGATTTTGTTGTCTTCTACTTAATGGTAAAGAATGCTTGATGTTGTTAAGCTTTTTTTTTGTATTGGAACTCCGACACCTGGAGATACATCTGAGGACAATCATCATATGAATATGTTATGTGTGTATTTAAATGGTATGTTTTATAGCTGGAAGATACAAACGATAATTTCATAAGTATTACTTTTGGGACGGTTATGTAATTGTCCTAGATATAAATGACATCCTTTTGTGACGCTGGCAAATATTTCTAGGACGGATGATATTCGTCACAAACTCTTTTATTTTGGGACAGTTTAGTAAACCGTCGTAAACATATAATAATTCAAACTCTTTTGGTACGGTTAGATTTTTCGACCCTAAAACCAAATTAGGACGGTATTTTCTGTCCTAAAACTTTTTGCCACGCCACCCTAATAGCACTGTCACTTACCGTCCTAAAATTCGTCCCAAATTACAATTTGGGACTGATTTGAGCCTTTTTAAGACGAATTTTTGGCGTCCCAGAAAGACACTTTTTTTGTAGTGGATTATGTCGTACTCTTTGATGTCTAGTACGATGGCATCCAAGGATAGATTTCTTTCCCTGATGCAAATTTGGCCATCCCTATAAATAAAGTTCGCAGGCATATCGACTCCCGACGGAGTGCTAACGCTAAAGTCTATATCTAGTGATTGCATGGTTATTTTATTTTATTTCGCATAATCAGCAGATATAAAACTATGCGTCGCACCCGAATCGAATAGTACTCGAGCAGGTATATTTTTGTAGAGTAATATACCTGTTACAACAGTATCGGACGCGAATGCCTTCTCCCGAGTTAATACATAAACTCGACCTTGAGCTTCATGGCATTAATTTTGTGGGTTCACGGGTACCGTATTTGTGCCTTGTAGTGTAGGCACTTTATGTGGATTCAGAACGTTCTTTGGTGGATTGTGTTGATTCGGAATATTTTTCGGACAATATGTAACTCTATGGCCTACCTCACCACACTTGTAGCTAGATCTCGTGATATAATCGGTGGTTCGGTGCCCATGCCTACCGCATCAATTGCAGTATTGTCCACCATGGCCTCGATTATCAAATGTGTTCGGACGTTTTGATACTCCCGATCCCCCGGCGTCGTTAGGACGCTTGTTGAAGTGGTTACGAACGACAGACGCGGCTCTATGCGACATACGGCCAAAGACACGCTCACTATCGAGAGCGGCATCGTAGGATTCACGGTATGTTCGGTACCTTTGATTCATGACATCCCTTCGTAGTTCGTCATTTAGGCCTTGTTGGAAGCATTCACACCATGCTTCTTTGTTGGGCAGGAAGGCGCCGGCAAACTTTGCCAGTTTCGAGAAGCTCGAGTCATAATCGTCGACCGGCATATTTCCTTGTTGTAACATCATGAACTCGTCTTCTTTTTTACGACGGACGACGTGGAGAACGTACTATTCGAGAAAAGCTTTCTTGAATATTTTCCAGGAAATTATGGTGTCCGTATCGGCTTCGTAGATCTCCTGCTTCTTAGCTGTCCACCAGTCATAAGCCCTCAGTTGCAGCTGTAATGCTGTATAAGTCACCCTCTGGGACCCTTCAATGCTAAGCAGATTGAATAAGTCCTCAATCTCTGCGAGCCACCCCACTATCACATCAGGCTCTGCTCGGCCGTTGAATTTTGGTGGATTCATCTTGCAGAACTCCTTTGCTTTGAACAAGGAAGAAGAATTTATCATTTGCGGTTGAGCTTCTTCCTCGTATTCATTTTGAACATCTTGAACATCTTGCTTTTCCTCGGGTACCA
Source organism: Iris pallida (assembly GCA_029216955.1). Taxonomy (NCBI): domain Eukaryota; kingdom Viridiplantae; phylum Streptophyta; class Magnoliopsida; order Asparagales; family Iridaceae; genus Iris; species Iris pallida. Next base: position 3,634,195 of record JANAVB010040620.1, read on the forward strand.
CGACTATTGCCTTGGTATTGCCCACCACCTTGTTCACTATCTGAGTCAGGGCGTCCATCTATTTTTGCTGTGCATCAAATTGGGCTTTAATTTGTATCTGAAGCTGTTGTTGCAGCAGTTCCATCAACTGTAGCATTTTCTCCATAGTCGTCTCGCTAGGGCCACTCTTTATGCTCGATGTACTATCTAGGGTTTGGGTTGTTGTGCCAGAATTTTTCTTACCTCTTTTAGTCATTCCTACAAAACAGTATAAACCCGTTAGTATTTTTTAAAAATATCTACGGGCTTACCTATATGGAACTTTTATTTCACGCAGCATGTTGACAAGCATTTAATCGAGCCATCGTAACGAACATTCCAACAATGAAACATCTTTCGAAAATCTGAGGAAACATAACTGTGCTCAGATACCAATTTGTCACGCCCCGAGTCGACAAACCGTTTGTCCCCGATGTTATTTTGTCGAATCGATCGTCCTCGCTAAGGCGTGATGCCGTACGAGTCTGGAATTGCACTCGTACAAGGAAAGAACGTTACGTTGATTTTTATATTAAAATGCCAAATTAAAACTTCATAAATTACATCAAATTAAGACACAGTATAGGAAGATAGAAATATGCTTTTTATTCATATCTTGTAACAAAGTGCAAGTCGTAATTACATTGGATGCCGTTGCGGCTACATTGATTGAAAACAGAAAAAAACATACTCGACAAGCTGCCTGAACTAATACTTGTCGTTTCATACATTCACCCCTTTATATATAAGCCATCGATTGAATTGGCTTCAAAATACTTCAGCATAGGAAGAGCTTCAAAATGCCTCTCAGCACTTCAGGTTCAGTTTAGAGCGCCCGTCGCACCTGGGGAAATTGGCGGAGGGGATTAGCACACTTGCTAAGTGGGACGAGATGAACCATTCGTCTAAACCGACTCTGGTTGTTAAGGTAGACATGCTTTAGAGTTATCTTTCTATTTAGAACTAAATAAATTCAGTTCATATCGATAGCCATCTTTGAGTAATAAAGTATACAGTAAAACATAGTGATTCATCCCATTTCTTACCACGGCCGTGCTCGTCCCTGCATAAAAATAGAGATAATACTTACTTCCTGCATAAGACAATAGGTGAGCATGCTATTATCTTATATGCGCGGTCATTGGTGTTACACACCACGTGGGACTATCTCAACGACATTTCGGCCCGTTCAGTCTAGGTTGTAAGCCTGACTGATCGTTCCACAATGCATCGGTGCCGAAGTACAATTATTCATTCCCCCTAGGTCAATTCGATTCCGATGTCCCGGATACCGATTCGAGAAAAATCAACTTGTGCACAAGCTGTCCATGCCCATGCCAATGCGTGAACAGTTTAATATATACAAACAGTTTTGTATAGCACGGACAATATTGAACGGCATTATCATTTCTTCCAACTCATGCAACGATTCATTTTCTCCAAGCCATACTCCCGATTTAGCATCCCGTGGGCACCAAATTGTCCGAGGCATGATAACCCACAATCGACGTTTCATATTATTTTGTAGCACGTGAAATAGTCTATCTTTTTACTAGAACCTTAAACTTTCTCGTTTATGTGAGAAACTTGTATTTTTTAGAGTAGATTACTCTAAATCGATACGTTTTTCCCGAGTTCTTGACCTTAGTGGATTGGCATGCAAGCATCGTCGATTTGAATGAATTCGAGGCAAAAATTTTTTATTTGCGGGACAGAGTAGAAAAGAAGGAGCCGAATCACCCACCAAGTTCTATAATCGTGCCGACCGTCGAAGCATCTTACAACGTTCAAGCTTTAGTTACGCGAGCTCCTGCAATGGCACCAACACTTTGTTAGAATTTCTTCTTTTTCCCTTGCTTCGAAATTTGAAGATTGCATCAAGAAAAATGACGCGAAAGCACTTCATCAAAACCCAGCAACTAAAGCTCCAAGAAAACCATACAACGGTCCGGTCCCGTCGAAGGGACTCTTATATAGAGCTCACTCGCCGAGCCGTAGCTCGCTGCATCTAGGAGTTATTCCAACAGAAGTTGTTCCATTAGTTGGGTCGATTCTCGTAACGTCCGTCCAAATCGATTTGATCGATGCCGCAAGGTGTTATCGTTTACCAAGCTCAGCGATCGAATCAAATGGCCATCTAAGTTCCCGACCGATCTGACTTGGCACAAGCATATTATGAAGTCCGTCGCCTATCGAAAGCGGGGCGTTACACAACCAATGCAAGTCAGCCTATCGCTTAAAAAACACACTAACCTCGCCAACCTAAAGCACAAGCCTACTCGTAGCCTACAACACAGTAACTCTGTTGCTCTGAAACACAGCTTCGTCATTGCTCTAAGTGCACAGAAGTCTCATCGTCATTCGATGCCAAGTCCACTCGTCGCCTGAAAGCACAGAGGCTCCATCGTCTCCAGAAGTACGATCTACTCATCGCTCCAGAAGCACATCAGTACTTAGTCCTCACCAGAGGCGTAGGAAGCATGGGTCCACCCCAATTGGTTTGTTTAAACTGCCTCTTGTAGAAAAGATTGGGATTAAATCATGATTGATATTATATCAGATTGATTTAAATCTTAGACGAGGATCAATTAGACTCCAAATCTAGGATAAAATCCCAAAATTTACTCGGTTGTATCCATGTAAGCAAATTGACATGCACCACAAGTCACCTCCTTCGGTTATGTTGATAACCACCAGAGATCTCAATTTAGGGGAATCTCGATGTCCGTCACGTGTCAGCGCCGCAGAAGTCCACATCATGCAATGATGGCAGATTCTTTCATATCTCAGGAATCCTAATGCACATCGCATATATGCTCGATTCTCTATAAATAGAAGGAGTTCTCCTTCAACTTAAAGGGAGAACCTTCATATTAGTAGGAACAATCCACCAACCAACCAACAGAAGAATAACCACCTCTAAGGGATCTTCTCCTCCAGACAACCTCTTGATCGATGACCCCAGAGTTCCATTAAAGGTGCCAGAGAGCCAGAGCAAGGTTGATTCGTCGTCAGATCGTCAACGAAGTAAAGGAGCCACTGTAGTGCTCGATCTCCACCATCACACTTTCCTAGAAACCTCTTCTCCCTGTACTTTGAATATCCTGTTTAGGACTTCCTTCTTTGTACACAGATACCTTATACGTTCAATAAAGCAAAAAGTTCGTTCAACCTTTTGTTACTTCGAACACACAATAGTGACATGTAGCAGAAGTGTTAGTGCTTGGTGTAGTTCGAAGATAATGTATATATGTTTTTAGAGATGTGTGTGCTTTCTTATTGTATGAAAAGGTATACATATATGCATAGCTTCTGACAGTTCTAGTAGTGTTGGTCGTGTTGTGTTTGTGTTTGGCCTTGTGACTTGTGTTCACCTGAGCTATAGGTTTGATAACCTGTTTACCCAGTTTGATCTCTAACATTTTAGAGACATCACAGGCTTCATTGTATTTGGCCGTGAGTGCATCTATTCTCTGAGCAGCAATGTTATACTTCTTTTTCTCTAGTTCATATAGATCATTAAGTTTTATATTTTCTTGATTAGCTTTCTCCAGCTTTTCAATAGTTTCATGTAAGCTTAATTTTGAAGAAGTAATCTCATTTGTGTCACTAGGAGAATCTCTAATGTCTTCTAGCATTTTAGATTGCTTTGAAAACTCAGATTGTATAAATTTTACCTCTTTTTTAGCACTTTTATACATGTCTGTCATTTTTCTCTAATCTTCTCGGAGATCAGTGAAAGCATCAGATAGTTCATCGAAAGTAAATTTTTTATAGAGAGCGTTCGATATTACCTTAGCATCTGTGGCCATGAAGCATAGGTTCCCTGTGTTGCGAGGCTTCTCCCCTTCTTCCGAGTCACTAGCTTCGCTTTCACACCAGATGCTAGTATTAGCATAGTTTCTAGTCGAAGACCTTCTTTTGCTTGTCTGATCATGCCTATTTCCCTTTCTTATTACAGAAAAATCCTTCTTGATGTGACCTATTCCTTTACAGCTAAAGCAGATCGGTTCTTCATTGTCTCTGGAATCTTTCTTCTTCTTGTTTGACTTTTCATATCTGAGGAATCTTCTGAAGTTCCTTGTCATGATAGACATCTGTTTGTTGTCTGAGCTGCCTGTCTTACTTTTATTATCAGAGGCAGTCTTATGGTTGACTTTAAATGCTATTGCCTTCTCTCTTTGAGTTGACTCTTCGAAATCTTTAAGGTCTAGCTCATGCGTCATGAGTTTTCCCATAAGGGTTTCAAGAATCATTTTCGTGAGATCATTTCCTTCAATATTGGCCGTCGCTTTAGGATTCCAGTTCTTGGTTAGTTTGCAAAGTACCTTCCGAATCTTCTCATGATTGTTATATTCTTTTCTAAGGAAAGATAGAGGGATAACAATAATTAGAAACCGAGTAAACATATTTGTGATAGTCTCATTTGGCTTCATTTTGGAGGCCTCATACTCTTGTGTTAGTCGTGAGATTTTGGACTCCTTCACTTGTGAAGTACCTTCATGAGTAACCTCAAGAAGTTTTCAAACCTCGTGAGACGTAACACATGTTGAAACTCTATTGAACTCAGTTCTATCTACAGCACAAAATAAAGCATCGATGGATTTTGCATCAAGATTGGCTTGTGTTTTTTTAATGTCGGTATATCTATCAAATGGGTTTTCAACTAGAACACCCTCTACCGTGATAGGTAGTGGTTTCTTATAACAATTCATAACAATCGACCAAAAATAAAAATCAAAAGACTTGAGGTAAAAGCTCATACGTGTCTTCTAGTTGTTACTCCATCTTTCTATTTTTGAAAAATATTTTAGTTTACTGAATAGTAATGAGTTTGATTTAAACCATTTCAAATAATAATAATAATTCGTGATTAAATTTTTATAAATATTTACATGTTACTTTTGGAGGGAGATTCGATTTTTAGCAAATAACTAATTTTCAAATTTAATTGGAGTGGTCCCCACCCTCTAACAACTTGTAACCACCTCTCTAACAGAAATTGGGTTGATTGTGCAATTTATGAAAAGGGAGGGGGCCTTTTTGTTAAATTGGCTTTAGTGGGAGTTTTTTTTGAAATAAAATCCAACTTATATTTCATTTAGATGAGTAGAGAGAAATTTCTTCTCATCTCTCAACAGAGCTCAATCCGAGCTCTCATTCTTTTCTTTTCCCCAATTTTTGCTGAAACCCTAACCCTAACTCCGGTGAACGATGAAGGCGACGGCGGTGGTGAGAGACGGCGGTGACGACACTCCTTCCAGTTCGGCGGTGGCGGACAACACTCTCTGGCAAGCGGTTCCATGACGAGCGACAACTGAGCCGTCTTCGAGCAACACCAGGCGACGAAGAGCGACGGACCGACGAGATGGGGTCGGCACATGAGACAGACCACTCTGACGACCTTCCTTCCGACGGTGACAGATTCAGTCGACGCAATCACCACGACGACGGTAGACGACCTGGCGATCTCTCGACCGCAGTTGAGGGGTCAATTTTCGGACGTCGTCAGCATAGGGGGCTTCCCCCTTCTCGACGGTGCACGGTTGGGCGGTCATCTTCTCTAACGACCTTTTCGAGCTTCCCGTCCATCTCCATTGACCGATCGTCTAGGTGAGTTCTGGATTAAATCGATGCGTTCTTCAATTTCTTCTGGTCGAGATTCGATTTGGTCGTCCTTCGATTTTGTTGATATGTGTGATGATCGAACTTTTTGATATCGACAAATTGATGTGCGAGTAGAGTGTGCGATCGGGATCACGTTGATCGATCAGATCGAGAGTGTCAGAGGGCGGTGTGGGATCTGAACCACTTGTAAGTTTTGGATTCAATCCTTTATCGATCCTTGACTTTCTTGATTAACTCTCGAATTTTCCTTTATGATGGATTCAGTCCATCAGAGACTTTTATTGATTCTTGATGCTTTGAAATTGCTTATTGGAAGGTCTCAGAGGATCTCGTGTTGCTTGGACGCGAAGAAGTTCTTATCCATATTGTGGGATCATAGTCCTAATTCAATCACAGGTAACTGCTCTACTTATTCACGAAGAGTTAGTATCAGCATTTAGAATTAATTCCTACTGTTATGTCCAGTTGGATCATGTCCGAGTCTTGGGGGTCATGGCTAGATTTATTCTACGATTGGTGTCGGTTGCAGTAGATCAGAGAAGATGGGCATTACAGGATTGTAGCAGTAGCTTGAATTCGTATAGCTATGTATAGTTCGAGTTCTGCCTATGGTTGATTTTTAGCTTGTATGTGTAGTTCTTGAGTAGTACATGGATTTGCTGGGCTGGGGCATAGCATGAGCGCAGGGAGGAGTTATCACTCAAGTGTGTTACGGTGGTCGGGTTTTGACTGGGCATGGTAATGTTAAAATTTACTAAATTTATGTATATTCTTTCATTAAATTGTACTGAATATCCTTTCTAAAGTTGAGTTCTGATGGAGGCAATAGCTGTAGGATTCAAACATTGTATACATGAGAATTCATTAAGCTAAGCTAAGTTTTCTTGAAATTGCCAAGTCTGGGGGATGACCTTATTGAGTATTAGATGGCTGGTATTATGTTGTAATGTTTAAAAAGTAGTACTCAAATAGTCTGGGATGGTTTAATATGGTGAATAGAAGGAGTACCAGTTAGGCTACTGCAAGTTCAAATCTAGTAAATGATATGTTTGTGTGTGCTGTCAGCATAGGAGACTTGCCGCTGCGAGGATGATGTAGCCGTTAAATTCAAATTTGGCTCTTTGTATTAGGGTCTGTAATAATCTCTTGTTTCAGTATTGATTGCTTTTGTAATGTGTGTTTCTAATTAATCTGAGAATAGCTGTTATGGTATAATAGGTTTGATTTGTCATATGGAAGCTGTTGTGACCATACAGATGCACAACATATTGGGACTTGCCTTACATGGGTATGGACTAAGTTCAGTTGTGGGTTTGGGTTTTTTGGACCAAGCCAAAGTCTAAATGGTAGTGTTGCCAAACCATATATTTGGTAGCATTAGTAGTTAATGTCTGTAACTACTTTATAAATTTTCTGTAGGTGTCTTTGTGAAGGGTAATTAAATACCTACTTATTCTATATTTAGAAGTACTACTAGTATACTTTATAAGATTCTATAGTTGGACACAGGAGTAGTAGGAAGATGGCTAGTTGATACTTATTTAGAGATTGACCAATTTATAACAATTATTCAGGAGGACAGGCAGATCTACTTCATTACCCGTACATTCCCGGAGCAAGGCAAGTACTTTTCTATGGTTATTGTACATTTACATATCTTGTACTCTTCTTATGACATGTCATGACACGATATCCTGTACTACTGTATTTCTTGTTCTTGTACCTACTTGTGTCTGGAGGGAAAATACACTAGCTATGTGACCAAACCCCGGTTACTATATTCATGTAGATAGCTTAGGCCTCGCATCGTGCACGCGGGTCCTAAGCCATACCGATATTCATGTACTCCTGTACATGATCCTGTACCTACCCCAGTCGGTCACATAGGCTAGTTGTTTTTCAAATATTGTGCACATGTCATGTCTTGTGCTTCAGGTTCATAGTTACATTCCTGTACTTCATTTTCTGTACTTACATTCCTGTACTTTATTTCCTGTATTTATATTCCTGTACTTTCATGTTCTTTCCTGTACTTTATATTTCATGTTCTCCTGTACTCATTTCCATATCATGATGTTCTTGTTCATTACCTAGAACTGTACTTTGCTCCGCTCCTGACTGGATATGTTGCAGGTATACTTGCAGGATATCATACTACTATATGGGCCAGAGCCCGGGACATTAGCTGAGTAGGACGAAGCCATGAGTTAGCTTGAGGCTTCAGGTTTAGACCACTTAGCTTTACTTCTAGATATTGTCTTTAGAGTTCATAGCATATTTTATTCCTGTTGGCTTTGGTACCTTTATGATTTGTGGATTATGGTGATCTTTCTGGGAATGTTTTTAGATGCTGTGATTGTACACATTTATGTTTATCTGGTTAGATTTTCCTAGCTTGGTACAGCTTACTTCGTCGTGTCTAACGACGAAGGCTGGGCGTGTCCGACTCTCGTCCGATTATTTAGGAGCGGGTCGTGACATATTTTTAGTAGTGGCCCATGCAGGTCTATCCTAATAGTACCTAGGTATTAGAGTACTATTGGAGGACTTGATTAAACTAAAAAAACTTGATCACAGCATAGGAAATCGGGTACATCGGGTATATTAATATTCTATAAACACTTGTTGTTTTTAGGTTTAGGATATCTTAAAAGTTTGCTGTTTTTAGATAGTTCAAAGCACGCGACACCGGGACTGTTGATCCACCTACACTTGAGGGTTTCATGCTACCACTACCTTCTATCGTCTCTACTATCCCCATGGGTAGTACACAGTTGACGGAGATGTTCTAAGGGTTCTTTGACACCAGAGGGAGCAGGCCATCCTTTTCCAAACTAGACTTGCAGATGCATTTTTCGAGCTAGGGAGAACTTCTGATTTCTAGACTCCCAGATCGTTGGACTTCTCCAATATCGAGCGCATATCTTACATTGAGATGTAGATCGAGAACCTGGAGCAGCCACTGAAGATCATCCAAGTCCTTGAGGACCCGACTCCTCTGAAGATTGGAGCCACCGGCCAGGAGATCCAGAATATAGCACGGACAATAAAATAGGACCGAAAGCTGGAGCCCAGGAGAGGCATGAAGACTTATGACAAAGACATCAACCACCCTAGACCCACAAAGCGTCACAACACTCAGATAATGCTTATTCAGTCACATCATCAGCTGCATCATCAGAGGCTGATTCAGGCCACATTCCTTGTGTGTTCTACAAGAGGACGGGACATCATGATTGACGAGTGCCGCAAGAGGCTTAGACTTTGTTTATACTACGGAACTTTTGTCCACCGAATGAAGGATTTCCAGCAAGTCGCATATCAAAATAACCGAAGAGCAGCAGGATCTCAGCAGCCCACACGCTAGCAGCCGTATATTTCTACCAGAGCCCCTGCACTTCAAGCCAGCGGGAGATTCAGATTCAGCTGATGATCATTTATATTTTCTGTCGTCGTCTAGAACACTACTATGACGAGTGTCGTAAGAGACTGAGCCTATGCTTGAACTGCAGATCGCCTGCCCACAAAGTTAAGGACTACCGGAGACTGCTGATCATACTGTCCAAGGATAAGCACGAGGAGCACCAGTACCACAGAAGAAGAACCCGCCTCTCCAGATTCAGCAACATCATGGAGCACTGCCGCAAGGACCGGCCTATGTCAGGACAGCTGATGAAATTGAAGTGATCCCAGTTCCGAAGGAATACTGAAGACAGATTGAAGATAGAAGACTCTTTTGCATGGTTGGAGAAAACCATGGATCGTGATTCATCATCCAATCTTTCCTTAAATTCCTCTTAACACCTAGATCATTTCTTGAAACTTATTATTTTCTATTTTAAAACCTTGGTTGATATTCAAAACTTATTCGAGATATTGTTTCCTAATCGGTAAACTTGTTTCAGACCCACAATTCGATATTTGTTTGAAATCCACTATTCAATACTGGATGCATATTCGTCATTCATGACTTTGTTTCCTAGTGTTGGCTCATATTTGGAAAATTTTGTTCTCTTATCAAACATCGTGTTATTTTAGATTTTAATTCATACTCGAGATTTTATTTCAAAATCCTGTTCCTCATTCGAAACCTCGTTTGAGCTTCATCCTATTTAGGACATTGTTGAGGATTACTTTGAAGGTTTTGAAGATTTTGTTTCCTAATCGTGGCTTGATTCCTATTTGAGAAATTGTTCTGTTCACGACTTTGTTTTGACCTTGTTTCCAATTTGAGACTTTGCTTGTTTCATATTCACGATTCGATACATGTTTCCTATTTACTAAGTGATGTTGTTTTCTATTCACTATTCATGTTATTGCTTCCTGTTCGAGATTTTCTATTTTCGAAAATTTTCTCCTATTCGCGACTTTGTTGAATTTTGATTTTTTGGTCGAGATTTGTTCCTATTGAAATTTTGTTTCTCATTCAAAAATTTTGTTCGAAATTTTGTTTGCTAATCGAAATTTGTTAGATTTTGTTCCCTATATAAAATTTTGTTGCCATTCGAGATTTCATTTTCCGTTCGAAAATGCTGTTTACCATTTAAAACTTTGTTTCTTGTTCAAGATTTTTTCTAAAATCTTCATGTTTGTCTCTTGAGTACCTAATACTCATTGTTGATTTTTTTGTCGTTTCCTAAGTACCTAGTGAAACCCTTGTTTTCAAAAAGGGAGATAACATCACATTTTATCTTGACTTGGACTATCAAAACTTATTTAGATTCCTTAAAACTTTTGAAATTCCAATAGATAAGGTTGAGAGACTATTCGATGATTTACTGAGGAGTGGTAGTTGCACATTGCTGTCATTATCTGAACTACGGAGACTGATGGTTCACTGCAGCCAGCAGCGTACTGGCGAGGCATGAACTCTTGGTTGAAGTAATTTCAGACATTGTACGGTTTTTTGGTATTATTGAGACCTTGTCCAAATTCTTCATATTTTGATCTCTTGAGTTGCTTCATTAATAATTGTTTGAAAATGGATAAGGTTGACAGAATATTCGGTGACATATTGTTATTTGGGTCACGGCGCCGAAAGTCTACTATAGTCAGATATATACTAGCGAGGTAGGGATTCCAAGCAAAGTGATTTCAAATACCTATATATTCTCGGGTACCATGGAGATTATAATCCTCTTTCATACGATTATTGATTTTTTTGAATGACAAATCCATGTACTCACCTTGACTTGATATGGATATCTCCTGATTAGTTCCATATTTCTCCCTCAAACACTTACAATTTTTCTCCTTGTATTTTATTGATGGATCGTTGATCTTACACATTGTTAGATCATGATTCCGTTTAACTAGATTTTAAAATCGTACGTATATTTCGAACGTGTTTCATCTAAACTTCAATTTTAGTCATGTCTATTCAACCATGATTTCCCCATCTTGCTCAAGTCCATTTGTGCTAACTTTCGATTCAAATCATGCTTCAAATATCGTGCCCTTCATGATTTAACGCCTCTAAGTCATAATTGAAACTTCAGTCCATCACGTGCCTGTTTGATTCTTGATTATTGTGGATCATATCATTTCAATTTTCTGTATGAAATTATCATACATGGTATTAATTAAAATCTTGTCTCAATTAGTGTCTGACCAATTTGGTCATTATTGATCCTGCCACTTCACTGTTTATTTTGCCATGCTAAATCCTTCCAAGCCCTACCTCTGATCATATCCCGAAATCCTGATCGTGCCTATATTTTATGATGATACTTTTGCTCCTATCAATTATGTCTGATAATTTGAAACCGTGACTGAATAGTTTTGATCATGACCATTTTCCACCATGCCTAAAATTTGATTTGGATCGTGTTTAGTTGATCGTGCCAGATAATATATTTTGTCATGACTAAATTTAACCTTATGGTATGACCAACTTAATTGATCAGTCTCAATTTTTGTGATAACTGTGCCTACTATATTTCTTTAAATTTCGAGGACAAAATTATTTTAAGGGGGAGAGATTTGTAACTCCATCTTTCTATTTTCAGGAAATATTTTAGTTTACTAAATAATAATGAGTTTGATTTTTGCTATTTCAAATAATAATAATAATTCGTGATTAAATATTTTTAAATATTTACATGATTGCTTTTGGTGGGAGATTTGATTTTTAGCAAATAACTAATTTTCAAATTTAATTGGAGTGGTCCCCACTCCCTAACAACTTGTAACCACCTCTCTAACAGAAATTGGGTTGATTGTGCAATTTATGAAAAGGGAGGGGGCCTTTTTGTTAAATTGGTTTTAGTGGGAGGGTTTTTTGAATAAAATCAAATTTATATTTTATTTAGATGAGGAGAGGGAAATTTCTTCTCATCTCTCAGCAGAGCTCAATCCGAGCTCTCGTTCTCCTCTTTATCCCAATTTTCGCTGAAACTCTAACCCTAACTCCGGTGAACGATGAAGGTGATGGTGGTGGCGAGAGACAACGGCGATGACACTCCTTCCAGTTCGACGGTGGCGGACAACACTCTCTGGCGAGCGGTTCCATGACAAGCGATAACTGAGCCGTCTTCGAGAAACATCAGGTGGCGAAGAGGGGCAGACCGGCGAGAAGGGGTCGGTACATGAGACAGACCACTCCGACGACCTTCCTTTCGACTGTGACTGAGCCAGTCGACGCAAGCACCACGACGACGACAGACGACCTGGAGATCTCTAGAATGCAGTTGAGGGGTCGGTTTTCGGACGACGTCAGCACAGGGGGCTTTTCCCTTCTCGACAGTACACGGTTGGGCGGTCATCTTCTCTAACGACCTTTTCTAGCTTTCCGTCCATCTCCGTTGACCGATCGTCTAGGTGAGTTCTGGATTAAATCGATGCGTTCTTCAACTTCTTCTGGTCGAGATTCGATTTGGTCGCCCTTCAATTTTGTTGATATGTGTGATGATCGAACTTTTTGCTGTCGATAAATTAATTATGTGCGAGTAGAGTGTACGATCGGGATCACTTTGATCGATCAGATCGAGAGTGTCGGAGGACGGTGTGGGATCTGAACCACTTATAAGTTTTGGATTCAATCGTTTGTCGATCCTTGACTTTCTTGATTAACTCTCGAATTTTCCTTTATGATGGATTCAGTCCATCAGAGACTTTTATTGATTCTAGATGCTTTGAAATTGCTTGTTGGAAGGTCTCAGAGGATCTCATGTTGCTTGGACGCGAAGAAGTTCATATCTCTTTTGTGGGATCATAGTCCTAATTCAATATCAGGTAACTACTCTACTTATTCACGAAGAGTTAGTATCAGCATTTAGAATTAATTCCTACTATTATGTCCAGTTGGATCATGTCCGAGTCTTGGGGGTCGTGGCTAGATTTATTCCACAATTGGTGTCGGTTGTAGTAGATCTGAGGAGATGGGCGTTGCAGGATTGTAGCAGTAGCTTGAATTCGTATAGCTGTGTACAGTTCGAGTTCTGCTTATGGTTGGTTTTCAGCTTGTATGTGTAGTTTTTGAGTAGTACATGGATTTGTTGGGCTGGGGCATAGCATGGGCGCAGGGAGGAGTTATCACTCAAGTGTGTTACGGTGGTCGGGTTTCGACTGGGCATGGTAGTATGTATATTTACTAAATTTATGTATATTCTTTTATTAAATTGTACTGAATATCCTTTCTAAAGTTGAGTTCTGATGGAGGCAACAACTGTAGGATTCAAACATTGTATACATGAGAATTCATTAAGCTAAGCTAAGTTTTCTTGAAATTGCCAAGTCTGGGGGATGACCTTGTTGAGTATTAGATGGCTGGTATTATGTTGTAATGTTTAAAAAGTAGTACTCAAATAGTCTGGGATGGTTTAATGTGGTGAATAGAAGGAGTAGCAGTTAGGCTACTGCAAGTTCATATCTAGTAAATGATATGTCTGTGTGTGCTGTCAGCATAGGAGACTTGCCGCTGCGGGGATGATATAGCCGTTAAATTCAAATTTGGCTCTTTGTATTAGGGTATGTAATATTTTCTTGTTTAAGTATTGATAGCTTTTGTAATGTATGTTCCTAATTAATCTGAGAATAGCTGTTATGGTATAATAGGTTTGATTTGTCATATGGAAGCTGTTGTGACCATACAGATGCACAACATATAGGGACTTGCCTTACATGGGTATGGACTAAGTTCAGTTGTGGGTTTGGGTCTTTCAGACCAAGCCAAAGTCTAAATGGTAGTGTTGCCAAACCATATATTTGGTAGCATTAGTAGTTAATGTCTGTAACTACTTTTATAAATTTTCTGTAGGGGTGCTTTGTGAAGGGTAATTAAATACCTACTTATTCTATATTTAGAAGTACTACTAGTATACCTTATAAGATTCTATAGTTGGACACAAGAGTAGTAGGAAGATGGCTAGTTGATACTTGTTTAGAGATTGACCAATTTATAACCATTATTCAGGAGGACAAGCAGATCTACTTCATTACTCGTACATTCCCGGAGCAAGGCAAGTACTTTTCTATGGTTATTGTACATTTACGTATCTTGTACTCTTCTTGTGACACGTCATGACACGATATCCTGTACTCCTATATTTTTTGTTCTTGTACCTACCTACTTGTGTCGGGAGGGAAAATACACTAGCTATGTGACCAAATTCTGGTTACTATATTCATGTAGATAGCTTAGGCCTCGCATCGTGCACGTGGGTCCTAAGTCGTACCGATATTCATGTACTCCTATACATGCTCCTGTATACACCCCAGCCGGTCACATAGGCTAGTTGTATTTCAAATATTGTGCACATGTCATGTCTTGTACTTCAGGTTCAAAGTTACATTCCTGTATTTTATTTCCTGTACTTACATTTCTGTACTTTATTTCCTGTACTTACATTTCTGTACTTTCATGTTCTTTCCTGTACTTTATATTTCATGTTCTCCTATACTTATTTCCATATTATGATGTTCTTGTTCATTACCTAGAACTGTACTTTGCTCCGCTCCTGACTGGATATGTTGCAGGTATACTTGCAGAATATCATACTACCATATGGGCCAGAGCCCGGGACATTAGCTGAGAAGGACGAAGCCATGAGTTAGCTTGAGGCTTCAGGTTTAGACCACTTAGCTTTACTTCTAGATATTGTCTTTAGAGTTCATAGCATATTTCATTCCTGTTGACTCTGGTACCTTTATGATTTGTGGATTATGGTGATCTTTCTGGGAACGTTTTTAGATGTTGTGATTGTACACATTTATGTTTATCAGGTTAGATTTCCCTAGCTTGGTACAACTTACTTTGTCGTGTCTAACGACGAAGGCTGGGCGTGTCCGACTTGTGTCCGATTATTCGAGAGCGGGTCGTGACACTAGCATGTGTAGTTTGTGCCATCAAATAGGGGATGCCTATTTATTGATTGGCCTTTACCATTGCTTGGATATAGGGATGCCATATCTCAAGGAGTTTTAATCCAACTAATAATAAACTGTGCTTTGATGCCAATTGTAGGATTAATGGCACCTCTAGAGGGATAAATAGAGTGTAGCAGAGAATAATTACCAATTAAAAAAATCTATGCCAGTGAAATAAATATAAATAACTTGAAATGTAAAGTAAAGCAATAAGTATAGTGGTGGCAAGAAAGCAATACGAAGACACAACATGTATATACTGGTTTTCCTCTGAGAGGATTAGTACTCCAGTTCACGAGAACTCTTGCTCGCTATAATCCACTATTTTGAATAGAGATTACACCGCGTGCTTTACTCCGAAGAACACGCCAAGGTCAATATCGTCGTATTTTTTATCCGAAGTCCACGATCAAACTTCAACAACACCTTTCTAAGAAAAGCTTTTATACGCCAAGCTTGTACAACTCGAATACTCCTAATCGAAAACCCCTGGTACTAGAAGAATAAGAGCTGTCTTGGAGATTTGAAGATTCAAGATTTATAAAATGGATAGAATGCTTATAAATAGAGAAGATGAAGATTGAATGAGTGAATATAAATGACAAAATCTTCTCTTTTTATAGGAATTTTTTGAGACGGAGTTCGGGCAGAACTCGGTAGGCTAACCTTCATAATTTTGAACGTTTGAGATCCAAAAGACAAAGGAAAGCTTCTGACCAGAAGAAATCCAAGTTGACCGAGTTTGGGCAAAACTCCAGCCGAGTTCGGTTGCTAGGGTTTCTGGTCTTTTTGATTTGGTTTGATTTTGCTTTTGGATATGGGTTTGGTTTTGGGTCAAGGTTTGGATCAAGGATTTTGGATTGAACTTCTAAATTGCCAGTGATCTCGATGCATAATATTTCTAGACTCAATAAAGGAAAAAATACAGAATAAAGTATAAAAAATTTGTGGAGATAAAATCTGCGATCTTCTGTTTCTTTTCATATCAAGTTCGGAGTTTTAAGTCAATTATCGAAATCGGTTTGACTATGGCTAAATGGGCCAATAGATTTACTATTCATGCACCGATTCGATCTATATGACACCAATCATCTAGCATCCATATCTAATTTATCTAGTGGATATGACATAACTCATTTCGCTAAGTCCAACTTATCATTCATGCAACAACATCATTCACCTACGGGATCTACTACATATCGTTGCATCTCGATACTTATTTGTATTCCAGCCATCAGAGTCTCATAAGGAACATCTACTTTTTCATGCATCAAGGGACAAGTGTTCATTCTCTATGCCTCAAAATCAAGGGTCATAATTTGTAAATTTGGGACACATCAAAATTTCTTGAGTACAACTGCACAACGTGCTAGGGTCATCTATTTTCTCAAGCTCATTCTCTACTTTTCGGTCGCTGATACAACTTTCTGCATCTTCTAAATCATTTACAACATCTCAATACGCACCTAACATCACCATTAACTTGTTGATGTCCAATATGCAATTTTTAATTACTCAATTCCAACATCATTCAATATTCGGACCATATTTGTTCTTCCATAATCTTTTGATAGCAACATCCCAACATCGTTACTGAGCCTACAATTCTTCTTTTCCAACTGATTTAAGTCATCGCCTGAATTTATAATTTGTACCATTCCCAACCAAGGCATTCATTTCATATTCTTAAATTCTTATTACCCAGCGCAACGGTGTCGTGGTGTCGTGTCAGTGACTTGGGACACTAGAGTACCTATGGGGTGTCAGTTACCAACCCTTGGTTGAGAGTCTTAGCTCGATTCAGTATGTGTATTTCGATTTACCCCATATCGAGTGCAACAGTGCACAGTTTCCAGTTTTGATTTTATTTCCAGTTTTTGAAAATCGAATTTCAATTCGATTTTGTGTATGTTTAATGTATTAGACTAGTGTATTTCAGTGTGTAGATGTGAAGTATACATGTATTTGTGAGTGTGGGTCGATTTCGGGGAGATTTGGTTAGGTGTGTGTGTAGTTATATATGTATGTACATATGTATGTATATGTGTTATGTGTGTGTGTGTTGGGGGACTGGGTTATTCCAGAAATCTGGGAACAAATTCCCCTTCCCTGTCCAGTGTTCACCACCCTCTCTCACTGTCCCACTCTTTCACAGCCTCTCTCTCTCATTTCCTTTCCCTCTATATATATGTAATATATATAGTTATATACATGTATTGTATATATATATATATATAAATGATATATATGTATATTTGTATTAGGTCTCCTTAGGTCAAATATAATGTATTATAAGTATATAGGTTGTATTATATATGTTATGCATATATGGATATTGGGTGATGGTTAGATAGTGTATATCTATATGTATAGATATATATATATGTGACTTTTAGTTATAGGTTATATGAAAACCTAGACTATGGCCTATGGCCAAGGTTATTGGCCTATGGTTGGGGCTAGCCCTAATGACCCAAAACCCATTATTGACCCTTGTTGACTGAAAGTTGACCAAAGTCAACTTTAGGTCAAAGATGACCTAGTTCACCTAGAAATGACTAGGAATGACCTAAAACAACTAGTTTGACTAGTTTGACTAAAACCCTAATTAGTTTGACTAGTATTGACTCAACCTTGACTAGTTTGACTCTAGAGTTGACCAGGAGTTGACTTTTGACCAGATTGACCTAGAATCATGTAGTTTGCATAGTAGACTTCATATTTACTATTTAGAACACATTGTGACTTGTGTTGCTCTGATCAGGAGCCAGACACCTCTCCTCAGACAGCATACTCTCTACAGACATTCATTCAGCAGGCGAGTACATTCTCTGACCGTTTCATACTTGTTCAGGCTTTACTTCTCGCTCTAGATTACTTTACTTGTTGCTGTCACATTTGTAACACGGATTGGTACTATATGGATCTTTACATGAGATGTTATCCCTCTCGGGAGCATCGGGTACTTCATGTTATGTGTGTTTCACTGTCATCATGTACACCTATGCTTCCATCATTCATGTGCACTCATGTGATCATGTACTCTCATGATTCACTGAGCTCTCATGTATACTATCATGTGCACCCTTTCATGGGCCCCATGTGATATCATGTATAAATAATGTAACCTGTATAGATCCTTGTGTATTGATTGGGGAAACGGGGGAGTAGAAGTGGACATGTGAATAATTCCAAAGTAGTGTAATCATGTACAAACTCAGTAGTGTAATCATGTATAAATTCTAGCCATTCACATGCCTATCTTGTGCTCTACATCACTAGTCACTTATAGTTCTCTATATACAGTAGATATTTCATTACAGCTATCTCTTTTACAGCGTATATTTCCTTTCAGCAGTTCATGTATCTTACTCTATTGCCTGTATCGTATTTCCTAACCTGATATGCACTGCGTGAGATGTATTGTGCTCGTTCCCGTCCTGATTGGACCTGTTGAAAATATTATAGAGGATGAGGACGAGGCATGGGTGACTACCTATTATGGAGCAGGACTAGATGACACTTGTATCGAGGACCCTCAGCAGGTTCCACCTGCAGCTGAGGAGGATTGTTCCAGTAGTCTAGACCAGTTTAGTCTAGGCAGTCTTTTCTATATCATTTTGTCTCACATTCTGAGTTGTATTTTGAGATGTGGAGATGTATAGACTCTTAGACTTATTGTATTATGAGTTGACATTCTGGATGTTATGTATCTTAGACACTTAGTCTTATTTCATCTATGCTATGGTTCTCCTTGAGTTACTATCTATCTGTTCTTCATTCTTCTACCTTAGATGTGATTGAGACTATATGTTGTGATGTTACCTCCATTCGGAGAGTATGAACTGTACAGGTACCTTTATACTGTTAGATGATTTACCTAGGACAGCGTTCTACCGCCGACACTGCGGCGTAGGCTGGACGTACCCACTTCTCGTGCCCTTACTCTAGGGTGCGGGTCGTGACACAATGCTAACTATCAGAGTCTAGCACGGTTCATCTGAACTCATCAAAATCTTGTAGCGACTAATTCGAACTTAGTTATTAAGGGACACGCCTAGCCGTCACGTATCAATCGTAATCCAGCTATGACTCGATACTACCCAATACCTTACAGGTAAAGCAATTACTATATTATGAACAGGGTCAAGGGCCATCTTATCACTTAGAGGGTATGAACATATACCACTCAGAGCTCAAGCCATTCCCGACAAAATATTTCTCTTTGTATCAAACCAACGTCCATTCTGGACTATCCATCCCTGTAACCCCATATTTTCCCTTTTATGGAATTTTTATGTTTTCTCTGGATTAAGTTTGATTGATTAATAAATTCTTATTTAATAATTTTATGATTAACTAATTTGAAGGAAAGAATTTAAATTACTTTAGCATGAGTATTAATTCAAGAATTAGTTATAACTAATTTGAGTGGTCCCCACTCTCTAACAAACTTATAACCACTCTAACCAATTTTTGGGCTAACTTGTAAATATCAATTTGGTTGGGTTTATTTGCAAATCACCATTTTCTTGCTGGTCTATATAAGATTGGAGAGAGAAGTAAACTCTCTCAGTTTCTTTAATTTGGCTCTGAAGAAATTCGAGCTTTCATCCCCTATTTTCCTCACCCCCAAATCTACTGTTGACCTAGCCCTAACCCTAGCTTTCATGGTGGTGGCGGCGGTGAAGTGAATCCACGCTGGTGATTGAAGGTGAAGCTCTCACCGAGACTCTTCAAGGCGGCAACATCACCCGTTTTCCTTCTCGGCAGCACCGCGAGGAATAGCGGCAACGATTGTTCATCTTCATCGACGAAGTTTTTGACGAGCACGCTATTTCCAACAAAACTGCAGCTCTCCTCGACGGTACGACCATCCGCGACGATGATCCAGCGGTGACGGACGGATCTCTTGGCAACGCGATAGTTCGTGTTGAGTTCAACAAGGTGAAGCAAAGCCAATAGACTGATCATTTCCTTTAAAATCATTCCATTTGTTCATTTGAGATCATTTTCTGTCGAGATCGACTGATCGGGATCATTTTGATCCAGATCTGGTTGAGGTTCTTCGTTCGACTCCTTCATCGAGGATTCATCTTCATGATTAGTTTGTTTTCTCTGCGATCTTCATCACTGACCAATTGCGTCAAGAATGTGAGTAAATCTTGGTTTTATACTCCTTGAGACTTGTCGATTTTCTGAGTGAGCATAGACTGATCGAGTCTGCTCTACTCTTGTAGAAATTGTTGAGCTCGCTGTTGCTTGATTCGATTAGCAAAGAACAGTGGGGGTGTTCAACTGCTGGTAAGTTGGATTCAAATTCTTGTTGATTCTTGATTTTAGACAAGATCCTGCAATGGCCGAACCAATTGTATGGGTTCTAATTGCTCTTTGACTTTTCGCTTGTGTTGTGTGTTGAATTGATACAGTGAACTTTTGAATTCAATTCGAGTGTCCGATCCTTGCGGCGTGTCCTCGATCTCACTGAACACTCTCTCGTAGGTAACTATGTTATCATTCTATCGATCATTGAATCTTTATTCTCTTCTTTGAGTATGGGTGTGTTGGCCAGGATCGGTTGGATTATGGTGTGGATTGTTGCTGTAGCAGTATTATCATGTGCGTGACCTGGGTTTGCCGTATCCACTACCAAAATACAGTAAATTAGCGACCGAAAATTAGCGACGGAAATTTTCTGTCGGCGTTAGTGACGGCTTTGTGGCAACTAGCCGACGGATTACCGACGACAAGCCGTTATATTTTTATTTTATTTTTAGGAGGAGGAAAGGTCGTACATCCGTCGCTAGGGCGTCGGAGATATAGCGACGGATAGTCAGCCATCGCTATGCAGTCGATTATTTGGCGAAAATTGTATGGAGAATTGGCGGGACAATTTTTCGACTATATAGCGACGGATATTCAGTCGACAAGTATCAAAAATAGCGACTAACGGGCGACGGATTAAAATCAGTCGCTAGTCCGTCGCTACATATACGTTCCAGACTTAAATTGAAACGGAGGGGGAAACTTTTCGTATTCCCCCCAAATTTACTCTCTCTCCTCTCTCTCTCTCTCTCCCGCGGCTTCGGTGATCGGCGTCGGCGTACTCTCCTCTCTCTCTCCCGAAGGTAATCCCCTCTCTCTCTCTCTCGATCTCTCTCTCGCGGTGTCGTAGGGGCAGCGGGGGCGGCGGGCTTGGGGCAGGGGCGTTGGGGCTGGGCGGCGGGCTTGGGGCGGGGGCGTCGGGGGCTGGGCGGCTGGATTGGGACGGGGGCGTCGGGGGCTGGGCGGCTGGCTTGGGGTGGGGGCGTCGGGGGCCGGGCGGTGGGCTTGGGGCGGAGGCGTCGGGTCCTGGGCGGCAGGCTTGGGGCGAGGGCGTCGGGGGCTGGGCGGCTGGCTTGGAGCAGGGGCATCGGGAGCTGGGCGGCGGGCTTGGGGCTGGGGCGTTGGAGGCTGGGCGGCGGACGTGGGGCGGGGCGTCGGGGGCTGGGCGGCGGGCTTGGGGCGGGGGCATCGGGGGATGGGTGGCTGGCTTGGGGAGGGGCGTCGGGGGTATATGTAACCGACGCACAGCCATAAGCACTCTTCATATATATATATATATGCAACCGAACTACTGGGCGGCGGGCTTGGGGCGGCGGGCTTTGGTCGGGGGCGGCGGGGGGCTTTGCTTTTCAAATTTATCTGAGTTTATATATTGGCTAAATAATGTGTTATCCATATTCAGTGACTTTGGTGAAGTGAATGTCCCAAGGATATTCTTAACAAAAAAGGCAGATGAAGAACTCGTACTGTCCTTGAGACAGTGAACATATATACCATGAACCCAAACCCCATATTCACATTTACTAATCCAAACACCACCAAACTAATGGGTGTATGTGACAATCTCAGTTAGCGACGGACTAGTGACCAGTTAGCGACGAATATTTCCAGCTCCATTTGCATTAATCTACGGTACGACATGGTGATCAAGACATAGTCCCTGTAGCCATTCAACTGGCGAGGCAGAAACTATGTAGCCGTAGATAAAGTTGACTGTCCTCCGACCCTCATCCCTCGGCAATGATGATACGACAACCTATCACTATATCTTATATAGTAGTAGATAATGTCTTAATATTACATTATGTGAGTTCATCTTGATTCTGTTATATCCTTCAGATACTTGATACGATAAGAACATATACTACACCATATGTACAGAACATAGATGATTCACACTAATGTATGCTAGAATAAATTTTAGGTTGTGTTCTGAGCCATCCGTTCTCACACTTAAAACATATAGGAATTAGTAGTGTGAGAGCGCCGGAGAGAGTGAGAGCACCGGAGGGGGAGGAGAGAGAGTGAGAGAGTAAAATGGTACGACATGGTGAAGTAGTACTGTATTTTGTCTCCAACTCCAGCTCTATTTACATTAATCTACGGTACGACATGGTGATCAGGACATAGTCCCTGCAGCCATTCGACTGGCGAGGTAAAAACTATGTAGCCGTAGATAAAGTTGACTGTCCTCCGACCCTCATCCCTCGGCAATGATGATACGACAACCTATCACTATATCTTATATAGTAGTAGATGATGTCTTAGTATTACATTATGTGAGTTCATCTTGATTCTGTTACATTCTTCATATACTAGATACGATAAGAACAAATACTACATAATATGTACAGAACATAGATGATTCACACTAATGTATGCTAGAATGTATCTTGGTTTGTGTTCTGAGCCATCTATTCTCACACTTGGCAAAAAAATCAAATTTTCTGTACTTTATCTGCTTTCAAAATGTACTCAAATTACATGATGGTTCCTTTAGTTAGCTTGCTTATGTTACAATTATATTATTTGTGAATATCGATCTTACCAGATGGCACCCATGACCCGAGGAGCGGCACTTCGTTTGAGGGAAATAGTGAATGTTGAGGTGGCTTCTCCTACAGTTAAGGAGGAAGTGGCACTGGTAGCTAGTGAGACCGGGAGTTCTATTCATCCAGCACCGATAGCTAGTGAGACCGGGAGTTCTATTCATGCAGCACTTGTAAGGGACTACATCACTCCTCACGCCAAAGATCACGTTTATTCGAGGTGGTTGCGTGATCGTATCACTGAGCGTTTGCATGAGCTGCGTGGTTCTCATTAGCTATTAGTACTTATTTGTATTAGACTATTTGTATTGGGTAGTTTTTGTATTAGACTATTTGTATTGGACTACATATATGAATTAGTATTGTGTCAATCTCTGGATTGTATTGGACTACGACATGGTGATCAGGACATAGTCCCTGCAGTCATTCGACTGGCGAGACAAAAACTATGTATTCGTAGATGAAGTTGACTGTCCTACGACCCTCATCCCTCGGCAATGATGATACGACAACCAACCGGAGAGGATACTCTGAGAGATCCATCTGAGTAGGATGTATACTCTGAGAGATCACCTTTACAAAAATGATATCAGTAGTGGGATTGAGTGTTGGAGGAGATATTATCAGAGTATACGTCCTACTCAGATGGGTCTCTCACTGTTACTATTTTTTTCTGACAGCATGATGGATGTGCTCCCTCAACAGATTCTTGCTCCGAGCCAAAACTTTGCCCCGGAGCTCAAGTGGACATCCTTTGTGTAGAGCTCGAGTGAGAGGTTCCTGACAGCATGGTGGTCTCCTTTATCAAAGTATCCGTGCTTGTTGTGGGATGAGCACGGATACTTTGACAAAGGAGACCACCATGCTGTCAGGAACCTCTCACTCGAGCTCTACACGAAGGATGTCTACTTGAGCTCCGGGGCAAAGTTTTGGCTCGGAGCAAGAATCTGTTGAGGGAGCACATCCACCATGCTGTCAGAAAAAAATAGTAAAGGTGAGAGACCCATCTGAGTAGGACGTATACTCTGATAATATCTCCTCCAACACTCAATCCCACTACTGATATCATTCTTGTAAAGGTGATCTCTCAGAGTATACGTCCTACTCAGATGGATCTCTCAGAGTATCCTCTCCGGTTGGGTTGTGTTCTGAGCCATCCGTTCTCACACTTAAAATACATATGAATTAGAACTGTGTTTTGTATTTTCGACGAACCCAGGGATTGGATTCTGTATTTTGTATTTTGGTTTCGGTATTTTGGCTCCAGCTCCATTTGTATTAATCTACGGTACGACAAGGTGATCAGGACATAGTCCCTGCAGCCATTCGACTGGCGAGGCAGAAACTATGTAGCCGTAGATAAAGTTGACTGTCCTCCGACCCTCATCCCTCGGCAATGATGATACGACAACCTATCACTATATCTTATATAGTAATAAATGATGTTTTAGTATTACATTATGTGAGTTCATCTTGATTATGTTACATTCTTCAGATACTTGATACAATAAGAACATATACTACACCATATGTACATAACATAGATGATTCATACTAGTGTATGCTAGAATAAATTTTGAGTTGTGTTCTGAGCCATCCGTTCTCACACTTGGAGATAAATCGAATTATAACGACATATATTAGGTTACTCTTCAGGATAATTGATGTCTATTTTATATTAATTTGGTTTGGTCTATATGATTCTTGGATAATTGGTGTGCATTAAATTCGTATGTGCATATTTGGTCTATGTGATTCTTGGATAATTGGTGTGCATTATATATTTGGTCTATGTGATTGTTGGATAATTGTTGTGCATTATATATTGGTTTGGTTTATGCATATTTTTGTGAACGGGGAAAGTGCGGTAATTTTTTTTTCAAAAAAATCTCAGTTAGCGACGGACTAGTGACCGGTTAGCGACGGATATTTCCAGCTCCATTTGCATTAATTTATGGTATGATATGGTGATCATGACATAGTCCCTGCAGCCATTCGATTGGCGAGGCAGAAACTATGTAGCCGTAGATAAAGTTGACTGTCCTCTGACCCTCATCCCTCGGCAATGATGATACGACAACCTATCACTATATCTTATATAGTAGTAGATAATGTTCTAGTATTACATTATATGAGTTCATCTTGATTCTGTTATATCCTTTAGATACTAGATACGATAAGAACATATACTATACCATATGTACCGAACATAGATGATTCACACTAATGTATGCTAGAATGAATTTTGGGTTGTGTTCTGAGCCATCCGTTCTGATCGAGTATCTTTCTTCTCCTCTCCTCTACCATAGCTCTGGACCCATCTTCTTCTCCCTACTTCCCTTCTTCTTATTTGACTCTCTCAGCCACATATGATATCCACCTCAAGTGTAGAGTCGGGGGAGAAGAAGTGGGCAGAAAGAGGAGGAGGAAGCAGCACAGCCGGCGGCATGACCCGGAGGAGGTACAGATGTTTTCTTAAACATCCGTAGGTGTAACACCCAGTTTTTTCAGATGAGGGTAATTTTGAAATTTTGTATTTTAATTTATTTAATTTTGGTATTTAAAATTTTATATGACGTTTATTGATTTTAATCATTTTAAAAACTATTTTAAAACATGACTTATGAATTGGTGTCTTGCTAGTGTTTTGTTTATCATTTCTAGATTGAGGGATATTTTAGTCATTTTTGTAATTTTGGGAATTATTTGGAATTATTATGTATTATTTAGAATCATTAGAATTTATATGATTTTTAGAGATTTTTAGTATAATTGATTTTGGTGTTTTAGTTGACTTTGACTTATGTTGACTTTTGAGACTAACCTAGTGGCTAACCTAGGTCATGAATATGTGATTAGGATATAGAACCCTAGGTTGACTTAAGTTAGTGATAATTAAACCATAGAATTAATTTGGTGGAAATAGGATTTAAATTGTTTAAGGAATGGCTTGTGATTTCACAAGTCATGACTTGTGACTTAAGGCTTAATAGCCCATAGGCCCACACCGTGAACCAACCATAATCCTAATCAGCCCATGGCAGCCACCTAGGGCTATTTCCCCTTATAAATAATCTCTTCATTTAGGGTTCTTGCCTCTTTATTGAGTTTCAACATTTTAAAGAAGGAAAGGTATAGGAATCTTCCTCAAGCCCTAGTTTCTTTATTTTAATTCCTTTTTCCCTCTAGTCTTTTGCATTAGTTCCTAATCCAGCTCTATTTCATGACCATGGAGAGAAATCTTAGTGTTACGCCCCAATACCGAAATACGGAGACGGACTAGGCCAGCTACTCCATATGAGGTACGTAACGTCATACGGCGATCGTGGCTGTCGAGAGACTAGGGGGTACATGCTACAATCAAGTCTCCTATGGTCCCACAGAGTTCTATGTCTCAATCAATCAAATCAGATCAGCAAAATAAATGAACATTTAAGATAAAGCAGTAAGACGTCCCTGACGCTTCATCAAAATGATCATGAGAGACTAGCTTTATAATTTAGCTATCTCAGAGAGTCAGGAGTACAAAATTATACACAGCTGCAGTCTGTTTAATTACAATTATGTACTGACACAAAATATCAAGTAATCCGGCTAACAGGTGCCGGTGGCTAAATGTCGCACAAAATATAAGCAGGAGTGGTGGAGAAGAAACCCACTCGAGTCCCCGAACTGCCATGCTCCTAGTATGCACCATGGATGTCAGGGAGGAAGATCGTGTCCGCTGGCTCTGCTACGAGATCTGGCCAAACAAAACCAGCGGGGTCAGCCCCGAATAGCAAGTACCGCCAAAGGGGCACAAGAGTTAAGACTAAAAAACCCAGTTAATAGAATGATTGATAATAGTAATACTTATGCTACTATTATAGGGTAGCGTAACATCTTCGAACCCATATGGCACCCTTACAACCAAACAAGGACAAAAGGTGCCGCATGGAGTCGGGACGTGTCGTACTCTATAACATTCACATAAGTTAAAAGGTATAAGCAATAAAATCTCCTGATCGTGACTTCGGTCGATAGCCTATCACAGCACAATAACCAACCCAACAATCAAACAAGAACATGGGTTGGATCATGTACTATGATAGACCATGTTCCTCAGTCATTCACAGAAGTAGCACTTCACAACCAGAATAAGTCTTCCGTTCATAACTTCGGTCCACAGCCTGTCATAGTACGATAACCAACCCAACAATCAAACAAGAACATGGGTTGGATCACGTACCATGATAGTCCGCTCTCCATAGTTATTTACGGAAGGTAATAGGATACAAGCAAGTCGTTTTCACGGCCAATCAAGTCTATGAGTTTCTAGTGGGACGAGGTTATCCTCGTATCATGTTATTAGAAAATCCTTAGATCGTATCTTTCCAGCAAGGCTAGCCAACCCAGGGGTTCGCGTAGACAGGTATGATTGAGCACAGGTCCCTCGTAAGGCCACCTTGCTAAAACATATAATATATAGCAGAAATTAATCGGATACAGTCATCCACTCGTTGCAGATGACACAGTATCCGTGGAGACCAGCCGGCGCGTCAAGACAGTATCTCAAGGCGGCTGGTGTAACACGATCTCGGGATTTTGCCCTCCCCATGCATCTAGTATATTTAGTTGCCTAATTTAACCCTAGGTGAAATCTTGGATTTTCATGCTGTGGCCTGCATGATTATCCTCCTAAAGTCGTACTTTAGTACGAGTACCCCAAAGAGGATCCATGTCAATCAGTATGTCAATATGTTCTACCCTCCTTAGTGTAATGCATCATTGCAAATACGCCACGTGGAGTTACGAGTCATTTGTCGAGCATGAACAAGAACTGAAACATTCAGGTACATGTATCAGGTAGGAACACTTTGTTCTCCGGGGTTACATTAGTGCTCATATCATGCTCGGGACAAAAGACGTAAGGATATAAAATGGGCATATAATATATATATAATAATAAATAATAATAAGGTAATAAGATAGGGCACAAAAGTCCATGCGGCTCAAGGGGAGTGAGTCCATGCGGCCGGGTCAATACTGGTTCATGCGGCTGGGACTACACGCTCATGCGGCTCAGGGAGCCCCAAGGCGCATGCGGCTGGAAAGGCGGGTTCATGCGGACGAAGGGGTGTCAGCTTATGCGGCTGCGAATGGATCAATCGCCAGGCGGTCGGGGTTCAACAGCATATGCGGCTGGATGCAAAAGAACTCATGCGGCTGAAAGCTAGCTGCATGAAGTCCATGCGACTCAAGATAACAGGGGCTCATGCGGCTAAGTTTGAACAAGGCTATGCGGCTCAATTACTTGCCGCATAAAGATTCATGCGGTCAAGTACTCAAGCAAGTCTTATGCGGCTAGGAAGGACTTTCTATGCGGCTGAGCTCGAACGAGTCTCATGCGGCTGGAAAGGCCATGCGGCCAGAGACTTGCTGCATGAAGATTCATGCGGTCAAGTACTGCTCTTCTTCTCCACTTGTCCGAGAAGAGGAGCCAAACAACCATGGCTTCCAAACTACACAAAATCTTCATCCGGAGCCCAAATCGGAACTTTCTTAGGTCAAAATGGGGTAGAACAAAATTCTCTACAACATGGAACCATCAAAACTTAAAAATAATAAAGTTTGCTAGATCAAAACCAAAAAAATCCGAAAATGGTTAAAACCTAGATCTACAAAGATCAAAGCTTCAAAATGGAAAACTTCAAGTTCTAAACTAGTATAGAATAAGGAGAAGAACATATTTTGACAAATAATTTTGTAAGAAAACATCAACAACATTTATGGATCCATCTCTTGAGCAAGTTAGTACTTGCCTTGGTTGGTGGAGGAAAGTAAATAAGAGAAAATAAATGAGAGGAGAGAGAATGAGTTGAGTTATTATATAGAATCTTGAACCCATGGGTTCATGATGAACCAAGGTGAACCAAGAATAGGTTACCCAAATGAGCCAAAACTGTAGGCCCAAATGCAGAAAATAAATTACGAAATAATATTTTATCGAATATTTTTGGGAAATACATGAAGAAATACAGCATATAAATATCGTATAAATACAAAGTAAATATAATTTATCGATTTACGTATTAAAATGCGTATTCCAGGATCGGGGGGTGACATCTCTACCCTTCTTAGAAAAATTCCGTCCTCGGAATTCCAGCCAAGACAGGATAGTGAAATCAGGGCAAGCAAGGCTCAATCACATACAAGTTAGCTATCATAGCAGTTATTATCATACATCACAAAGTTTAAAGCAAGCAGGTACAGATAAGCATGGAATCGTGTCAATAAGGTACAAAAATATACCTTATCAGTCAAACAAATGCGGATACCGAGATCTGATCTCGTCCTCGTACTCCCAGGTTGACTCTCCCGGAGAGTGATGGTTCCAAAAAACATGGACAAGGCTGATCGTCCGATTCTTGAGTACCTTCTCTCGCCGGTCTAAAATAGATACGGGTTGTTCCTCGTAAGTTAGGTCGGTACCAACGACTAACTCAGAATGATCGAGGACATGACTCAGATCCGGGACATACCCACGTAACTGGGACACATGAAACACATCATGTATGCCAGTTAACGAAGGCGGAAGGGCAAGTCGATAAGCCACATCGCCTACCCGAGCGAGAATCTTAAAAGGACCAACGTATCTTGGGCTAAGCTTTCCTCGGGTTCCAAATCTGATGATATCCCGAGTAGGTGAAATCCGCAGAAACACTTGGTCGCCCGCTCTGAACTCTAGAGGCCTACGATGCTGATCTGTCCAATGACGATGTCGGTCCTGCACAACTTGAAGGCGCTCTCGGACCAACTTAACTATCTCCACAGTCTGTGTGATCATCTCTGGTCCCAACAACTTTCGTTCTCCGACGTCGTTCCATGCCAAAGGGGACCTGTACTTCCTTTCGTACAATGCTTCGAACGGGGCCATCTGAATGCTAGCCTGATAGCTGTTGTTATAGGAGAACTCTACTAGATGAAGGTGATCCTCCCAAGATCCGCCAAAGTCCAAGGTGCACGCCCGTAGCATATCTTCTAACGTCTGAATGGTTCTTTCTGATTGCCCGTCGGTTTGTGGATGATAAGCAGTACTGAATCTTAACTTGGTCCCCAAACTCTGGTGTAAGCTCCGCCAGAAATGGGAAGTAAACCGCGTATCCCGATCTGATACTATACTAACTGGAACACCGTGCTGCCTTACTATCTGCTTCATGTACATTTCTGCTAACTGCTCAGTAGTCTGTCCAACTCGGAAGGGAAGAAAATAAGAGACCTTCGTGAGTCGATCTACTATTACCCAGACTGCATTCTTGCCAGCCGGGGA
Organism: Iris pallida; assembly: GCA_029216955.1. Classification (NCBI taxonomy): domain Eukaryota; kingdom Viridiplantae; phylum Streptophyta; class Magnoliopsida; order Asparagales; family Iridaceae; genus Iris; species Iris pallida. Next base: position 3,664,390 of record JANAVB010040620.1, read on the forward strand.
TCTAGGTAAACCGGTCACAAAATCTATCGTGATGTGCTCCCATTTCCATTCTGGGATAGGAAGCGGCTGTGGCAATCCTGCTGGTCTCTGCTGCTCGGCTTTCACCTGCTGACATATCAGACACTTGGATACAAATCTCGCTATCTCTCTTTTCATGCCATTCCACCAAAAGAACTGCCTGATATCTCGATACATCTTCGTTCCTCCTGGATGAATGGAGTAAATAGAACTATGAGCTTCGGACATAACTTCTTGTCGAAGGTCCCCACTCGGTACACAGAGTCTGTTTCCAAACCTGAGTGTACCATCCTCATGAATCACTAACTCCTTCCTACGGCCTGATTCACACTCCGACCGTAACTTCTGAATTTGTGGATCTCCTGCTTGTGCTGCCCTTATCCTCTCTACTAAGGTTGACTGAATCTGCATACTGGTCATTCTTCCTATATCCCTTGGCAAAACTACTTCGATTCCCATACTCTGAAGATCTTCTAAAATATGCTTCTGCGAGGTCAAGATAAAGGCACTGTCTCTCCTACTCAGTGCATCTGCAACTATATTCGCCTTGCCTAGATGATACTGAAGATCTAAGTCAAAATCTTTCAGTAGTTCTAACCATCTTCTTTGCCCCATGTTCAAATCTCGCTGCGTGAACACGTATTTCAAACTCTTATGATTAGTATAGATCTCTACCCGATCCCCGTACAAATAATGCCTCCACAACTTGAGTGAAAACACCACAGCTGCTAATTCCAAATTATGAGTCGGGTAATTCTTCTCATGGTCTCGAAGCTGTCGAGACGCATATGCTATCACCTTTCCATGCTGCATCAATATACATCCAAGACCCTTCCCAGATGCGTCACAATATACTGTAAAGCCTCCCGCTCCTACCGGAAGCGTCAAGATCGGGGCTGAGATCAACCTCTTCTTCAATTCTTCAAATGATGCCTGACAGCTAGCTGACCAAACAAACTCTACATCCTTGTGCGTCAAACGCGTTAAGGGTGCAGAGATCCTGGCAAAGTCCGCCACGAACCTTCTGTAGTAACCAGCTAATCGTAAGAAACTTCGTACTTCTGCAACCGTTCTCGGGACCGGCCAATGCTCTACGGCCTCAATCTTCTTCGGATCTACTGACACTCCTGCTCCAGAAATTATATGTCCCACGAACGAAATGTGGTCTAACCAGAATTCACACTTGTCGAGCTTCGCATAAAGTTGATGCTCCCTCAATGTCTGCAAGACAGTCCTAAGATGTTTCTCATGCTCCTCTTCACTGCTGGAATAGATAAAGATATCATCTATGAACACCACCACAAATTTATCCAAATACGGCAGAAAGATGCGGTTCATTAAATCCATGAATACTGCAGGGGCGTTGGTTAGTCCAAAGGGCATTACTAAAAACTCATAATGCCCATATCTAGATCTGAATGCTGTCTTCGGTATGTCTTGCTCCCAGACTCTTACTTGATAGTATCCCGACCGAAGATCGATCTTGGAAAAGACGCTGGCCTTGCTCAACTGGTCAAACAGGTCATCAATCCTTGGTAGCGGGTACTTATTCTTCACTGTTACTGCATTCAGCTTGCGATAGTCGATGCACATCCTCGTCGACCCATCCTTCTTGGGAACTAGAATCACTGGCGTGGCCCAGGGCGATTTACTGTCTCGGATGAATCCCTTAGACTTCAACTCTTCTTCATGTTGATACAACTTATCCTGTTCTGACGGCGATATTCTGTAAACTCTGTCTGCAATAGGCCTCGTTCCAGGGTTCAACTTAATGCTAAATTCTACCTCTCTGACTGGCGGTATCCCTGAGAGCTCATCAGGGAAGACGTCGAGAAAATCTTCGACCACTCTCGGAATCTGTCCTGGCTCTGACACTGCTGCTGAGATGACGCCTCCGGCCTGATTCTTCAAGGTTCGAGTAAAGATAAACTGCTCCATCCCAGGAATGCTGAATATGACCCTACCTCCTCTACAATCAATGGTCGCATGACTGTCTTTCAACCAGTCTATGCCAAGAACAACATCAAAATTCCCCATAGGGAATTCAATCAATGATGCAGGCAATAAATGCCCACACACCTCTACCGGACATGAAAAGCGCACTCTGCTCACTTTTACGAGCCCATTGCCGGTAAGTATATCCATCCTCTCCGGCAATGCCTCAAACACTAGTCCAATCCGTGTAGCATATTGTGCAGAGATGAATGAATGAGTAGCGCCTGAATCAAATAATGCTATAGCGGGAAATAAGGTGACGAGAATTTTACCTGCCACCACGTCACTAGACGCTAGAGCCTCTCCCAAGGTCAATGTGAGAGCCTGGCCCCGCGGAGTCCCTTGTTGCGGCCTTCCTCGACCATGTTGTTGCTGCCTCTGAGGGCCTTCTGCTTCCTGTGCCTGGCGGAACATCTGAGCCTGTGTTGGAAGACGCTGGGCTAGGGGCCTTACTGCTAATACTGGCCCTCCACTCGGGGTTGCCACCGGAGCTGGCAATGCTGGGAACTGCTGAGCTGGCCCTCCTGGCCTCTGCATCATAGGACAAGTGGAAATACGGTGGTCTGAACTACCACACCTCAAGCATAAGCCATTCGCTGACCGGCACACCTCCCTCGTGTGCCCTTCCTTCCCACAGAATGTACAGCCCTAGGGTGCTCCCTGACGTTGTTGCTGGTTTCTCGGCTGCTGATGCCGAACTGGCGCTGTATTAGTTGACACGGCCATCCTCCGCGGCACTCCTACATCATGAATATGTACACCTGGTGCTGGTGCCGATGTTCGCTGCATTGCTCCTCCTCTAACCTGGGAATGAGATCTCTTCTGACCTCCTGTCCTCGATGCCAACCTCTGCTGGGTAAGCTCGTGCCTCCGAGCGGCCGTCAAAACAGCGTCAAACGTCTGGTAGTCGTGTCCTTCCACAAGCTACAATAATTCCAAATGAAGTCCCTGCTGGAACCTCATAGCTTTCTCTGGCTCCGTTGCCACCATTGCTGGTGCGAAATGGCACAATCTGCAGAACTCTGCTGCATACCCATCTACGGTCTTGCCTGCTTGCTTAAGACTGATAAACTTCTGCTGGAGCTCATATCGAGCTACTACGCCAAAATACTTGGCCTTGAATCTGTCACTGAAGGTGGTCCAACGAACAGGGCATCTTGTACCAACTTCTTCTGATGCCCACCAGTCGCGGACAAGATCCTGAAGTACCAGTTTGACCTGATCAACCTTCTCATCATCTGGAACCTTGGCTGCCATAAGAATGGCTTCGATATCTTGAATCCATGCATCCGCAGTGATGGCATCCTCCGTGCCATCAAAATACCTCGGGTTCAAGCGACGGAACCTTCCTGATGCCCCCGAGTCAACCCCGGCACTCCTCTCAAGAGCCAACTGAATCCCTTGGTTCAGCAACACGTTCTGCTCCTAATGCCGAGTCTGTTGCTGTTGGTTAGTGACAAAAAACCCCTGGATGATCTCCATGAGTGCTACGGCGTCTGGCAATGCCGTCGCTGCTGGTGCTGCAGGAGTTTCAATAACCTGCGACTGCACTGCCTCTGGTTCCATTTCTGCTCGTGCCTGCACTTGAGAAGGTTCTCTTCCTGTTGCTGCCCAGTCGAGCCATGCTCTTGCTGCTCTTTCTCATGGGCCTCTCCTGCTACTGAGAATGAAGCACCCCTATGGAGAAGAATATAAGATTATCAAGTCCGGACGAGGAAGATTTCGAGGATGCAAGTCAAGTTAGAGATCAAGGCAAGGACAGAGAATTCGAAACGGAATTTCAAGGGGAACAAGTTTTGATTGAGACTCCTAATAATTTGCAATACCCCACAAGTCTGAAAATCAGACCTGCATGGGCCACCACTAAAACCTTGTCACGCCCCAGTACCAAAATACGGAGACGGACTAGGCCAGCTACTCCATATGAGGTACGTAACGTCATACGGCGATCGTGGCTGTCGAGAGACTAGGGGGTACATGCTACAATCAAGTCTCCTATGGTCCCACAGAGTTCTATGTCTCAATCAATCAAATCAGATCAGCAAAATAAATGAACATTTAAGATAAAGCAGTAAGGCGTCCCTGACGCTTCATCAAAATGATCATGAGAGACTAGCTTTATAATTTAGCTATCTCAGAGAGTCAGGAGTACAAAATTATACACAGCTGCAGTCTGTTTAATTACAATTATGTACTGACACAAAATATCAAGTAATCCGGCTAACAGGTACCGGTGGCTAAATGCCGCACAAAATATAAGCAGGAGTGGTGGAGAAGAAACACACTCGAGTCCCCGAACTGCCATGCTCCTAGTATGCACCATGGATGTCAGGGAGGAAGATCGTGTCCGCTGGCTCTGCTACGAGATCTGGCCAAACAAAACCAGCGGGGTCAGCCCCGAATAGCAAGTACCGCCAAAGGGGCACAAGAGTTAAGACTAAAAAACCCAGTTAATAGAATGATTGATAATAGTAATACTTATGCTACTATTATAGGGTAGTGTAACATCTTCGAACCCATATGGCACCCTTACAACCAAACAAGGACAAAAGGTGCCGTATGGAGTCGGGACGTGTCGTACTCTATAACATTCACATAAGTTAAAAGGTATAAGCAATAAAATCTCCTGATCGTGACTTCGGTCGATAGCCTATCACCGCACAAAAACCAACCCAACAATCAAATAAGAACATGGGTTGGATCATGTACTATGATAGACCATGTTCCTCAGTCATTCACAGAAGTAGCACTTCACAACCAGAATAAGTCTTCCGTTCATAACTTCGGTCCACAGCCTATCATTGTACGATAACCAACCCAACAATCAAACAAGAATATGGGTTGGATCACGTACCATGATAGTCCGCTTTCCTCAGTTATTTACGGAAGGTAATAGGATACAAGCAAGTCATTTTCACGGCCAATCAAGTCTACGAGTTTCTAGTGGGACGAGGTTATCCTCGCATCATGTTATTAGAAAATCCTCAGATCATATCTTTCCAGCAAGGCTAGCCAATCCAGGGGTTCGCGTAGACAGGTATGATTGAGCGCAGGTCCCTCGCAAGGCCACCTTGCTAAAATATATAATATATAGCAGGAATTAATCGGATACAGTCATCCACTCGTTGCAGATGACACAGTATCCGTGGAGACCAGCCGGCGCGTCAAGACAGTATCTCAAGGCGGCTGGTGTAACACGATCTCGGGATTTTGCCCTCCCCATGCATCTAGTATATTTAGTTGCCTAATTTAACCCTAGGTAAAATCTTAGAATTTCATGCTGTGGCCTGCATGATTATCCTCCTAAAGTCGTACTTTAGTACGAGTACCCCAAAGAGGATCCATGTCAATCAGTATGTCAACATGTTCTACCCTCCTTAGTGTAATGCATCATTGCAAATACGCCACGTGGAGTTACGAGTCATTTGTCGAGCATGAACAAGAACTGGAACATTCAGGTACGTGTATCAGGTAGGAACACTTTGTTCTCCGGGGTTACATTAGTGCTCATATCATGCTCGGGACAAAAGGCGTAAGGATATAAAATGGGCATATAATATATATATAATAATAAATAATAATAAGGTAATAAGATAGGGCACAAAAGTTCATGCGGCTCAAGGGGAGTGAGTCCATGCGGCCGGGTCAATACTGGTTCATGCGGCTGGGACTACACGCTCATGCGGCTCAGGGAGCCCCAAGGCGCATGCGGCTGGAAAGGCAGGTTCATGCGGACGAAGGGGTGTCAGCTTATGCGGCTGCGAATGGAGCAATCGCCAGGCGGCCGGGGTTCAACAGCATATGCGGCTGGATGCAAAAGAACTCATGCGGCTGAAAGCTAGCTGCATGAAGTCAATGCGACTCAAGATAACAGGGGCTCATGCGGCTGAGTCTGAACAAGGCTATGCGGCTCAATTACTTGCCGCATGAAGATTCATGCGGTCAAGTACTCAAGCAAGTCTTATGCGGCTAGGAAGGACTTTCTATGCGGCTGAGCTCGAACGAGTCTCATGCGGCTGGAAAGGCCATGCGGCCAGAGACTTGCCGCATGAAGATTCATGCGGTCAAGTACTGCTCTTCTTCTCCACTTGTCCGAGAAGAGGAGCCAAACAACTATGGCTTCCAAACTACACAAAACCTTCATCCGGAGCCCAAATAGGAACTTCCTTAGGTCAAAATGGGGTAGAACAAAATTCTCTACAACATGGAACCATCAAAACTTAAAAATAATGAAGTTTGCTAGATCAAAACCAAGAAAATCCGAAAATGGTTAAAACCTAGATCTACAAAGATCAAAGCTTCAAAATGGAAAACTTCAAGTTCTAAACTAGTATAGAATAAGGAGAAGAACATATTTTGACAAATAATTTTGTAAGAAAACATCAACAACATTTATAGATCCATCTCTTGAGCAAGTTGGTACTTGCCTTGGTTGGTGGAGGAAAGTAAATGAGAGGAAATAAATAAGAGGAGAGAGAATGAGTTGAGTTATTATATAGAATCTTGAACCCATAGGTTCATGATGAACCAAGGTTAACCAAGAATAGGTTACCCAAATGAGCCAAAACTGTAGGCCCAAATGCAGAAAATAAATTACGAAATAATATTTTATCGAATATTTTGGAAAATACATGAAGAAATACAGCATATAAATATCGTATAAATACAAAGTAAATACAATTTATCAGTTTACGTATTAAAATACGTATTCCAGGATCGGGGGGTGACACTCAGGTTTGGACCAATTTGGAGCACTTGGCCATCAAGAAGAAAACTCCCTTTTTGAAGCTTTTTTATGCAAATTGAACATATAGGTAACTTCCTATTACTTCCATAGAATTTCATTTTCTTTGCATGGTTAGGAAGCCCTAGGTGTCCTCTCTCTGTTGGTATAGGTTTTGCAAAGTTTTATGTCCGTTTGGTGTCCGTATCGGACACGTATCAATGTATCTATATAGGTGTTTGATGAAATGGCACACTCATATTTATTTCTTTATTTTTGAAATTTGTTCCAATGAATTTGTAGTACTAGGTGTATTGTTTGATTTCGTGTCATTGATCTATGATTTTCGTGCTGTGTCATGTCCACCCGGGGACACGAACTTGCTGTTCTGAACAGCGTGCAGTGTCCTGCATATCGGGGGCTATAACTCCCTGTACACGACACATATGGACACAAAATTTTGCGTGTACGTTCCTTAGATGACTGACACATGCCCCATAAAATTTTGTAGGATTTTATTGATTGATTAAGGAGATATCTGGCCCGCACTGGTCGCACGAGTGCACTGAACCGCACAGAAATTGTCACTGACACCCGGTTGGATACGGTCGAACATGTGTCGTAGACACCTCTCAGGGTGTCGTGTGTGTAGCTTGACACGTGGGCTACACGTGGGCATGACCACGAGACCCCACGTGTCGTGTGTCGTGTTCTACGGACACGTGCACGTGTGCACGATACTGTGCAACTCTGGGTGCACCCATGTGTTTGTATCGTGTTAGACACGCCTGTGTCGTGTTTCCTGGACACGTGAGGACACACAAGACACATGTACACATGCTTTGTTAATTACCCACTCTTGGTTAGTATATTAATGTGTTTTATTCATTCGAATTTGAATTTCCTCTTGAAACTGGTACGCAGTGTTCAGTTTGTGTTCTCTGAGTTCATTTATTTTTAACCCATTTAAATTGATGTTTTTTTTTGTATCATTGTTAATCTTACATGTATATTAGTTCATGATTAGATTGGTTTTACATGTTAGATTAGTTTTGATGGGATATTGGGTTCAAAATGGGGATGTAAGCCAATCAGCTGATACATGCCTGACACCAGTATTCCTAAACAATTACATTCCTGTTTAGTAATGTTTTCCAACTGTAATTCACTCCTACATAATTGTTGGTTTATGACTAATGCAAATTACTTTCGAAATTGACTTGTGGGTTTGTAAATGGGATTTTGGATTTGGTGGTGGTCCTCGAATGACAGTGGATACATTGGTTTTTGCCTGAGAATTGTTCTCTAAATCATTTGAATTGATTTCCATTTTCTTCCAATAACTGAGATATAATATGAACCTTGGGTTTTATTGATCCTGGGATTAGATTTTGAATTGAGTATGTGTATGTTAAGTTAACAGCCAATGGGTTTCTAATTCGAATTTATGTTCACTAAAGTCCACTGATACTTTATTGTTTTGGATTTGGTTTTTATTTGAATTCAAGTTTTGATTGATATGTTAAACTGAGTTTTTCCCTAAAGACTTAAACCTGAGATCAGCCATAGCACACGCACTATGAGCTGATTTTCTTTCCTTCCACAGAAAACTGGGTTCTTGAAGGTTCACTGTCATTTCCCTTGATTCTCACTATTTTAAAGTTCATTTTTTTCCATGTTAAACCATTAAATTGTGCTAGCTAACTGTCAATTGATTCCCTGTTAAACTGAAATCTGAGAATAGATTAGGAATTTATTTTGATTCATTTTTGCACTAATGAAATGCTGAATTCATTTTTGAAACCTGAGATTCATTCATCCCTATTGAACTGCCACCTTCACTGTTATTCATTTCCTATTTCCTGAGATTGGTTCCCTACTTGAAACTGACTTGAATTGTTTTGCCATATTCAGTCAATGCATGATGCTAGTTCAGATTTGTGTATTAGTTTGGGTTGCATTGATAATTGGATTTCGAAATTGCTGTTGGGGTTGATGGTTGAACTGTCATGAGAGATTGAGGCTTGTGTTAACTAGCCTATAAACTGTCACCTTCTTCCTGAGAACTTCCCACCAGCTTTTGAATTAAAATCTTGATTACACATACATGACACACACCATTGCACACACACTCACCCTTACATGAATACACACCCATGGGCTAACTGCCACACCACCTTTATGCATTCACACACATACACACACACAGAAGACACAAAACCTGAGACACATACACACATTCATACATGAACACATTGCCTCCTATTGACAGCCATTGAGCCCCCATGTTAGCCCTATATGGCTGCCCCTAAACTCAGTCCAAATGGACTCAACCACAGTCCCATTTCCACCCCCCAAGACTTGAAATCAGTCCTACTAGCTGTCCAAAATAGCCCCAACCCAGCATTGTTACAGCCCACATCCACCACCATCAAAACAGTCCTAAACCAACCCTTGTACAACTCTAAATTTCAGTCCCCTTGCTCCCATTAACAGCCTATAAACAGTCCTCTAACAGCCCATATAAACCACACATTACTGGATATTCCTATCAGTTACACATTGTATTGATCCTGTCACCTTGACACAACTGCACACAGATTACACTCATGTACACACACCTATTTGCTTGATTACCTATCCCCCTCTATGTATGTATATATATATATATATTTTTTTTTTTATTTGCTTGATTACCTATCCCCCTCTATGTATGTATGTATATATAAATATATATATATATATATATATATATATATATATATATATATATATACATATTACCTAGGTAATATGTAATGTGTAATATGTAATGTGATATGGAATTGTAATCTAGTTCTTAATAGCTTTCCTATATACATATATATGTGAGTGTAATATATATATAGCCTGGTGTGACTTGTAATGAGGAAATATGATGTAGATAGTGTAATGGCATAGCCTATAGGTAAATGTGTGATGGTTTGTCTAGGCTTGTATAGCCTTGGGATTGATGTAGAGTGCTAGCCAAGGCTTGGTTAGGCCTAGTAAGACTTGTTAGACTTGTTTGGGCTAGGACTTGACCTAGTTTGACTAGTGTGGTTGACTAGAGTTGACCAAGTGTCGACTTTAGCCTAGTTTGACCTAGACAGCATGCAGATGCATTGTAGATTATATTATCATCTCTTGTATACATCTTGACTTGTGTTGCTCTAACTAGGAGTCAGGTATCTCATCTCGGACAGTACATTTACTTCAGACATTCAGATACGAGGCGAGTATATTCTCTGATCATTTTATATCCTGTTTAGAATTATTTCCTGCATTAAATTACTTTACTTGATATTGTCACGTTGGTCATACGGATTAGTACTATATGGATCCCTTCTTGAGATGTTATCCCTTCAGGAAGCATCGGGTACTCTATGTTCTGTGCGTTTCACTTACATGACGTATCATATGCTTCTTTGGTTCTTTGATCACTTGTGACATATACTCATATGATCACAGAGTCTTCTCTGAATCCTTATCCCATTTATTGGGTCTATCTGAATCCCCATTTATGGGACTAATGTACCACCCTTCGGGGGCTTATCACCCTTTGGGAACATATCACCCTTTGGGGGCATATCACCCTTTGGGGGCGTATAACCCTTTTGGGGCTTATCGCCCTTTGGGGGCATATCATCCTTTGGAGGCTTACCACCCTTCGGGGGCTGTTACATAGAATCATAACATAACCTGGTTGGATCCTTGTGTATTAGTTGGGGGTACGTGGGAGTATAAATAGCCATGTGAACAATTTCCAAAGTAGAATAGCCATGTACGCCTCTTTAGTATAGCCATGTACAAATCAAGCCGTTCACATGTCAACTTTGTACTCTAAATCACTAGTCACTGGTAGCTCTCTACTTATAGTAGATATTTCTATTACAGTTCTCTCTCTGTTTACATACTGCATTTCCTTCAGTATCTATATCTTACTTTACTATATGATTATATTTTGTAACCTGCTATGAACTGTTGAGATGTACTGTGCTCGCTCCCGTCCTGACTGGACCTGTTGAAAATTTTACAGAGGATGATGAGGAACCCTGCACCTCTTACTTAGAGTTTGCCTAGATAACACTCGCGACCTGGACCCGTGGGGAGGTTCAGGCAGCTGCTGAGGATGATACCCTGGCATAGATTGATAGCTTAGACTGTTCTTTCTTTTTATGTTTAGCTGTTGTCTTTATTTTCAGAGTTGTATATTTTAGAGATGTTAAGACTTGTATTTTTTTTCTATTGTACCTCAGTTGAGGATTTCCTTATCTATTTTATCGTGCCATATTCTATCTCTAGATTGTGATTGAGTTGTACCTCTGTGTTGGCCTCCTTATAGTGAGTATTCATATTATGTTAGTTATAGTTCATGACCTAGAACAGCGTTCTACCGCCGATACTGCGGCGTAGGCTGGGCGTTGTTACGCTCTCGTACCCTCACAGTGGGTGCGGGTCGTGATACGTTTTTAGTTGTGGCCCATGCAGGTCGAGTTTATGTAGTGGTATTCGAACTAGAGTATCACTACATCCTGCAGTAGGATTAGAATATTTTTTTGAGGTACTCAATCATATTAGGAAAAACTCCTTATCAGATCCTTTTTTCTAAATTGTTGCTTGTTGTTTCCCTTGGATATAAACTGATCTCCTTTGAATTTTTGCTTCATTCTCAGAAATTGTTTCTTGTTTTGATCTGTCTTCATGATGGTTATGAAGACATGATCTCATCGCTTCGGTTCGGGGGATACTATCGAGAGGCTGGCCACCCCTCGTCCTGTTCATCAGGGCCTCGAGACCGGAGTTTCTGTTGTGCCAACTCAGGTTGGCATTTCTGTTACATTGGAGGTGCACCTCTATCTGTACAGAGATTTTCTCCCGTCATTTCTGATTTCTCTCAGCAGCGGTGATTCATGCAGCATCAGCAGCAGACCAGGGGAAACTAGCAGGGCGAGCTATCGTCAGAACAGTCGAGGATGCACAGATCATTGGAAATCTTGCTGCAAGTTCCGTTCTTCTTGATTCCATTCCCAAAATTGTCTTTTATAACTACCTTGAAATCCGATTCCATCTGTTCCATGCTGATTGATTAATTTTGTCATGTTGTTCTTTTGTTATGTTTGTTTTTTTCTGAAAAAATCATATGGGCTAGGTCACCTAAATCATGGGATCTAGAATCTTCGATAGTCGTGATAGTTGGCATAGTGAGGACACGTAGTCAGACTTTGGATGTATTTCTCGGGTATGAGAATTAAAGGTTTTCGCCGTCGCATGCAGCAATACGAAAATTTTAAATACCATGAACCTAGAGGTACGTACCTTAGTCAAGGACTCTGTGATTATCGTAGCCCTGCTCACTAGCACGACGAAGATTCTGAGTATCATGATTTTGGACAGACGCATATGATTATCTGACGGTATGTTTGAGATTTTGATTGTGGGGTGTTTGACCTAGAAGGACTACTACCATCTTAATTTCGAGGATGAAATTTTTATAAGGTGGGTAGGATTGTAATACCCAGTTTTTTTAGATGAGGGTAATTTTGAAATTTTGTATTTTAATTTATTTAATTATGGTATTTAAAATTTTAGATGATTTTTATTAATTTTAATCATTTTAAAAACTATTTTAAAACATGACTTATGAATTGGTGTCTTGCTAGTGTTTTGTTTATCATTTCTAGATTGAGGGGTATTTTAGTCATTTTTGTAATTTTCGGAATTATTTGGAATTATTATGTATTATTTAGAATCATTAGAATTTATATGATTTTTAGAGATTTTTAGTATAATTGATTTTGGTGTTTTAGTTGACTTTGACTTATGTTAACTTTTGAGACTAACCTAGTGGCTAACCTAGGTCATGACTATGTGATTAGGATATGGAACCCTAGGTTGACTTAAGTTAGTGATAATTAAACCATAGAATTAATTTGGTGGAAATAGGATTTAAATTGTTTAAGGAATGGCTTATGATTTCACAAGTCATGACTTGTGACTTAAGGCTTAATAGCCCATAGGCCCACACCATGAACCAACCCTAACCCTAATCAGCCCATGGCAGCCACCTAGGGATATTTCTCCCTATAAATAATCTTTTTATTTAGGGTTCTTGCCTCTTTATTGAGTTTCAACGTTTTGAAGAAGGAAAGGTATAGGAATCTTCCTCAAGCCATAGTTTCTTTATTTTAATTCCTTTTTCCCTCTAGTCTTTTGTATTAGTTCCTAATCCAGCTCTATTTCATGTCCATGGAGAGAAATCTCAGGTTTGGACCAATTTGGAGCACTTGGCCATCAAGAAGAAAATCCCCTTTTTGAAGCTTTTTTTATACAAATTGAACATATAGGTAACTTCCTATTCCTTCCATAGAATTTTGTTTTCTATGCATAGTTAGGAAGCCCTAGGTGTCCTCTCTCCGTTGGTATAGGTTTTACAAAGTTTTGTGTCCGTTTGGTGTCCGTATCGGACACGTATCAATGTATCTATATAGGTGTTTGATGAAATGGCACACTCATATTTATTTCTTTATTTTTGGAATGTGTTCGAATGAATTTGTAGTACTAGGTGTAGTGTTTGATTTCGTGTCATTGATCTATGATTTTCGTGCTGTGTCGTGTCCACACGGGGACACGAACTTGCAGTTTTGAACAGCGTGCAGTGTCCTGCATCTCGGGGGCTATAACTCCCTGTACACGACACATCTGGACACGAAATTTTGTGTGTACGTTCCTTAGATGAATGACACGAGCCCCATAAAATTTTGTAGGATTTTATTGATTGATTAAGGAGATATCTGGCCCGCACTGGTCGCACGAGTGCACTGAACCGCACAAAAATTGTCACTGACACGCGGTTGGACACGGTCGGACACGTGTCGTGGACACCTCTCAGGGTGTCGTGTGTGTAGCCTGACACGTGGGCTACACATGGGTATGACCACGAGACCCAACGTGTCATGTGTCGTGTTCTACGGACACGTGCACGTGTGCACGACACTGTGCAACTCTGGGTGCACCCCATGTGTTTGTATCGTGTTAGACATGCCTGTGTCGTATTTCCTGGACACGTGAGGACACACAAGACACATGTACACATGCTTTGTTAATTACCCACTCTTGGTTTAGTATATTAATGTGTTTTATTCATTCGAATTTGAATTTCCTCTTGAAACTGATACGCAGTGTTCAGTTTGTGTTCTCTGAGTTTATTTATTTTTAACCCATTTAAATTGATGTTTTTTTGTATTATTGTTAATCCTACATGTATATTAGTTCATGATTAGATTGGTTTTACATGTTAGATTAGTTTTGATGGGATATTGGGTTCAAAATGGGGATGTAAGCCAATCGGCTGATACATGCCTGACACTATTTTTTCCAGTATTCCTAAACAATTACATTCCTGTTTAGTAATGTTTTCCAACTGTAATTTACTCCTACATGATTGTTAGTTTATGACTAATGCAAATTACTTTCAAAATTGACTTGTGGGTTTGTAAATGGGATTTTGGATTTGGTGGTGGTCCTCGAATGACAGTGGATACATTAGTTTTTGCTTGAGAATTGTTCTCTGAATCATTTGAATTGATTTCCATTTTCTTCCAATAACTGAGATATAATATGAACCTTGGGTTTCATTGATCCTGGGATTAGATTTTGAATTGAGTATGTGTATGTTAAGTTAACAGCCAATGGGTTTCTAATTCGAATTTCTGTTCACTGAAGTCCACTGATACTTTATTGTTTTGGATTTGGTTTTTATTTGAATTCAAGTTTTGATTGATATGTTAAACTGAGTTTTTCCCTAAAGAATTAAACCTGAGATCAGCCATAGCACACATACCATGAGCTGATTTCCTTTCCTTCCACAGAAAATTGGGTTCTTGAAGGTTCACTGTCATTTCCCTTGATTCTCACTGTTTTGAAGTTTATTTTTTTTCCATGTTAAACCATTAAATTATGCTAGCTAACTGTCAATTGATTCCCTGTTAAACTGAAATCTGAGAATAGATTAGGAATTTGTTTTGATTCGTTTTTGCACTAATGAAATGCTGAATTCATTTTTGAAACCTGAGATTCATTCCTCCCTATTGAACTGCTACCTTCACTGTTATTCATTTCCTATTTCCTGAGATTGGTTCCCTACTTGAAACTGACTTGAATTGTTTTGCCATGTTCAGTCAATGCATGATGCTAGTTCAGATTTGTGTATTAGTTTGGGTTGCATTGATAATTGGATTTCGAAATTGGTGTTGGGGTTGATGGTTGAACTGTCATGAGAGATTGAGGCTTGTGTTAACTAGCCTATAAACTGTCACCTTCTTCCTGAGAACTTCCCACCAGCTTTTGAATTGAAATCTTTATTACACATTCATGACGCACACCATTGCACACACACTCACCCTTACATGAATACACACCCATGGGCTAACTGCCACACCACCTTCATGCATTGACACACACACACACACACACAGAGGACACAAAACCTAAGACACATGCACACATTCATACATGAACATATTGCCTCCTATTGACAGCCATTGAGCCCCCATGTTAGCCCTATATGGCTGCCCCTAAACTCAGTCCAAATGGACTCAACCACAGTCCCATTTCCAGCCCCCCAAGACTTGAAATCAGTCCTACTAGCTGTCCAAAATAGCCCCAACCCAGCATTGTTACAGCCCACATCCACTACCATCAAAACAGTCCTAAACCAACCCTTGTACAACTCTAAATTTTAGTCCCCTTGCTCCCATTAACAGCCTATAAACAGTCCTCTAACAACCCATATAAACCACACATTACTGGATATTCCTATCAGTTACACATTGTATTGATCCTGTCACCTTGACACAACTGCACACAGATTACACTCATGCACACACACCCATTTGCTTGATTACCTATCCCCCTCTATGTATATATATGAATATATATATATATATGTAACCTAGGTAATATGTAATGTGATATGGAATTGTAATCTAGTTCTTAATAGCTTCCCTATATACATATATATGTGAGTGTAATATATATATATCCTGGTGTGACTTGTAATGAGAAAATATGATGTAGATAGTGTAATGGCATAGCCTATAGGTAAATGTGTGATGGTTTGTCTAGGCTTGTATAGCCTTGGGATTGATGTAGAGTGCTAGCCTAGGCTTGGTTAGGCCTAGTGAGACTTGTTAGACTTGTTTGGGCTAGGACTTGACCTAGTTTGACTAGTGTGGTTGACTAGAGTTGACCAAGTGTCGACTTTAGCCTAGTTTGACCTAGAGAGCATACAGATGCATTGTAGATTATATTATCATCTCTTGTATACATCTTGACTTGTGTTGCTCTAACTAGGAGTCATGTATCTCATCTCGGACAGTACATTTACTTCAGACATTCAGATACGAGGCGAGTACATTCTCTGATCATTTCATATCCTGTTTAGAATTATTTCCTGCATTAAATTACTTTACTTGATACTGTCACGTTGGTCACATGGATTAGTACTATATGGATCCCTTTTTGAGATGTTATCCCTTCAGGGAGCATCGAGTACTCTATATTCTGTGCGTTTCACTTATATGGCGTATTATATGCTTCTTTGGTTCTTTGATCACTTGTGACATATACTCATATGATCACAGAGTCTTCTCTGAATCCTTATCCCATTTATTGGGTCTATCAGAATCCCCAATTATGGGACTACTATGTACCACCCTTCGGGGACTTATCACCCTTTGGGGGCATATCACCCTTTGGGGGCTTATCATCCTTTGGGGGCATATCACCCTTTGGAGGCTTATCACCCTTTGGGGGCTTATCACACTTTGGGGGCATATCACCCTTTGGGGGCTTACCACCCTTCGGGGGCTGTTACATAGAATCATCACATAACCTGGTTGGATCCTTGTGTATTAGTTGGGGGTACGGATGAGTATAAATAGCCATATGAACAATTTTCAAAGTAGAATAGCCATGTACGCCTCTTTAGTATAGCCATGTACAAATCAAGCCGTTCATATGTCAACTTTGTACTCTAAATCACTAGTCACTGGTAGCTCTCTACTTATAGTAGATATTTCTATTACAGTTCTCTCTCTGTTTACATACTACATTTCCTTCAGTATCTATATCTTACTTTACTGCATGATTATATTTTTCTAACCTGCTATGAACTGTTGAGATGTACTATGCTCGCTCCCGTCCTGACTGGACCTGTTGAAAATTTTACAGAGGATGATGAGGAACCCTGCACCTCTTACTTAGAGTTTGCCTAGATGACACTCACGACCTGGACCCCTGGGGAGGTTCAGGCAGCTGCTGAGGATGATACCCTGGCATAGATTGATAGCTTAGACTGTTCTTTCTTTTTATGTTTAGCTGTTGTCTTTATTTTCAGAGTTGTATATTTTAGAGATGTTAAGACTTGTATTTCTTTTCTGTTGTACCTCACTTGAGGACTTTCTTATCTATTTTATCGTGCCATATTCTATCTCTAGATTGTGATTGAGTTGTACCTCTATGTTGGCCTCCTTATGGAGAGTATTCATATTATGTTAGTTATAGTTCATGACCTAGAACAGCATTCTACCGCTAACTCTGCGGCGTAGGATGGGCGTTGTTATGCTCTGGTACCCTCATAGTGGGTGCGGGTCGTGACAGTAGGAGAACTATAAGGATATATCTTTTCACAACATGTCACCTTGTCAAAGACCCTTAATGTGAATATCATGTTACCGCGGTGTCAGAAGACTAACATGTCATAATTTTTTAAGCCGTGTGTTTTGACATAATCCTCCCAATTCTTTCCTCCTATGTAGTAATCTTGCATTACTACATAGCAGGAAAGAGTTAGGAGGATTATGTCAAAACATACAACTTAGAAAATTATGATATGTTAGACTTCCGATACCGCGGTAATATGGTTGTCACATTAAGGGTCTTTGACAAGGTGATATGTTGTGAAAAGATACATCCTTATAGTTCTCCTATGGATGTTGAAGAAAACCTCTGTACTTCCTACGGGTCATGCCGCCGGCTGTGCTGCTTCCCCCTCCTCTTCCTGTCCACTTCTTCTTCCCCGACTCTACACTTGAGGTGGATATCATATGTGGCTGAGAGAGTCAAATAAGAAGAAGGAAAGTAGGGAGGAGCAGATGGGTCCAGAGCTATGGTGGAGGAGAGGAGAAGGAAGATGCTTGATCAGAACTTGAGGTGGAAAAGTTGTGATGTTGATAGCATGAGAGAGGGAAAGGATGAATAGAGGGAGGGAAGTGGCTGCATGCCTTTGGCTCACTCGAGTGGTATTTGTCCTCCGACCCTCATCCCTCGACAATGATGATATGACAACCTATCACTATATCTTATATAGTAGTAGATGATGTCTTAGTATTACGTTATGTGAGTTCATCTTGATTATGTTACATTCTTCAGATACTAGATATGATAAGAACATATACTACAACATATGTACAGAACATAGATGATTCACACTAATATATGCTAGAATGAATTTTGGGTTGTGTTCTGAGCTATTCGTTCCTGTACTTGGCAATTAAGCATGTGAAATAGAACTGATTACGTTTAGTTTGTCTTACGATACAGATTTTCACATCCAAATTGAAATGGATCGTTACTTTGTTGATCGTACATGGATGTACTAGCGGATCAACCTCCTGGACCGTAGGTACTTATAAGTATTGACCATATCGGATTAGTATCGATCTATCATTTTGGTATGGGCCGTATCGGTTGGTATTGGTCTTAGCAAATTGGTATCGTCCTATCCGATATGTATCGGCCGTATAGCTAGGATTCATATTGGCCTTATCGATTTGGTATCGGTCATATCCGATAGGTATCGACCGTGTTAGATTAGTATAGACCATTTCAGATTAGTATCGTAGAAGTTTTAGTAACAACTGTACTTGGATTTCTCACTTCTAGAGCTAGATTACCATTGCAAGAGAGTCACGAGAGCGTAGCTGGCCAGTTACAGAACATACATACTTCGTTTTCAATCTCACTTTTCCTGTTGGAAAAGGAAGCATGTATGTTACTGTAACTGGCCAATCACGATCTGGTGACTCTCTTGCAATGGTATTCTAGCTCGAGAAGAGAGAAATCCAAGTACAGTTGTTACTAAACCTTTCACGATACTAATCCGAAATGGTCTATACTAATCTAACACGGCCGATACCTATCGGATATGACCGATACCAAATCGATAAGCTCAATATGAATCCTAGCTATACGGCCGATACATGTACATATCGGATATAGGACGATACCAATTTGTTAAGGCCAATACCAATCTGATATGTCCTATACCAAACCGATAGACCGATACTAATCTGATACACTAGATACTAAGTACATCCGGCCTATACCAGCGGATCCACCAATTACTGCACGATAGGCCCAACGACTCCAGTTACATCCGGTTATTGGTGAGTACATGATTACATAGTAATTCTGTTAGACTTGTGATACAGATTTTTACTCTCTCATGCTACCAACGTCATAACTTTTCCAGTACTGCTCCCTCTAATGATGATGAACGCAAAAAACCACCATCACAAATTTTATAATTTGAGTAAATTTTTTTATCCTATATGAAAATTTCTGTTGTCAGAGAGATGGCTCCTAGGACTCGTCGAGGTGGTGCTGCTAGTCGAGGAAGGGGCCGAGGCAAAAAACCCTTGGAGGTCGACACGGAGGAAGTTCCCGTCGTCAAACAAGAGCCGGTGACTGTTAAGGAGGAGTGTAACTCCCCTTCCCGGAATAATTTTGAAATAATTTTTTTTTATTATTTGTTTGAGTTAATGGTGATTTTTTTGATTTTATAAATAATTATTTAGTAGATGAATTTAGTCTATAATATAATTATTGGTTATATTATTTTCGTCAAGTAAATGTTACATATTTACATGGATGGGTCTTACACTAGGAATAGAAAACATAGAGGTTTTGTTTAGATTTATGGAGATTAATATATAAGTGTATTTATATATATAGGAATATATATATATACATAAATAATTGTATATATATATATATACTCTTATTAATAAATATAAAATAAAGTACATATATATATGTGTATATATATATAGATAGAGGTATATGAGTATATACGGATAAACATGTATATACGAATATATTACGTATAAATGTATATATATGGTATATGTGAATATGGTAATATAAATATATAATATACAATGTTGTATGCGTATATAAGAATATGTGTTGCGTATATAAATATATGCATAAATATAAATGTGAGTATATAGATTTATATGTATATGTATATATATAGGTATATGAGTATTTATGTATATATAGATAATAATAATAAAAGAAATAGAGAAAGAAAAAGAAAAGGGAAGCAAACGAGCAGCAAGGGGTGGGCCGAGCCCAGCACCCCTGCTGCAAAACCGCAGCACCCCTCTAATCCAAAAATCCCGAGCCATTGGTTCTTTCCAGCACCAAGTAGTTATATATATCATATGTACAAATATAAGTAGCCGAGCGATCGACGAAGAACGTCAAACCCTAAAAACTCTCACGCCACCACCATCGACCCTGGGCGTACACCCCCCCACGCGTGCGCGCGGCCACCCCGCCGCCGCCGTGCTGGCCGAACACCGCCGCAGGCCGACCACGGCGCGCGCGTGCACGAGGACAGAGCGGAAGCGACAGCAGCATCAGCGGTCAAGAGGCCGACTTCGTGCGGAGTTTTCTTCCTCCTCGGTCGACGAAACGTCGAACCATTTGCTCAGGTACGACCAGAACATAACCATCTTCGAATCCCAGAAGTTAGGTTTCGAAATAGTCGTGCAACCGACCCAAGAAATCGACACGAAGTCGATCAAAAACCTGTTCGAAAACAGGGAATATAGCAGTCCATGAACCCATATTTGAGGATCGTTTCCGATCAATCCAGTCCCATATTAGAAATTCTATTTGAATACACTTTTAGATAACATGTAGGGCTTCACGACCCTTTTTGTGGATTTGGAAATCATCGAATACGCGTCGAGAAATCGAATCCCAAAGTTTCCTAAAAATCTGTTTCAAAAACTTGAAAAACCATCCACACGACGTGCGTCCCGCCATTTCGGGCGACGTGGTCGCACACTGTAAGCATCGAAAGCTGCGTAACGGCTTCGTGGTCGTATGGGATTTGGCGGAATTCAAATTGGTCGCGTGTGCGCGACGAATTTGATGCGTATCCGTCAAAATTCATCGTATCGTGCACATTGCAAATTTCTTAATTACTTTGTGCACGTTCGTCAGATCGAGACGAAACTTGCGCCAACAGGACCATATCGTTTTTTTGGTCCTGTATGCCAAGTTTGGTCCGATTCTGAGACCATTGATAAAATCGTCGTTTTACGGGCCCCACGGTCCCACTCAACGGACGATTTTGTGCACGGCCCGCCGGAATCCAACTTTGGACATACGGTTGGGTTTGTATCGGAAAACTGGATCCGTAGACATGTAGTTTGACGACTTTAGAGACCGTTGACTCTGGCACGCTTTTCGGTGCAAAGCGGGTCCAACGGCGGACATCGTTTTGGCCCGAAATTACCGTTTTGCCCCTGTGTCCAGAATTAGACTTAAGGACAGGCAATCCTAGCTAATTTAACTATTCTGAGAATATTGGTGATGTTTATTTCAGCTTCCGGGGACTGTTGTACGGGTTTTGACTATTGTGGCACATTGAGTAGTTCAGACTGTCGGTTTCACCAGCAGAGGACCACAGGCGAGTACAGTTTATTGTCTGCATTTCGATATTGATTTTTACTATATTTTATTGGTTGGTCATTGGTTATGTGATTATTTTCTATTATAAATTGTTGAGTCGGAAATGAGAAGTACCAAGGATGTGTGGTCTGACCTTAGACCATGTAGACCGTGTTGTATTTATTTCTTGTAGACAGTGTAGACAGTGATTTATTTATTTCTTGTAGACAGTGTAGACAGTGATTTATTTATTTCTTGTAGACAGTGTAGACAGTGATTTATTTATTGCAAAATAGACAGTGTAGACCGTGATTATTACTGCATTTAAACTGTGTAGTTCGTGATTATTATTTTTGTAGACAGTATTTCTTTATTGCAATATTTTCTGTAGACCGTGTAACTGTAGACCGTGTAACTGTAGACCGTGTAACTTTAGACCGTGTAGACCGTGTCGCATAATTGTTCCGAGACCGATCACATATCAAAGGTACTTCTAACAGTTGGGGAAAGTATTTTGTGTTTATTTACTTACTATTAGTTTTCTGTATTTCCTGTTTATTTTCAAAACTCATGATTGATGTCTAACCTTTGTTTATAGTCATTTTCTTTATTTGAAATTGCATTCAGTGAATTGTGCTCGTTCCATTCCTGACTGGAAACTATATTTTTCAGGTTAGCCGTGGATTTACTTAGCATGGGAGATACGGGGATATTTGCAGACAAAGGCCTAGAGACTAGCTAGAAAGTTGAGTTATAGTCATTCAATATTTGTACAAGTTTATATTTTCTGCAAATGTAAAACTTATGATCTTTGTAAATTAAATTAATTATGTGAATGAGCATTATTTGTGATTTGATCTTCATGGCCGTGACAGCGTTCTACCGCCGATACTGCGGCGTAGGGTGGCTTGGACACGTCTCATATCCGTTTAAAAAAAGAATGGGTGCGGGTCGTGACAAGGAGGTGTTACCAAAGGTCGAGGTTAAGGAAGAACCGATGACCATCAGGGAAGAGATTGCTCCCAAGGTTGAAGTTAAGGAGGATCCACCGTCAGAGAGTAGTAGCATCGGGACCGACCCTCCTGTCCCTACAGAAGACCTCAACCAGATTGAGCCTTCGTACGTAAAGTGGCTGATAGAATGGTACATGTCTCAACGCAACTATGATCCCTGGCTGTGAGGATTCATCGTCTGACTTACGGTCTTTGTTGAGGCCAAAGTCGATTTTCCTATGTGTTTTAGAATTTTGGAATATTTGTGAAAATTTTGGAATATTTGTGGGAATTTTGGAATATTTGTGCTATGATCGGATTATAATGACAGATATTAGGTTACTCTTCAGGATAATTGATGTCTATTTTATATTAATTTGGTTTGGTCTATATGATTCTTGGATAATTGGTGTACATTAAATTCGTATGTGCATATTTGGTCTATGTGAATCTTGGATAATTGGTGTGCAATATATATTTGGTCTATGTGATTGTTGGATAATTGGTGTGCATTATATATTGGTATGCATATTTTTGCGAACAGGGAAAGTGCTGCAATTTTTTCAAAAAAAATCACATTTAGCGACGGACTAGTGACCGGTTAGCGACGGATATTTCAAGTTTCCGACTACTGTTCGACGACATATCCGTCGCTAACTGGAGATTTGAAAATGTTTCCAGGTAGCGACGGGTGGTCGACGGAATATCCGTCGGCAACGTTCTGGTGGTATATAGTTCGACGGAATGGCGACGACGTATCCGTAGCCATGGTTCTGGAAATACCAAGCATTTCCAAAATATGGTCGACAGATAATCCGTCAGTATTCCGTCGCTAATCCGTCCTTTGTTAGCGAAGGTGATCGATAGAATAGCGATGACTCATCCGTCGCCATGGTTCTGGAAATGCCAAGCATTTCCAGAACATGGTCGACGGATAATCCGTCAGTATGCCGTCGCTAATCCGTCCTTTGTTAGCGACGGCGATCGACGTAATAGCGACGGAACGATACACTCTGATACGCTATTACGACGGTTTATCGATGGACCACTACGTCGCTAGTGTCTACATAGTTCAGTATTTAATACTTGAAATGGACGAATGCCCGTCGGAAAGTTGTCGCTAATGCTTCGTATTGTGAAGTCGAAAAGCCGTCGCTATTCCGTCGCTTGACGACTACGTAGCGACGGACCGTTATTAGCGACGAGATGATTGCCGACGGATTATTTTGGCCAAGACCCGTCAGTGATCGGTCGCTAATACAAATTCTCGACGGACGGGCGACGGATCTGGCCGTCGCTAAATTAACAAATTTTGGTAGTGATCCAAGCAGTGATTATGTCTGTAGGCGTGTTCTTGGTGCTGTTCGTATCAGTGGCGTCATATATGTGTGGGTGTCAGCTCATGTTGTGTAGACCTATAGCCATGTCCAGGTTTTGGAATTGTGTCCTGATTGTAACGCGTGTCCGTATGTGTGTTCCGTGCAGGACTCTTTGAGTTGGGACAGTATGAATTTTTCTTTTATTTGAATTTAGTTCAATTTTGGTTGTATAAATTTATATAAGATTTGTATGAGTATATGGCTGAGTTGAGTTGAGTTAAGTTTGAGTGTAATTAGCTCCATGCAGTGGTTGTGTTTTATTTAATCTCCTGAAGTTTTCTTCTGAGTCTTGAATGCTATTTTTCTAATTATGTATATTATTTCATTTAGAGTTTTGAGTTGTTTAAACTGTGTTTTGAAGTGGTGTTATTCTGAGCACCAGGATAAAGACTGTTAGTAGTTTAGACTTTAACTGTATATACTTTGAGTAAACTTTTGTCTAAGTTTTGGAGGTTATAGTTTGAATAATTCTGGCTCTGTATATATAAACCTTTAGTACAAGGATTATGGGAGAAGGCTTTGTGGTTATGTTCTAACAAGTGGTACTAGGCTTGGGTAAGTCATGGTAGGCTCGAGGGAAGCCTATTGTTACAATGGGATCACAAGATGTTGTGAGCTAAGTATACTGTTAGGTTGGGCTTGTGGCAATATGGGTATATTAGTGAGTTTGAGGAAGGGTTTAATCTTTAGATAAATTTGTTAACTGGTTGACTAATTACCACTGCCATTTATGTTCCTGCAAATAGTATTTATTATCAAATAAATCGTGGAAATTATTAGTAGTAAAGATTGCTAAGTAAGCAGAAATTATTATTACGAAAATAAGTAGTTAATATTGTAATTTATAGATAGATAGTTAGTTATGATAACTAGTTAACTCTATACAGTTAGCTTATTAAGTAGCAATGAGGATTTATTAACAATATTTAGCTAGTGGCATTATGTAGAACTTAACCCACTTGTACTCATTATCAGGAGGATATACAGAGTTTACTATCTCCCTATTCCTGACCACCTGAGCGAGGCAAGTACATTCTATGGTTTATGTTCATTTACATTCATATCCTATGCTTTTCTTGTGACACGTTGTGACACGGTATATCATGTACTCGTGTACTTTCATGTTTTTGTATTTGCTTGTATTTGGGGAGGGAAAATACACTTGATATGTGACCAAACCCAAAACAGAAATTCAGGTTGATAGCTTAGGTCTCACATTATGCATGTGGGACTCTAAGCCGTACCGATATTCATGTACTCCTATACTTATTCCTGTACTCACCCCAGCCGGTCACATATGCTAGTTGTAATTCAAACATTGTGCACATGTCAGGTTCTTGTACTTCATGTTCAGGATTTACTTCATGTACTTTATTTCCTGTACTTTGTCTATTTACATTAATTTACTTTATTTCCTGTAATTTCTCTATTTACATTCATGTACTTTCATGTTCTTTACTTCCAGTACTTTACATCTTCATGTTCTCCGGTACTCATTTCCATATCATGATGTTCTTGTTCATTACCTAGAATTGTACTTTGCTCCGCTCCTTACTGGATATGTTGCAGGTATACTTGAGGACCTTGTTCACCTTTATGGACCAGAGCCCAGGATCTTAGCTGAGCAGGATGGAGTCATGACTCAGGACTTAGAAGCTATAGTTTGATTTCTTTGTTTAGATTGTTAAAGTTTACTTTGGATTATTGTATTATGAGTTGTATTTTATTCCTGTTATCGGATTTGTCTCCGGATGATCTTGTTTTAAAAATGACTTAGTGGATTGTGGTGATCTGTTCTGGGACGTTATAGATGCTGTGATGTTTTATATTATCTGGTGACTTGGATTTTTCCTTAGACTTGTACAACTTACTGCGTTGCGTCTTCCAACGTAGGCTGGGTGTGTCCGACTCGTATCCGATTATTCAGGAGCGGATCGTGACATATTTTTAGTGGTGGCCCATGTAGGTCCATCCTAATGGCATTTAGGCTATAGAGTGCTATTGGGGAACCTGTTAGACTAAGAAAAACTCATCAAAGCATAGGATTGCAGAAAAATGGTTATGGGTATATTTTACTAAGTTTGCTTATTATATGCTAGATTAGGCCATTTTAACTATTTTTTATTTTTTAGATGGTTCAGACATACAACACCAAAATTATCAATTTACCTGCGCTTGAGGCTTCTGAGCTACCACCACCTCCTGTTGCCCTACTATCACCATTGGTAGTACCCAATCGATAGAGATGTTTAAAGAATTCCTTGATGCCTAGAGGGAGCAGGCCGTCCTTTTCCAAGCCAGATTTGTAGATGCATTTTCCGAGCCAGGGAGGACTCCTGATTTCCAAACTCTCGGACCCTTGGACTTTCCCGACACCGAACACATTCTTTGCATTGAGGAGCAGATCGAGAACCTGGAGCCGCCACTACTGAAGATCATCCAAGTCTCTGAGGATTCGACTCCTCTGAAGATTGAAGCCACCAGCCAGGAGATCCTGAATATAGTACGGACAATAGAGCGAGGTAGGGAGCTGAAGACCAGTAGAGGCATGAAGACTTATGGCAGAGATAGCGACTACTCTGGACCTGCAAAGCATCGCAACACTTAGACAACGCCTCTTCAGTCGCATCATCAGCCGCATTGTCCGAGGCATATTCAGACCCACTCTCCTAGTGTGTTCTGTAAGAGAACGAGACATCATATTGATGAATACCGCAAGAGGCTTGAACTTTGCCTATTCTATGGATCTTCTGCCCACCGAACGAAGGATTGCCAACAAGTCACTGATCACAATGACCGAGGAGCATCAGGATCCCAGCAGCCAACACCCTAGCAGCCACATCTTCTTGCCAGAGCCTTATATTTCAGCCACAGCGGGAGATCCAGACTCAGGTCTAGACAACGATCGCTTGCAACTACTGCCACCGCCCAGGGCATCACTACGATGAGCGTCGCACGAGACTGAAGCTATGCTTGTTCTGTGGATCGTCTACCCACCCGATCAAGGATTGCTTGGAGGGCGCTGATCGTACTGTCCAAGGACGAACATGAGGAGCACCAGGATCTCAGCAGGGGGAACTACCTATCTAGACTCAGCAGCTGCATGGAGTACTGCCGTAAGGACTAACCTACGTCAAGGCAACTGAAGAAGTTGAAGTGGTTCCAGTTCCAGAAGAATACTGAAGATAGACTGAAGACCGAATGCTTTTCTTGCATGGTTGGAGAAGACCATGGATCGTGATTCGCATTCCAATTTAGATTTTCTGTAATTTCCTTGTTTTCTGTTCGAGAGCTTGATAGATTTTCTTTTCTAACCTAAAATTTTTGGTTTCTATTCCAGATATTATTCCTATTCTAGAATTTATCCCTTGTTTGTAACTGTTTCTTATTTGAAGATTATTTTCTATTCAGTAAACTTGTTTCATATTCACTATTCGATAATTGTTTCAAATTCGCTATTCGATACCCTATTTTCATATTCATTATTCATGGCTTTGTTTTCTATTATTGGCTTCCATTGGAAATTTTTTCTATTTGATCTTTGTGCTATTCGAGATTTTATTCCTACTCGAAACTTCAAAACATTGTTTGAACCTTCGCTTCTATTTGACGCTTGTTTGAGATTCAGTCCCTAATCGATACATGGCTTGAAGATTTTGTTTTCTATTTTGAGACTTTGACCATTTCCCTATTTGAGATTCTATTTCCTATTCGTGACTTTATTTTCTATTCGAGATTTTCCTCTATTCGTGGCTTTGTTTTGACTTTATTTGAGATTTTGCTTATTTCATATTCACGATTCAGAACTTTATTTCCTATTCATTCATTGATACTCCTCCATTCACTCTTCGTAACCTTGCTTCCTATTCGAGATTTATATTCAAGATTTTGTTTTCTATTCGTAACTTTTTTAGTATTAATTTTCTATCTAAGATTTGTTTCCTATTGAAATTTCTTTTCCATTCGAGGTATTGTTCGAGACTTCGTTGCCATTCGAAATTTTGTTATACTTTGATTCCTCTACAAGATTTTTTATCCTTATTTCGAGACCTTGTCTTCTATCTGATACCTTGCTTCTATGCAACCTTCGAGACTTTGTTACTTATTCGGGATTATGTTCTCTATACGAAATTTAGGTTACCATTCGAGATTTTATCTTCTATTTGAAACCCCGGTTACTATTCGAAACTTTGTTTCATTTTCAAGATCTATTTCTAATAATCTCCTTGTTATTTTTTAGCACCCAATAAAACTTTTGTCTTCTAAAAGACAGATAACCTTACCTTTTATCGTGACTTGGACTATTGGAATTTATTTTGAACTCTTTAAAACCCTCTTATAATTCCTATGGATAAGGTTGAGAGACTATTCGATGACCTACTAGGGTGTAGCTGTTTCGTGCGGCATCCATTATCTGGATTATGGAGACTGAAAGTTCACTGCAGCCAGCAGCGCACTAGCGAGGCAGGGACTTTTAGTTGAAATAATTTCAGGTATTCATCGATTCTCGGGTATTATCGAGACCTTGTCCAAAAATCTTCATATTTGATCTTATGAGTTACTTCGTTAATATTTGTTTGAAAATGGATAATGTTGATAGGGTATTCGGTAAAACATTGTTATTTGAGTCACGAAACCTAAAGTTAACTGCAGCCAGATATACATTGGCGGGACAGGGATTCTGAGTAAAGTGACTTCAAATGTCTATATGTTCTCGCATACCTTAGAGACTATGTCCCTTTCCATATGATTATCGATTTTTCGTAAATCATAAATCCTTGCACTTTCACCTTGATTTGATACTGATACGTCCCGGGTAGTTTCCATACGTTTTCTCAATCAACCCTTGCAATTTCCCTTCTTGCATTTTATCGTTGGATCATTTGATTTTCTCAATAAATATACATTTGCTAGATTTTGATTCTGTTTTACTAGATTTTTAAATCATACCTATATTAATCGTGTTTTGT
Organism: Iris pallida; assembly: GCA_029216955.1. Taxonomy (NCBI): domain Eukaryota; kingdom Viridiplantae; phylum Streptophyta; class Magnoliopsida; order Asparagales; family Iridaceae; genus Iris; species Iris pallida. The sequence goes on from JANAVB010040620.1 coordinate 3,693,236, forward strand.
CTGAGCTTTCAATTTTGATCATGCTTAGAAAATCGTGCCCTCATGATTTACCTCTCTAACTCGTAAAAAAAATTCATCCCACCTCGTGCCTGTTTAATCCTCAATTATTGTCAAAGCATGTTTTATTTCAACTTCTGTATGTACTTGGTCTCAAGGCTCAGAGCGTCACAGAGTTACACATGATCGGCAGAAGCACTAGACGGACAGCAGCAGGCGACCCCTAGAGTTCACAATTGGAGACATGGTGTTCCTGAAAATATCGCCGACCAGAGGCACTATTCGATTTGGGAGAGACGGAAAGCTCAGTCCCAGATACATCGGACCCTTCGATGTGACATAACGAATTAGAGAGGTGGCATATTGATTAGCACTTCTTGCTAGTCTGGAGGGGGTACATAATGTTTTCTACGTATTCCAGCTCCGTCGCTACATTCCTGACCCGAGTAATGTCGTCGACTATTCAGAGTTGGAGGTGGGCACAAGTTTGACATACGTGGAGCAGCCGGTGGAGATTATGGACCGCGAAGAGAGGCAATTGAGGAACCAGACGATTCTGCTTGTCAGAGTAATATGGAGGCACCACTCTCCAGGAGAATCCACATGGGAGTGCGAGGATGAGATGCGAGAGCGTTACCAGTCTGTTTGTTTGATTGTATTTTACTTTTTCAATAAAAGTTTAGATGCAATAAAACCATTTGTGGTGATCATGAAAATGTTACTTTGGGTTTTGAGATTTTAAATGAGTAATTGTTGTTCTCCAAATTTCGAGGACGAAATTATTTTAAGGGGGGAAGATTTGTAACCCCACATTTCCCATTTTCTGGAATTTTTAGGTTCTCTCTGGATTAAGTTTGATTGATTAAATAACTTCTTATTTAATAATTTTATGATTAACTAATTTGAAGGAAAGAATTTAAGTTACTTTAGCATGAGTGTTAATTCAAGAATTAGTTATAACTAATTTGAGTGGTCCCCACTCTCTAACAAACTTATAACCACTCTAACCAATTTTTGGGCTGACTTGTAAATATCAATTTGGTTGGGTTTAATTGCAAATCACCATTTTTCTGTTGGTCTATATAAGATTGGAGAGAGAAGGAAACTCTCTCAGTTTCTGTACTTTGGCTCTGGAGAAATTCGAGCTCTCATCACCAATTTTCCTGACCCCTAAATCCATTGTCGACCTAACCCTAACCCTAACCCTAGCTTTCATGGTGGCGGCAGCGGTGAAGCGAATCCACGCCGGTGATTGAAGACGAAGCGCTCACCGAGACTTTCCGTGGCGGTGACATCGCCCGTTTTCCTTCTCGGCAGCACCGTGCGAGACAGCGACGACAATTGTTTATCTTCATCGACGAAGTTTTCGGCGAGCACGCTCTTCCAGATAATACTGTGGCTCTCCTCGGTGGTGCTGTAGAAGCATGGAAAAGAATAAAGAAAGATTCATGCGGCCAGGAAGTTTCATGCGGCCAGGAGTCCCATGTGGCTCAGAGAGGTCATGCGGTTCGGGGATCCATACGGCTCAAATGACTATGCGGTTCGATAAAGTTCCATGTGGCTCAGAAGAGAAGACACGTGGCTTGCAAACAGTTCTTCCCTTCGTCCTATACTGCATTAATTGCGTTGACGGCTGACAGCTCTGACAAGGCGACAGTCCTGACAAAAAGAAGCAATTATGACTCTGTCATAATGGCAGACTCCTAGGAAAACGAAGGAAATCTCTGACACAAATTCCCCGAGATCTAGAAAGTGCCACGCGGCCTTGACACGTGGACAGTCGTATGCGGCTCGAGCGGAGACTCCCCATGCGGCTCAGGCCAAAGCTATCCTATGCGGCTCAGGCCGAAGATGTCTTATGCGGCTCAAGCAGAGGCTCCTCCATGCGGCTCACAAGGACTATCCCCATGCTGCTCACAAGGACTATCTCCATGCGGCTCACTAAGAAGCTACCTATTATGCGACTGCCTACACTCATGCGGCTCAGATCATCACCATACGGTTCAAATATTCACTCCAAGCCGTTTTGACACGTGGCCAGCCTTATGCAGCTCAAACCTCATGCGGCTCAGATTTCTTCAGTAGCTCTCGGTTGAGCCACGTGGCAGGACACGTATCATAAAGCTAATCAAATCTCAATAATCCAGATTTACTGTAATCAAAGATTGGATCAAATCCCAATAATCTGGGACACGTGGCGGAAGAATGAATTAAATTTATTCGTTCGAATTTGCAAACATCAGTAAATCATCATGAGGGAGATTTATTGCAATCAGCATTAATTACTGATAGGATTTGGCGCAATCTACATTAATGGTCCAAATTCATCACACTCAAGACTAATGGCCCAGATTGACCAATCAACAGGCCGCCGCCACTTCAAGAAGGGACAATCACTGCAAACTCTAATGAGGACCCCATTCCTATAAATAGTAAGGTGCCATTCCCCTGCAAAAAAGAGAGAATACAAGAGAAGAGACGAGACACACAGAGAGAGAGAGAGAGAGACATACAGAGAAGAAAAAGAGAGCATTTCCTCAAAGCCAAGCAGTTCTTTCCCGGAGTCAAGGCTGCATCCGATCGTCCAAGGAGTAAGGCGGAGCTACCGTCGCTTTTCCGAGCCTCTATCGTCACCCCCAGAATCTAAAATAAATAATTGTACTCAGATTGCTGTACCTAGGCTTTCGTCCCTAGGCTTTCTTTGTACAAGCAAAGTTTGTATTGTGAAGTAAAAGTCCAGTCCTCCGATAATTGTTCTGTTCTTTTATATTTCATGGCAAACATGTGCGACCATCGGCGACAATGTTCCAGCAGTGACGGACGGATCTCCTGGTGACATGGTGGTTCGTGTTGAGTTCAACAAGGTGAGCAAAGCCAATCGACTGATCATTTCCTTTAAAATCATTCCATTTGTTCATTTGAGATCATTTCCTGTCATGATCGACTGATCGAGATCATTTTGATCCAGATCCGGTTGAGGTTCTTCGTTCGACTCCTTCATCGAGGATTCGTCTCCATAATTAATTCATTTTCTCGGCGGTCTTCATCACTGCCTAGTTGTGTCAACAAGGTGAGTAAATCTTGGTTCTATACTCATTGAGGCTTGTCAATTCTCTGAGTGAGCACAGACTGATCGAGTCTGCTTTGCTCTTATAGTAAATTGTTGAGCTCGCTGTTGCTTGATTCGATTAGCAAAGGACAGTGGGGGTGTTCAACTGCTGGTAAGTTGGATTCAAATTCTTGTTGATTCTTGATTCTGGATAAGATCCTGCAACGGCCGAACCAATTATATGGGTTCTAATTGCTCTCCGCTTTTTGCTTGTGTTGTGTGTTGAATTGATGCAGTGAACTTTTGAAGTCAATTCGAATGTCCGATCCTTGCGGCGTGTCCTCGATCTCACTGAACACTCTTTCGCAGGTAACTATGTTATCATTCTGTCGATCATTGAATCTTTATTATCTTCTTTGAGTATGGGTGCGTTAGCCAGGATCAGTTGGATTATGGTATGGATTGTTGCCGTAGCAGTATTCTCGTGTGTGTGACCTGGGTTTGCCGTGTCCAAGCAGTGATTGTGTCTGTAGGCATTTTCTTAGTGTTGTTCGTATCAATGGCGTCTTATCTGTGTGGGTGTTAGCTCGTATTGTACAGACCTATAGCCGTGTCCTGGTTTTGCAATTGTGTCCTGATTGTGGCGCATGTTCATTTGTGTGTTCCGTGCAGGACTCTTTGAGTTAGGACGTTGCAAATTTTCTTTTTTATTTTAATTTAGTTCAATTTTGGTTGTATAAATTTATGTGAGATTTGTATGCGTATATGGTTGAGTTGAGTTAAGTTTGAGTGTAAATTAGCTCTATGCAGTGGTTGTGTTTTATTTAATCTTCTAAAGTTTTCTTCTGAGTCATGAATGCTATTTTTCTATTTATGTATATTATTTCACTTAGAGTTTTGAGTTGTTTAAACTATGCTTTGAAGTGGTGTTACTCTGGGCACCAGTATGAAGACTGTGAGTAGTTTAGACTTTAACTGTATATACTTTGAGTAAACTTTTGTCTAAGTTTTATAGGTTATAGTTTGAATAATTCTGGCTCTATATATATGAACCTTAAGTACAAGGATTATGGGAGAAGGCTTTGTGGTTGTGTTCTAACAAGTGGTACTAGGCTTGGGTAAGTCATGGTAGACTTGAGGGAAGCCTGGGATTACATGATGTTGTGAGCTAAGTATACTGTTAGGTTGGGCTTGTGGCAATATGGGTTTATTAGTGAGTTTGAGGAAGGGTTTAATCTGTAGATAAATTTGTTAACTGGTTGACTTATTACCACTGTCATTTATGTTCCTGCAAATAGTATTTATTATCAAATAAATCCTGGAAATTATTTATAGTAAAGATTGCTAAATAAGCATAAATTTTTCTTACGAAAATAAGCAGTTGATATTGTAATTTATAGATAGATAGTTAGTTATGATAACTAGTTAACTCTATACAGTTAGCTTATTAAGTAGCAAGGAGGATTTAGTTAACAATATTTAGCTAGTGGCATTATGTAGAACTTAACCCACTTGTACTTATTATCAGGAGGATATATAGAGTTTACTATCTCCCTATTTCCGACCACCTGAGCGAGGCAAGTACATTCTATGGTTTATGTTCATTTACATTCATATTCCGTGCTTTTCTTTTGACACGTTGTGGTACGGTATGTAATGCCCCAATCCCAAATACTTGGGACTAATTATGTAGACATGCCAGCTGCACACACACGAAGTATACTCCAATATATGGAACCTTCATATGTATACTAAGCTGTAAGAATGCAGTAAACAATGATAACTAAATCTCATCCACAATAAGAAAATAATATATGAAAAGAGCCAACACTGAATTATTATTTGTACAAAAGTTGGCCCAAGACAAATCCACTACCAACTACTTCAAATGAGAGAAATATACAAAGGAATGATCAATAAAGATGGCAAGACAAACCAAGAGCAAGCCTCCTCGATGAAAAAGGGAAGACCACGATCTTGGCTAGAGCACCTGCGAAGCATCATAAAAACAACCACCTGGAGAGATAACCAGGTCCTCAGAGGGTTGTAACAAGATACAAGAAAATGCCATGCCATATAAACTGTGACATATAATAGAAAAGAAAGGAATGTATGCAATAGGGTGCCAACCAGTTCTACAATGATAATGCAGTTAAGAATAAACCTTCAACGCATGGGCACTCTGGCTGCATGAAACTCAGGTATGGTCCTACAAGGATACCAGGGACCTCAAAGCATAACATTCATCGAATGTCATAGGCCAGCAGGATAAGTTCATATGTGGCCCATATGTTAAGGAATTTTTTCCCTACCCAATTGTAAAACCCCTAAATTTCTACTATTTTTTTTTAAATTTGGTACTGATTTAAAATTTTGTATTGTACATCGCGTAGTCGTATTTTACGTCGCGCACGAAGTTATTTTTCTTGCTCGTCGAGTGCGAATATGTGCGAGCGTACATATTTTTGAAAAACATTATTTTTATTATTTTTATAGTTTCAAAGTAATATAGACAAAAATTATTTCTAGCTATTATTATCAAGTTTATGACTATTATGAAAAGCCTTTCATTTATATAGTTATAATAATAAATAAAATTTTCCTATAAAATAGTAAATTAGAAAAGTATATCTATGTAAATATTAATTGTACAAACATATATTTTCGTAATTATTTATTTGTTATTTTAAATAATGTAATTTTCAAAATTAATTATTATAGTATTTTTGGAAAACATATTTTTTGAAATTATTGTGACGATTTAAATCGTGATTTGAATCTATGGATTTATTTAAATAGTTAAATAATTGATATTTGAATTATTGATTTGATTTTAAACTAAGGGAATTAAATTAGATTTAATTGGATTTGATTTGAGATTTGATTTGTTGAATTATTTAAATTAAGTATTGAATTATCTATTTTGGGGTTTAAATTATTCCTAATCCATATCTAATTGGGAATTCCCACATCCTATAAAAGGCAGGTACTCCTCCAAATTTCTATTATTCCACAAATATTTTCTCCACAAATCTACGTGCACCGTGTCCGTGTTCCACCATCCATATTCTTATTCCATGTTTACATGTACATAAATTTTTCCGTGTCGGACACACCCCGACACCAAATCCCTAAACCTATCCCTATCCTAACCCCGTCTCCGCCACAGCCACCCCGTCGATCCCACTGTCATCACACCCCCGCAAGCCCGATCCCCTGACCTCCGGCCGTAGTCCCGTCCAGCCACCCGTATCATCCTCACCAAACAGCAAGCCACCACCAGCGCCTTCACCATCACCCTCCTTTCCGATTTCCCGTCCCGACCAACCCGTCTCCCCGACACCACCAGCAACTACCATCACCACCACCCAGCCTAATTCCGACCAATTTTCGACCAACCACCACACCGGTAGAAACCCCACACCAAAGAAAAAAACTGGGTAAATAAAAATCCATACCTAACCGCCGCAACAAGCCGTGGTCGGCGACCGCTCCAGCCGCGTCCACCGCCACGGATCAGCCAAACCCCGCCGTGTCTAGTCTTCCGCTGCCGACCTCCGCTCGAGAATCAGACCGCCGTGCGCCGCCCATCGGCGTCTGCCATCCACTCCGGCACCGGCGCCCAGAACCGCCGTGCCACCAGCCTCCACCGAATCCCCGCCGGTCGCCCCTCTCTTCCGCCTTCTCCCCTCGCCTACAACCCTCTCCGATCCCGCTCCCCTCTCTCGCGCTGGTTCACCTCCGGCCGCCTTGGGCGGCGCCGAACCACCCCAAACCCCGAGATCCGCCACTCCGCCGCACCCGCCGACCCAGCGTCCAGCAACAGCCGAAACCCTCCGCCCTTCCGACCCCAAGCTCGAAATCCTCTCCGACTCCCCGCTCGCTCAGGAACCCTCTCCTTCCTCTCTCTCCCACTCTCCCCGTCCGCCGCCCTCTCTTTCCTTTCTCGCGCCTCTCTCCGCTCCTCTCTCTCTCACTTTCTTATATTTTTTTTCCAAATGTTACTTAAATGACCTTTGCTTTTAGTTTATTTTTACTTCTTTTTTTCAACAGAGAGAACATCTGTTCTGTTCTCGAGAATCTGTATTTTATTTCATTTTATTATTTATTTATTTCTAGTAAATTATTTTGTTATTTTGATTTGTATTTTAACAGTAATAAACATTGATTAAAATTTACAATTACTAAGTACTATTATTATTACTCCTACTTTGATTTTTCCTGTATAATGGGGGAGAACACAATATATTAGGGTTGGGTTATTTTTATTGATATATGTTATTATTATTATTATTATTCTTATTATTTTTATAATGATTTTGTTGTTGTTATTGTTAAAAAGTACTTATTTACTGATATTGTTATTTTAGGAATTTTTATGGGGATATTATTCTAACTATTTTCAAAGATATTTTGCCAAAAATTATACTCTAAAATTTAGTTTTAGCCCTAAGAAAACCCTTACTAGATTTTATAAAACTATTTTTATATACACTAATTCCTAGTCTTCAAAATATTTATTCCTAGCTAAAAAGTATATTTTACAAATCTAGAGTTTTTGCCAAAAAATATTTATATAAAAATTATTTTTCCAGTAATGAAATATTCAAGGATTATAAATAGTTTTACAAAGATCTTATATATATGATTTATTCAATTTCCATCGATTACCCTCCTGTCGATGACTAATCCTCTTTATTCCTAAACCCTCGACTGTTCGAGACTACCTTACGTCGACTCTAACTAAATTGACCCTTCTGGACCCAATGAAACTGTCCGTGCCACCATCCGAGGTCTCCTTGTATAGTTGTTGCACCGAAGTCGCAGTTCATGCCATCTTGATCATCGCAGCACACCAGGCACCCTACCAGGCAAGACACCTCGCCATTCGTTGTTTACTTATTTTTAGCTCATATTTTATGCATTATTTATTTTCCTTATGCAAAAACAGTGATACATGGCATAACCTGTTAGAACTTACTGTTCATTTATTTTTTCTGCTGTGTATTATTTTTATAAATTAAACCTAGATTTAAGGGACCACCTTGTGTGTTGTATTCATTGACCTTGATACGTTGTAACACGAAGTTGTGTGTCGCATGTAGGACACGAAAGTGCGTGATTGGCTGGCCACCAGTACGTACAAGCCGTGCGATAGGAATAACCGCTAATAGAAGTTGCATGCTAGTTTGACTTAGCGGTTATAGTGGTTTGTGTTGTGGATACAACACAGTAGGCATTGGGCGAAAAGGACAATTCCTTAGCGTATGGGCTTCGATGCACTTCCCTTGTGACCCGGACTCTCCGCTGGAGATACGGGGTTGATGACCCATGATTACTGATGGGGCCACTGGTGCCCATGGGGGGGACTATGCCGATCCTATTTAGCCAGGGCCCATGCGTAGGAAGGATTGTTCTTAACTACATTTCACGTAAAACGGTAGGCTACCCTATCCGTTAGGTACGAGTACTTTTGGTTTGGGTACTTGTATCTGACCGTGGCTTGGAACAATAACTTGTCGCGAATTAGTTCATCACATCTTGTCCTTGTTTGGTTGTAGGTGTGACTTACTACTTCGATGAGAAGGTATTGAACCTTGTTGGGGTCCGGATACCATATTGGATTCATAGCATGGGAAGATACGTTACCGTGAATTAGTTTACCATCTCCTGTCCTTGTTTGGTTGGGGGGATGGTACGCTCGTTCAGTAGGTACGTATTGGAACATGTTATAATTCGATTTACTTATTTATTTGAGCAATATTTATTCAGTTTATATGGCATGATATTATGTGTCTTGTTACGTCCCTCTGAGGACCTGGTTATCTCCCCAGGTGTGTGCTATTGTCTTTCGCAGGTGCTTTAGCTCTAGCCGTGTTCATTGCTATTTCTCGAGGATGATTGCATTTGGATCGTCTTCGCTTCGCTCGCCAAATTCATATCTTTTCTTATGTATTTTTTTTCTTTTACTTGTTGGTAGTGGATTTGTCTCCGCCCAACATATTGTATCAAGACAAATTCATTATCTTTATATGATGTCTTTTATTCATTTATTTGCGTGGATGAGATTAGTTATGGTTCTACTGCATTTTTACAGCTTATGTATTCATATGAGGTTTCCATATATTGGAGTGTACTTCGTATGAATACAGCTGGCATGTCTACGTTCCTAGTCCTACGTATTTTGGGACTGGGGCATTACATGTTTTTGCCTAGTTGGGTCATATCCATGACTCCTAGGAACCTCTAGTAACTGCCAAGTCTGCTAGCATACAATTCTATGGGCAGTTACTCCTAACCGTCGCACACCTCATACGTATCAGCGGCTGGCCGACTACACGAGTATGTGTCCTACATGTGACTCACAACTCGTGATGATCATGTGTCAAGGCCGTATGAGGTATACTAATACCTCATCATAACTGGGTTGTCACTAGTCTATGCCAATGCAAGAAAATAGAACAAAATAAGTAAAACGACTGATACAGTCGCTTGCACCCAAGTGTGACTTGGACGTACAATGATATAATACTATCAATAGGTAAAAATGCTGAAAATAAATAAATAAAAATAACATAAAGTAAATCACAGAGTAAGGTGGCAAGGTATCTTACCTGGCGGTGCGGGAATGGCAATCCAACAATCAAGTACGTCAGCAATGAATCTTAATATCCAAGAACGGTTACGGATGATGAAACAAACATCAAGAACATTTTTGCTTTAAAAGATATGTCTAGGAAATGCCTGTCCAAAATTTCACTTCTGGAACAAGGGCAAAATTATAATTTTGGGTCAAAACGATATCCGCCGTTGGACCTATTTTGCACCAAAATGCGTGCTAATGTCTATTGTCTCTAAAGTCGTCAAACTATATGTTTACGGGTCCAGTTTGAGAAGACGAACCCAATCGAATGTCTAAAGTTGGATTCCGGTGGGCCGTGTACAATTTCGCCCGTTGGATCGACTTGCGGGCCCGCCAAATAGGCGTTTCGGTCGACCTTCTCAGAATCAGACCAAACTTGGTACATAGGACCAAAATTTCGATATGGTCCTGCTGGTGCAAGTTTTGTCTCGAGATGACAAACTTACACGAAGTTATGGCCATGTTTGCAAAAGGTCGATACGGGGGTATCTTGACGGATACGTACTGATTTCGTCGCGCACGTACAACGAAATCGAGTTCCGTCAGTTCCCACACGTCAGCAACATTCATACGCGCCTTTTGATGCATATAGTGCATGACTACGTTTCCCGGTTTGTCGGGACGCACGTCGTATCAGAAAGTTTTTTAAGTTTAGTTTATAAAAATCTCTTTTTTTATCACAACTTTGCATTCAAATATCTTTTTATACAGTGATAAAAAATGTATTTACAAGAAAGGTTTCAAAGTGCTATAGGTGAAGTAATTTATTGTTCAAAAGGTTTTTGAAAAAGCATATGGGTTGATGGGAAACAAACTCCAAACACGGGTTCATGAAACTGTAAAAACTGCCTTCAAAATAATATTTTTTTCGGGATTTTTGGATCAACTTTCTGGTTCGACGACACATCGACACTACAATCCATTTGATGGATCATCTAGAGGGTCATGTAGGGTTTCTAAAGTATTTTAGGAAATCAAAATTGGTCAAGAAACTAGGAAGAAATTGGGTCATGAAGGTGAGTACCTCTCCGTGTATCGAAACAGAGTATACTCTGTCTGTGGCGGCCAGGGGCAGGTATGGCGGCGCTCTGGCGACCGTGCTACTGTGTAGGCGGTCAAGGTCATGCGCCTGGGATTGGGGGTCACTCCTGGGTCATTGCGAGAAGTCTAGATGTGAAGTTTGTAAGGTTTTGATTGGTTTCCTGATAGAAGAAGCCGTGACAAGTAGTTTATACATAGCCGCAATCCAATCCCAATTAATGCAAAATTCTTTGGTTTTTAAACAAATATTTAGAGATTACTTGTGGAGTTTTAGATAAGGATTTTGAGTCCAACAGATTTGATTTAAATTGATTCAAATTTGATCAGGATCGAAGAAATAAATCTTCCGGTTTCCTTCGTTACCGCAGGCTTGGGGAGAAAGGGTTACTGTTCAATGAACAGTAACTCCTAATTAGATTTTTTTTCTAAAACTATAGATATATATATATATATATATATATATATATATATATATATTCTCTAAAAATATATTAAGTAATTTTATAAAAAAAAAAAATATATATATATATATATATATATATATATATATATATATATATATATATATATATATATATATATATATATTCTCTAAAAATCTCAAAAATTTTATAAAATTTTCTAAATTTTCTAAAAATAATTCTAAGTCATTTGATGAACAATTCACCAGCTACATAAAATGTATAAATTATATGCTACTATTATTAATAGCAAATTATTAGTTTTAATTACAAGCTTTTATTAACTAATAAAATACTGGAAAATAATAAAATTTCCTATCCCATGTCAAAGATAATACTAAATTGTCCGAAATATTTAGTACATAAACTTTACAAATTTATCTATGTATGTTTTTAATGTACCGTTTAACTTGCTACAAAAATGTTTACAAGAATCTAAAATTTCAAGTCTAATAATGAAAAGTAAAATATATTAAGTAAAATAAAAGTTATAACTAAAATTTCGGGGGTTTACATCCTAGATAACTTATAAAAATTGCGTCCTCGAAATTAAAAGTAAATCTTAATATCAAAGGACAACGAGGTTAATACGAACAGAGAGTACTTCATCGAGTCATAATGTGGTTTCCGAAACGATGGAGGAGTGGCTATCACAGGGGTCCAATTTTTGTCATATTCTACAAGATGGGGTGTTCTTGGTTTCAAGGCCCTACCCAACTTATAGAAGTTGGCTAATCGGAAAAATTGTTGTTACGAGACTTCTGGAAAGGCAATTTCTAGGAAAGGCACGAGAATATTGGACATTACTGGGCCGCAGTCATGGATTCTGAATGGGCCTAGATATTGGCATGACGTTTTTGGTCGATAATTTCTATCAGACAATTATTGCAATTTAACGCCGTTCCTATAGGGGTCGTACTCCAACAAGGTGGTAGTCATGTCTTGTTCGAATATAACTAGAATGTATTGGTTTAACGGAATTCACTCTTCGCCTAACGCGGTAACTAAGGGATGATATTAAGAAACTTAGGTAAAGAAGAATTCATGGGTTAGGAGTTGAGAGCCTATATTAAGTGCAGATGGCCTTGCTATAGTATATGATTAGGTAAGTGTTCAGAATCCTTAAGCAATAATGTCTAGTGTGAGCGGAAGCGGTGATTGGTGTTGTGTAGGAGGCATGTGCTTTCTTGAGTGGAATGCATCGGTCAGAGGTGTAATGCATCTTGCATGCATCATGGATATTCAGTTTAGTTAAGTGAATCAGTCGATATTTGCAAGGTTTAAAATCAAGGGAACAAAAGTGGGCATCTATGGTTTGTTCTAAGGAAGATATGTCATATATGAGGTGTATTTGAAATTGAGCATAGGAAGGTAGATTTGTATAGGACATGTGTGTCATGTGTGTCGCTTGACTAGTCTAGTTCATAAGTGTAAAATTTGTTGGAAGGGAAATGCTAGTGTTGTGCTCCCGATATCAAAGTCACGGTTGAGGTTATCAAATGATACATATAGAAATGAACGTTATGAACCACTAATTTATCAGCCCCAAATGGACTCGGTCTATCCCAATCATTTGCTAATTCAAAGGAACCTCATGTTTCTTAGAGAGGCTGCAGTCTACGCATTTCAAAAATTTTCGTTCTCGAAACTAAACAAAGACACGATACTACAAAAGAATGGAATTTGAAATGTCAATGTCGCGATCTTTATACCTTGGTTGTTGGAATAACAACACAATAAACTAGAACAATATACAATACGAAAAGAAGTCGTATATGGAGCTTGTGCCATGATTTTGAGCAACTTGGAAGAAGTGGTTTTATATGTCGTTCTTGCATTCCCAAATTTGTGAGTTTTAATAATGCACGTGAATCGAGGGTAGCGTGTTTATCTCTTCTTACGGCCTATGCAAGATTATAATCGAGGGTAATGACTGTTATAGTCCGTCAAGAAATACCTTAGATGCTAAATCCCTAATTTCTTGCTTGTAACAAGCTTACTCGTTTACAGATATGAGACTAATGATGGCATCAAAGGTAGTACTTCGCGATAATACTGCAAACTAGTAAGTCCAGGTATTTCCCTAGGAAATGACGAGTTAACTATATTAAGCAGGACAACTAAACTATTAAGGGTGTTCCTCCACTATCAACTAATGTCTTAACAATAAATGGCGTATCTAAGACAATGCTCTATGTGGTTGCTATATGTCTTCTCTAGGTAGTAGGAGAGGTCTGGGTCAATCATAATCGGAAACAAATTAATGCAACGGGGTTTCGTTCCTCTCGTAATATAGGTTACAAGGAGAAACTGTTAAGGGATTTGCGGAAAGAGGATTAGTGAACCAAGGGATGGGGACTATATATATAATAAGTGTAGGGAATTATTTCATAAGATTTGGCTTTATAGTCCAATATGGCGATAGGCAAGAATGGGTTTAACTGAGTCTTAATGGGTTCCCTATTTGGACTCATTCTTTGGTTGCATGACCCCTAGATTTTAATCCGTGGTGGTTGGAAAAAATCTCGTAGAATCAATTTAAACCATCTCTATTAGGTTAGTATAATGTAGAATAGGTTCCAACTCAAGTGGTTCGCCTAATTGTTAGTCGGGTTGGTAGAATAGGTTCTATAATTCATGAAGATGTGCCTTCTGTGACTTTTGTGTTTAAGTAGCACAAAGGCCTCTATTGAGTGGCACACTAGTGACATGTGCATAGTAGGCTTCGAGTAAATCATGACCATATATTGGGTCACAAGTTTTGAGTTGAGGATGGATCTCTAATTGCAATCGGGAAGTACATCAGCGTTATGGTAAGAGTTATAGCTAGTCCTTTTTTGACCTGAAAGTTGTATCATAAAAAATAGGGTACAAGAGGACGTGTTTGAGTAGGACATGATATGTCTAATTGAAGGTGAACTCGTCTAGGTCTTGTATGTGAAATTTGTTGGAAGGTAACAGCTAGTATTACGCTCCAAATATCAAAGTCACAGTGAGGGACACCAAAAGATCTAAAAAGAAAGTGGGAGTTCATGAATCACTAATTTATCATCCTAGTGAGAACCAATTTACTTTATCCAATCGTAAGCTTAGTGAATCCCAAAATGTAAAAGGCTTACAATCTATTCACTCTAGAGACTAGAACATGGTTTTAGGAATAATGAGGTTAGGAATATTTAAGTCGTGATATCATACCTTGACCTTTGGTAATAATAAGGCACGATGTGATTGATAACGCGATATGGTAAATATGAATCAAACTCGAGGATCGTACCCCAATTTCTAATAGATGGGTGTGATTGCATACAAAGGTACATGAGTCGATAAAATATAATGACCCACTCCTCTATAGTATACGAGTGTTATCGATGGGGTAACAAACTCTACGATACGTCATTTGAAGACCTCTGACGACCAAGTCTATTTGTGTTAAGCCTTTCAGACTATAGTCATAAGATTTGTAATGGTGTTGAACATGTTGCTCGTGCATCATTTGTTGATGACTAGTGAATCAATATGATGGAGCATCATGCTACAGGTATTGGCCAAGCTGGTGAAGGTGTTGTTCTAATGCTGAGTCACGTCTTTAATAGTCGAATTTTATACCTAGAATGACACCTGCTGAATCTCTAATCCTTGGGTAGGTGTCTATCACAGTCATTTTAAATGCTTGCCCTTGTTTTTTATCTATTCCTCTCTTGTCTAACTGTGTGGGCCTGGTCGAGTAAGGATGTGTTAAGGTATAAAGATTGCTAGTTAAAGCAAGATTCGAGAAGAATAATTAGAGACTCACAATAACTGGTTTTATGAGAATAGATAGTCTCTTTAGTTGATGTTTTGACCAAGGGTAAGACCTTAATCGTTCTCAAATTTAAATGACTAGAAGGTCATGTTATTAGTTCTAGGGTCAAGGGGAGGACAAGTAACTCAAGGCGAGGTTGTAGTCACATGGCTGGCCGATGGTAGCTACACTTGTGTATACGACTATCATGGCCACGGGGATACTCCGTATCTATCTACCAACTACGAGCGTTCGTCTTTCCAAATCAGTGTAAGACAAAAGCAATAAAGAGTTCAAGAAAGATGTCATCGAATACAATTACATGATTTAAAGGCGAATGTCTAATTCAAGAGGAATTGACAATATAGTCGCGGATGAGATCCTAGATACCTCGATATCTCAATCCACGTGGGATAATCAAATGAAGGGCGAACCAAGTGCACTACGGCTGATCAGACCATAATACATTGATTCTAATTAGACAATATGCTAGCGGGCGTCCCCAAATAAACATATGTCTTGAACAAGCTTGATAAAAGAATATGCTTACAAAACTAGGCTATAATAGCGGTGATAGTAAAGATAGTTCTAAAATATAAGTACAGGGGATAATGATGAAAGAAAAAAAATCTAGATAGTTCAAGTTCCTTGAGAATCTAAGCCTTGTCAGGTATTCGTACCTATACCGTCGTACTACTATCTTCTTCTCTAAAGCTTTTCTCAACCAAAAAGGGATATTGATTTCTAAGCTCTGTAGTCACGATAATCCTCTTTGTATCCTCTTTAATGGTTTGCGAGGACAAAAAGAATGATAGGTCATGCGGTATTCTATCTAGATTATAAGAGTTCAAGTAGTATGGTGATTTGAACAATATAACATATATACCTTGATACGAGTCTTCTTCCTAACCTCTCTATCATGCACGAAGGGGGAAAGTTAATATTTATAGTAGAAAGGGATCAAACAGAAAGAAATCAAGGTAGTCGGACGAGAGTTCAAAATTAGAATCAAGGGAAGAGATCAAGCATGTGGATGAGATACGTAGATTCTAATCCTATATGCAGGCTCACATCGGTACAATAATGTAATTGAAGTGACAAACTCGACCTGCATGGGCCACCACAAAAACATATAATGCCCCAGTCCCAAATACTTGGGACTAAGTACGTAGACATGCCAGCTGCACACGCACGAAGTATATTCCAATATATAGAACCTTCGTATGTATACATAAGCTGTAAGAATGCAGTAAACCATGATAACTAAATCTCATTATAAGAAAATAATATATAATAAGAGTCAACACTGAATTGTTATTTGTACAAAAGTTGGGCGGAGACAAATCCACTACCAACTACTTCAAATGAGAGAAATATACAAGAAAATGATCAATAAAGATGGCAAGACGAACCAAGAGCAAACCTTCTCTATGGAAAAGGGAAGACCACAATCTTGGCTAGAGCACCTGCAAAGCATCATGAAAAGCACCAACCTAGAGAGATAACCAGGTCCTCAGAGGGACGTAACAAGATACAAAAAATACCATGCCATATAAACTGTGATATATAGTAGAAAAGGAAGAAATATATACAATAGGGTGCCTACCAGTTCTACAGTGATAATGCAGTTAAGAACAAACCTTCAACGCATGGGCACTCTGGCTGCAGGAAACTCGGGTATGGTTCCACCAGGATACAGGGGACCTCAAAGCATAACATTCATCGAATGTCAGAGGCCAGCAGGATAAGAAATAGGAAAGTGCATATGTGGCCCACACGTTAAAGAATTGTTCTCCCTACCCAATGTCTAGTAGGGTCATATCCATGACTCCTAGGAACCTTTAGTAACTGCCAAGTCTGCTGGCATACAATTCTATGGGAAGTTACTCCTAACCGTCGCACGCCTCATATGTATCAGTTGTCGGCCGACTATACGAGTACGTGTCCTACATGTGACTCACAACTCGTAATGATCGTGTTTCAAGGCTGTATGAGGTATACTAATACCTCATAAAAACTGGGTGGTCACTAGTCTAAGTCAATGCAAGAAATAAAACAAAACAAGTAAAACGACTGGTACAGTCGCTTGCACCCAAGTGTACGTGACTTGGATGCACAATGATATAATATTATCAACAGGTAAAGTTGCTGAAAATAAAAAACTGAAAATAACATAAAGTAAATCACAGAGTAAGGTGGCAAGGTATCCTGCCTGGCGGTGCGGGAATGACAATCCAACAATCAAGTACGTCAGCAATAAATCTCAAAAATCCATGAATGGCTCCGGATGCTGAAACAAACATCAAGAACTTTCCCGGTTTAAAATATATGTCTAGAAAATGCTTGTCCAAACGTCCAATTCTGGAACAGGGGAAAAATTGTAATTTTGGGTTAAAACGATGTCCGTCGTTGGACCCGTTTTGCACCGAAGTGCGTGCCAATCTCTATGGTCTCTAAAGTCGTCAAACTATATGTCTACAGGTCTGGGTTGAGGAGACGAACCCAACCGTATGTCCAAAGTTGGATTTCGGTGGGCCGTGTACAATTTTGCCTGTTGGATCGGGTCGCGGGCCCGCCAAATAGGGGTTCCGGTCGACCTTCTCATAATCGAACCAAACTTGGCACACAGGACCAGAATTTCGATACGGTCCTAATGGCACAAGTTTCGTCCTGATACGACGAACTTATACAAAATTATGGCCAAGTTTGCAAAAGGTCGATATTGGGGTATCTTGACGGATACACACTGATTTCGTCGCGCACGCGCAACGAAATCGAGTTTCGTCCATTTCTACATGTCAGCAACATCCATACGTGCCTTTTGATGCATATAGTGCACGACCACGTCGTCTGATTTGTAGAGGCGCACGCCATATTGGGAAGTTTTCTAAGTTTAGTTTATAAAAATCTCTTTTTTTATCACAACTTTGCATTCAAATATCTTTTTATACAGTAATCGAAAAATGCATTTACAAGAAAGGTTTCAAAGTGCTATAGGTGAAGTAATTTATTGTTCATATGGTTTTGGAAAAAGCATATTGGGTTGATGGGAAACAGACCCCAAACATGGGTTTATGAAACTATAAAAACTGCCTTCAAAACTATATGTTTTCAGGATTTTTGGATCAAGTTTCTGGTTCGACGACTGATATACACTATAATCCATTTGCTAGTTCATCTAGAGGGTTACGTAGGGTTTCTAAAGTATTTTACGAAATCAAAAATGTCGAGAAACTAGGAAGAAATTGGGTCATGAAGGGGAGTACCTCCCGGTGTATCGAAACAGAGTATACTCTGTCTACGACGGCCAGGGGAAGGTGCGGCAGCACTCCGGTGACCGTACGACTGTGCAGACGGTCAAGGTCGTGCGCTTGGGATCAGGGGTCACTCCGGGGTCGTCGAGAGAATTCTAGGTGTGAAGTTTGTAAGGTTTTGATTAGTTTCCTGAAAGAAGAAGCCGTGACAAGTAGTTTATACATAGCCGCAATCCAATCCCAATTAATGCAAAATTCTTTGGTTTTTAAACGATGATTTAGGGATTATTTATGGAGATTTAGGTAAGGATTTTGAGTCCAAAAGATTTGAATCAAATTGATTCAAATTCGATTAGGATCGAAGAAACAAATCTTCCAGTTTCCTTCGTTATCGCATGCTCGGGGAGAAAGGGTTAATGTTCAATGAATAATAACTCCTAACGAGATAATTTTTAAAAACTAAATATATATATATATATATATATATATATATATATATATATATATATATACCAAAGAACTTTTATTGATGTATCAGGCGCAAAATGCCGAAGCCCATACAAGTAAGCACGCCAACCGCTGAAGACACCAAAATCTAGTAGCCTACTCGGTCCCAGGGGGCAACGCACTTTGCTAAAACAAATCATTCCAAAATTGCTCCGAGGAGTGAGAGTAGCGGTTCTTGGTTTTAAGAATTTGATGAAGGACTTCACGGATTAGTTGAGAAGGGTTGTATTGTCGTCCTTCATACCTAAATTTGTTCCGATTCTTCCAGAGGACCCAAATACCTACGACTGTGGTGATCTGATGGCTGTAGGAGTCACTCCAGTTAACCAGGATATCATTGAAGTGCACCGTCCAGTGTCTCTTCATACACCGACGAGAAAGGTCACTCCAAATCAGGTTAGCAAGATCTCTAGAGAGAAGCATGTGTTCCGCTGTTTCTAGTTTGTGAGAGGTACAGCAGTGGCATCTGGATGCGAGGCTAAACCTGATGGAGGTTAGGGAGTCGTCGGTCGACAGTTTCCTACGCTGAGCTCTCTAGATTAGAAAAAACCACTTGTTGGGGATGCATGATTGCCAAAATAGTACGATCAGATAAGATGGCCCGCTGTCGCCTCCACCTTCCTCCTGGCAGAAGCCATCGTGAACGATCCACCGACGTCGGGGGCCCAAATTAATTCGTCTGGGAGATCGTTGATCCGAACGTCCACGACGCGAGCTCATTCGACGCCTCCATCCCGATCTATTCTCTAATGTGCTC
Organism: Iris pallida; assembly: GCA_029216955.1. Taxonomy (NCBI): domain Eukaryota; kingdom Viridiplantae; phylum Streptophyta; class Magnoliopsida; order Asparagales; family Iridaceae; genus Iris; species Iris pallida. Next base: position 3,712,726 of record JANAVB010040620.1, read on the forward strand.
CTATCTCTACCCTAATACTGGGTCCCAGAGGTCCCAGATCATGCAGTTTAGGGGGCATTCGAGGATAGATGGCAGATCCTATTGCTGATCCACCGTTCGAGGCAAGGCAACGAATCTCCATTGTCGAGTTGCATACGGATCAGGGGTTCAACTAGCTGATAGTCGTTGAGAATACGGTGCCAGGATGCGGAGGAACGACTGTTGGCGACAGCCGTCGCTGGGTGAGAGTGTTGGAAGTATCTGGCTTTCATGAACCGCGACCAGATAGAGTCATGCGTTCTAATCTTCCACCATAATTTTATAGAGCAGGCGTTCATGATATGTGCTAATTTGATGAAGCCGAGGCCTCCCTCGTTCGTTGGTTTGGCCATCGTGTCCCAGCTGGCCTAATGGTGCTTATCCTTACCATCATGATAACCCCAGAAAAAGTTGGCGAAAAGAGCCTCTAGGGAGGAAAGAACCTTCAAAGGCGGTGAGCACACTGCCAGGGTGTAGATAGGGATGGACGTGAGAACGTGCTTGATGAGGATCATCTTGCTGCCTGGAGATAGGGTCGCGTTATGCCATCCCTCGATCTTTTCCTGGCCTTATGAACTAGCCCGCCGAAGATGGCCGAATTAGATCTACCGTATACCAGAGGGCAGCCAAGGTAGGTGAAGGTGGGTATGCGATAGAGAAGGAGGTGAGATTGGTGAGAGTGGTCAAGTGGTTCCTATCTGCTTTGTGGTGTATATAGATGACACTTTTGTCGCGGTTGATCCGTTGTCTGGAGCATCTGGTGTATTTCTCTAGGGTGCTACTGACCACCTCCACTGATCCGACGTCCCTGGAGGAGAAGATGAGGATATCGTCGGCGTATGCCAAGTGAGTGATGATAGGACAGCCAGCTGTGGTGTGAAAGTGGTAAAATTTGGGGATGTTGACTATGCTGTTGAGGTTTCTGCTGAGGGGTTCTACGGCTATGATGAAGATGGTGGAGGATAGGGGGTCTCCTTGTCGGACACCACAGCTAGATGTAAAGAATCCGTCAACTTACCCGTTGATGACAGTGGATAACCATGAGTTGTAGATGGATCTGTATAAGATGTCTATCCAGGTTTCTGAGAACCCGAAGGTCCTGAAAACCCAGATCATGAATTGCCAGTCAAGGCGGTCGTAAGCCTTCTCCATATTAAGCTTGATGGCTATGCTACCACCCTCGTTGGGAATTTCATGCATATTATCATTTCCTAGGCTAGAAGGATGTTGTCAGTGATGTTCCAGCCAGGGACGAAACCGCTTTGCTCTTTGAAGATAATCTTGGGAAGGATGTGGGACATACGGGTGGCAATGATCTTGGATATAATTTTATTGGCGAAGGTGCATAAGCTGATCGGACGAAAATCTTTGAAGGTTTCGGGGTTATCTTTTTTGGGGATTAAGATGAGATTGGCCCGGGATAGGGATTTAGGATAGCGGGTGCCTTGAAAGAAATCAGTCGTAACTTCGACCATGTTAGTCTGAATGATGTTCCAACAGGTTCAGAAGAAAACCCCAGAGAATCCGTCTGGTCCGGGAGCGCTGTGTTCATCAAGGGCCCAGACTATGGATTTAATTTCTTCCGCGGATGGAGTGATTAATAGCTGCTCGTTGTCCTGCTCTTTGATTAATCGGGGGACCTTAGCCAGGAAGATCTCGTCCTTGACGACAACCTCCTTGGTAAATAGTTTGGAGTAGAAGTTGGCGGCAGCCATCTGGATATATCGCTGATCTTTGAGTAAGGTGCCATTTTCGTCGGAAATATGATGAAGTGTGAGTTGATGCCTGCGGCCCCTAACGCAGGCATAGAAGATAACGGAGTTGCGGTCGCCCTCGATGTCCCAGTTCAACCTGGCTTTCTGCTTCCAAAATTCTGTCTCGACTTTCAGGTAGGATTTAAGGATGGCTATGGAAAAGTTAAGCGCGGTGCGGGCCTCTGGCAAACAATCTGTCGTAAACCTAATCTTAGCACGAGTGACGTCGTCCTCCGCCGCCTTAATCTCTTGGAAAATGTTGCCAAAAGTGAGTTTACTCCAAGAAGTAAGGGCGTTCCTGGTAGCCTTGAGTTTTACAGCCACTCTGAGAAGGGGGGCTTGGTTGTTAGCTGAATTCCAGGCATTTGCAACGACATTCTGGAATTGGGGGTGATGTCTCCAGAACTGCAGGATGTTGGCCCATTGGTCATGGTCAAACCTGATTTTAATAATTGATCAAACTCTGTCTCGATGCAAGGTAATTCAGATGTTTACCTACGACGTTTTGGACACTGCTCAACGATAGATATCTACGATATTCAAGACTGAAGCTGTTTGCCACTCCAAATGTATTTTCTTCAAAGCAATGTAATTTTTCATTTTATTGAGTCTAGGAATATATTATACACCAAGTCGTACTGGCAAATAGACTGTCCGGAATCGTTTTTCAAAATCATCCTATCCTTTTAAAAATGACCTATATTTTGAAAAATATCCTTTTTACAAAAGGCTTTTGAAGGACTTTTCAAAAAGCCAAAATGATTTTTCCCAAAATCAACTGGCAGAACCCTAGCAGAACTCGGCCAGAGTTCGGCCAAAGTTCGGCCAAGTTGAACGTTATGTGAACGTTTGATTTTGAACTTGGTCACCCTTCAGTTGCGGTTTGTTACAAAGAGCTCTGTCAGAGTTCTGCCAGAATTCTGTCTTTGGAAAAACTATAAATAGAGAAGGATTTCGATCATTTAAAATCACCAATTCACTTTTTCTCTTCTCTTCTAAAGCTTACATTTTCTCCAAAAAGTTCTCAAAAGCTTACATTTTCAAATCCCAAGCCTGTTACAATCTTTTAGTCGATTCGCCAGTCCGGTACGGTCTAGAAGTTTCAGAGCGGTTGTAATCAGAGGCTTGATTGAAGAAACAACTCTTCACAATTGAAGTTGGTCGAGTTCTTCGTATCAAAGCTCGCGTCTGTAGAAGTTGCAAGGACTTCGTATGAAAACTTGCAGAATTTTCCAATAGTGGATTCAACTGGAAGCTAGAGTTCTTCCGACTGGACTAGTCCTCACAAGAGGAAAACCATTATAAATCTCGATGTTTGCATTTGCCTTCTGATCACTTTTTCATTACTGTCATTTACTTTGTGATTATTATTATATCTGTGATCTAACTGCTAACGAGATTTTTAATTAGCAATATTCTACTGTGCAATATTCTACTGCCTACTCTATTCACCCCCCTCCAGAGTATTCTGCTTTATGATTTCGTTCCTACAATTGGTATCAGAATAGATTATACAGGTAAAGTAAGGTAAAATTGCAGTTATATTCAATTATTATATAGATCACAGCATTACACATGGCAACTGTGAAATTCACAAGTGAAGGCCAAGCCACAAACAGACCTCCACTATTTGACGGCATTAGTTACACTTATTGGAAAACACGTATGAGTTTTTTTTGAAATCTCTTGATTTTGACTTATGGTATGTAGTTATTGATGGCTATAAAAATCCTCCTCGTATTAATGTTGATGGTGTTTTAGTTGAAAAACCCCATGACAAATATACAGAGGAGGAAAAAAAAAGGCCAGTCTAGACGCACGTGCTATTAATGCTTTATTTTGTGCTTTAGACAGAACTGAATTCAACAGGGTGTCTACTTGCACAACATCAAATAAAGTGTAGAAACTTCTCGAAGTAACTCACGAAGGAACAACACAAGTCAAGGAGTCAAAGATCAGCAGACTTACTCAGGAGTACGAGGCGTTCAAAATAAAGTCAAGTGAATCAGTCAATCAGATGTTTACAAGGTTCTTGGATATTGTAAATCATTTGTATTCACTAGGCAAGGATTACAGTAACCATGAGAAGATTCGCAAACTTCTACGAGCCCTTACAAAGAACTGGATTCCAAAGGCTACATCAATCATTGAAGGGAACGACCTCTCAATAATGTCTCTAGAAACACTCATGGGTAAGCTACTAACTCACAAGTTAGAACTTTAAGACTTTGAAGATGCTACACCAAAGGAGAAGTCAGAAAAGTCGATCGCTTTCAAGGCTCAATATAGAAGAACTGTCGAAGACGACTCTGATGACAGCGACTCCGACTCTGAAGATCAAGCTCTTCTGGTAAGAAAATTCAAGAAGTTAATGAGATTTAACAGGAGAACAAAAGACAACAACAACAACAACGAGGAAGATCCTATTTGCTACGGATGCAAGAATAAAGGACACATGAAGAAAGACTGTCTAACAGCATCATCAAAGAAAAATAGCAAATATGACAAAGGCTATCTGAAGAAATCTACATCAAAGAAGCACGCCAACACAAGCATATGGCATGAAAGTGAACCCAGCGACTCAGAAGATGAACAATCAGATGACGCTACAAATGTAATCTTAATGGCTTGCGATCAGGTAATCACTAATCCTCTATTTGACCCTTATGATGATTTCACCTTTGAGCAACTAGAAGATATTTTTAGTGACCTGCTAAATGATTACAGGAAACTGTGTAGTAAATATGAAACCTCTAAGAAGGTACTCAAAGAGTACAAAGGTGAAATAGGAAGACTTACCGACCTACTAGATCATGTTAGAGATAATGACTCTTTAAATAATTCTGGTGAGCTTTCTTCTATTAAGTTGTTGTTATATGAGACTGTTAAGAAGAAAAAGACCAAACTATTATCCAGTTAAAGGAAGACCTATCTAAGGAGAGAAAAAGTCTCCATTGTGCACAGGTCATATTAGAATCACTCACATCTGACTATACTAGATTATATGACACTTCCAAAAAGTTGGAAATTAGTTTAGGAAAACGGCTTGAAGTTGCTGCTTCCTATTCTAACACGTGTCAATTACCGAATCATCGGAACACGCCCAATACTGTCAGACCAAACCATACCAAAACTATGCCCAAGAAGACTAATAGGCATGCATTCTTCTATACTAGAAAACCAAAACCTACCAATCACGCACCTCACACTACTTTCAACACTCAACATGCTAAATGTCATTATTGTGGCCTCATTGGTCATATATCTTCTGCATGTAGAATCAGAAAGTTAGTAGATTTGAATGTTTATGCATGGAAACCAAAAACTAAACAGTCAGGACCTTACAAGAAATGGGTACCAAGAGTTTTATCTGTAAATTATTTTGTAGGTGGGACGTCCTTCACATGCTAGGAGCAAATGGATCCTCGACAGCGGTTGCTCACGGCACATGACCGGTGTCGCTTCATTATTCGCAACACTGTCGAAGAGGAATAAAGAAGGATACGTCTCCTTTGATAATAATTTAAGAGGGTACATAATCGGTATCGGTGACATTGGTAAGGCTCCCTATCCAGTGATTAAAGATGTTTGTCTAGTTACGGAGTTAAAACATAATCTACTCAGCATAAGCCATTTAGCTGATCACGGTTATGGTATTAACTTCGTAAAAGATAAATGTACTATAGTTGATAGTTCAACTTGTAGTATTATTTTTGAAGGTATTAGGGAAGACAACATATATGTTTTCTATTTGTTGGAAGATGCTAACAAAGTAGGTAGATGTTTGATGGCCAAAAGCATTGAGAGTCAACTATGGCATATGAGACTTGGTCATGCAAATATGGATACAATTTCAAGACTATCTACAAAGAAGTTGGTACGCGGCTTACCGGATATTTCTTTCAAGAAAGATACGGTATGTAGTGAATGTGAAAAGAACAAAGATACCAAATTTGTATTCAAATCCAAGAACGCTGTAAGTACCACTAGACCTTTACAACTGTTGCATATGGACTTATTTGGACGAAGTAGAATTGCTAGTCTAGGTGGTAAGTTATATGCATTTGTCATTGTAGATGATTTTTCTAGATATACATGGGTTTATTTTCTTGCACGCAAGAACGATGCATTATCAGAATTTGTCACCGTTTGCAAAAAAGTACAGAAAGAAAAAAGGTTCATGATTACTCGCATTCGTAGTGATCATGACGGAGAATTTGAGAATGCAGAATTCAAGCAATTTTGTGACACACACGGTTATCTGCATGAATTCTCTTGCCCTAGGACTCCGTAACAAAATGGAGTTGTGGAACGTAAGAGCAGAATTCTATCTGAAATGGCTAGAGTAATATTAAACCAGTTTAGTCTACCTACTTATGGGCTGAAGCTGTAAATACAACATGCTATATTCTCAATAGGGTTCTAATTCGACCTATATCGAAGAAGACTCCCTATGAACTATGGTTTGATAGAACACCATGTTTCATATTTCAAGATCTTTGGTTGTAAATGTTTTATTCTTAATACTAAAGATAGTTTGAGTAAATTTGATGAAAAGGCCGATGAAGGTATATTTTTAGGTTATGCAACAAAGAGCAAAGGATACAGAGTCTTCAACAAAAGAACCATGGTTATCGAAAAATCTATCAATGTCAAGTTCGATGAGCTAAATCAACACTTAGACGATGATGACAACGAAGACATAATCACTCCAAGTATAGCTACTGCAAAACCTTCACACAAAGATGCAGAACCATCACATCAGGCATCAGATGAACCTCCAAGCAAAGAAGTCGGAACTAACAATCTTGAGACTACACCAAAAGAGATGACATTCTTGGCTAATCATCCAAAGGACTTGGTAATTGGTGAGATTACCAAGGGTGTAAGTACTCGTTCCTCGAATAAAGATATAGCTTCTGTGTTGCTTTTGTCTCGCAGTTTGAACCCAAAACTATTGATGAAGCATGTAGTAATAATTTTTGGTTAGATGCTATGCAAGAGGAATTAAACCAATTCGAACGGAATCAAGTTTGGGAAGTTGTTCCCAAGCCCATTGATCATCCGGTCATTGGCACCCGATGGGTATTCCAAAATAAGCTGAACGAGAATGGTTTAGTGACTCGTAATAAGGCTCGACTCGTAGCACAAGGATATAATCAAGAAGAAGGTATCGACTACGATAAGACTTATGCCCCAGTTGTGAGATTAGAATCCATTCGCATGTTATGTGCATTTGCATGTTTTCATAATTTTAAGTTATTTCAAATGGATGTCAAAAGCACATTTTTAAATCGTTTTATAAAAGAAGAAGTTTATGTAGCTCAACCTCCCGGTTTTACTGATTTCAAATTTTCTGGATATGTTTTCAAGTTGAAGAAAGCCTTATACAGTTTGAAACAAGCCCCTCGTGCTTGGTACGATCGTCTAAGCTCTTTTCTACTTGATAACAATTTTTTAAAGGGAAAGGTTGACACTACATTATTTATAAAATCTTTGAATAATAATATTCTTTTGATTCAAGTCTATGTAGATGATATTATTTTTGGATCTACTGATGAATCTCTTTGTCAAGAATTTTTAAAGTATATGCAGAATGAGTTTGAGATGAGCATGATGCGAGAGCTAAAATTCTTTCTCGGACTGCAAATCAAACAAACTAACAATAGGACGTTCATAAATCAAGCGAAGTATATAAAAGATCTGTTAAAGAAGTTCGACATGGAAGCAACAAAGCCACTTAGTACTCCAATGGCGACCTCAACCAAGCTTGATATTGATGAACAAGGCAAACCCGTCGACACACGTAAGTATCGAGGTATGATCGGTAGCTTGCTATATTTAACTGCTAGTCGACCAGACATTATGTTTAGTGTTTGCTTATGTGCACGCTTTCAAGCTAATCCCAAGGAATCATATTTGTGCGCAGTTAAGCGTATCTTCCGATACCTTAAAGACACTTCTTCTGTCGGCTTATGGTATCCCAAAACCACGTCGTTTGACCTGAACGGTTATTTTGATGCTGATTTTCTCGAATGCAAAGTAGATAGAAAAAGCACTAGCGCACATGTCATTTCCTAGAAAAAGATCTAGTCTCTTGGTTTAGTAAGAAGCAAAATTCTGTTGCATTATCAACAACCGAGGCTGAGTATGTCGCCGCAGGACGTTGTTGTGCACAAATTTTGTGGATGAAACAAACTTTAGAAGACTATGGATTGCATTTTACACACATACCCATTTTCTGTGACAACTTTAGTTCTATTAATTTGACTAAGAATCCAGTATGTCACTCTCATACTAAACATATCGAGATTTGACATCACTTTCTTAGAGATCATCAACAAAATGGAGATATAGACCTTATATACATAGACACACAGAATCAATTAGCTGACATACTCACAAAACCTCTAGCGAAAGATCGTTTCAATTATTTACGTCGAGAATTAGGAATTTTAGATATCAATAACATTAATTAATTTTGTTTTATTAATTAATTTATTCGATACTCAAAAACTGTTTTCGAGACAAGCCTAAAAAGTGTCTGTCTGTCACCACGACTACGGTCGAAGCGAAGCGGTACTTAAGAGTTCTCCGGTGAACCTCCGTTAGCTGGGACAGTACTCCTACAGCTAATCTGAGACAGATGTTGAGTAAAGAATATTAATTTATAAAATAATATTAATTATATTATTTTGAGATTTAAAATTACTAAACTCTGAATTAAACATTTGAAACGAATTAATAAAAAAGATGTGGCCCCATTGTTATTTTTCTTATACATATATAATCAGGCAAACCTTGGTGAATTTAGCCCGAGTTCGGTCCGAATTCTGCCAGAGTTTGGCTAGGTATATATATGTACCAGCTAGAACCCGAGGCCCCCATCTTCTTTATTCTTCCAAACTACATCGAACAACAGCAGCAGCGCCCCAAAACCCTAGCTCTTCTCTACCTTTGTTCTTCCAATCCGCGTGGAGATCTTCGTCCAAACTTTGGATTCGTGCGGAGAATTTCGTTCGCTACAACAAATCCAATTCTCGGAAGGTATAATTCCTTCTCTCCTCCACTTTCAAATTATTAGGGTTTTTAGTTTTAGGATAGAATGCCTAAGAGATTCAATCCTTTCAAGAGGAAGAAGACCAATGCCAGTAAAGAGGCATCGTCTTCGGATCCACATACGGATTCCTTTTTTTCTTCGGTCCAATCGGATGACGGTGCATCGGACGAGTTTTACTTCAAAACTCCCAACCAAGCCCTATTGTGGTATGCCGATTTTATTATGCGTACTATTTATACCGGATCTCCGATCAAGTGAACAGTCTTTTCCGACCACCGTCCTTACTTTGAGGCATTAGGGTTACAACACTTTGTTTCTTTACAATTCCCTATAGCCACTAATGCAATTAGATTATTTTACTGTAATTTTGTGTTAGACACTTTTACCGCGAGAACTCGTGTCGGAGGGATAGATATCGAGTTTACTGATGAAACGTTAACGAAAATCCTTGGTATTACAAACGAAGGTGGCCCACTCGATGACATCATTGATTTTGATTTCCCCAATGGTACGACTCTCGTTAGTTTCAAGAATAAGCTTTGTGCGCCCGCACGTGCTCGTCCTGGAAAGTTCAAGGCCAATAACTTGAACTTGTTTAACTACGAATTACATCACATCATCTATTCCACTTTACTTCCAAAATCCACTTCCAAAGATGATGTCCCTGTACTTGAGCTCTCTGCTCTATATCACATTCTTAAGGGGATTTCTTTTTCTACCCCTAAGACTATTATTCAGATGATGGGTAGATGTCGCGAAAGAGACCGCAACCTCTCTTATGCGATGATCATCCCATTCATCTTTCAGAGATTTGACATTGACCTATCCACTTGTGCTGTTGACCCTGAGCCCAAGTTCCTCAAACTCTCTCGTCGCAACATCGCCACTGTTTTTCCACCTATTGCACCTGCTCCTCCTGCACCTACTCCCATAACACCTGGTCCTCCTCAGTCCTATCCTATGACATTTAAAGGTATTCATCAGCACCTATCAGATCTGCAGTCATTCTATGTTGACACTTCCAGGGAACGTGAGTTCCGTGACGTGACTCGGTTCCAGGCTATTGCCAACTCCTTCGTCGATCTGAAATTTGTGCAGACGGGTCACTCTGCTAGTTCTCTACCTCGAGACCCTTCTGTTTTTGGCTACCGCATTGATGATGAGGCGGTCCACTCTCTGTTCCAGCCATGGAACGCTTACGATTGGTATCGTACTTTTGGTGCCACTCATCATACTTCTGGAGCTGGTCCATCTGGATATGCTGGCGCTACAGCCGATGACGATGATGATAAGGATGATGATTTTTTAGATATTATTCATATTGAGACTGATATTTTGTCTTATGTTTACTTGAAAATGCTCCGACATTCCAAGATATTATTAGTACTTTTATTTTAGTTATTATCTGCGACTCATCATAGACATGTTTTTTATTATGCCTCAGTTTGGCATATGTTTCACTTAGTTTATTATTCAGCATTTTATTTGTTTCAGCTTTATTATAGCATTCTCTCTCTTTTTATGCTTCTTATAAACTGCCTGTAACAAATACCATGCCTGTGTTGTCTATACAATATCTTTTTTTACTGTTTATATCATGCCTGTGATGAATGTTTTATATATATTTTTTGTGTTTCTTCACTGTTTGTTACTTATGCATTTATTACGGAGGAGCTTTCTCTTTTGCAATTATTTTGCTAAGTGACAACGGGGGAGAAATAGGATCTAACATCTTCATGAATGCAGGTTAAGAACAATTTTTGTTTTATCTGGTATTACACATTTCAAATCCGCAACTGCAGGAGCACCAAGTTCCAAAGAATTCAAAAATCAAAACGGCCACTAACCAAACTCTCGCCTAACTCTGGTCGAGTTCTGTCAGGGTTAGGTTAGGTATTTAAAAATAGTTTTTGGGAATTTTTGAAAACCTTTTTGAAAAACCTTTTTGAAGTTTTTGTTAATAAGAATGTTTTTCAAAACTAAGGATATTTTAAAAACATTTTGAAATCATTTTGGAATAGCCTATTTGCCAGTACGATTCGGTGTACAACATATTCCTAGACTCAATAAAATAAAAAATACGTTGCACAAAGAAATACAGACTCGAACAGGCAAACATTGCTTCAGTCTTAAACTGTGTAGATAGCTGTTCTTGATCATGTCCAAGAGTCCGAGATATCCTGACTAGCTTCATATATCGAGACAGAGTTTGATCAATTATTAAAATCAGTTTGACCATATGACCAATGGGCCAACACGTATTATCCATGCCAGCTGTACACATACAAAGTATATAGACCATCGTATGTATATATAAGCTGTAAAATGCAGTAAATCATGACCCTAATCTCATCCACAAATAAAGAATAAAGAATTTATAATAACTTATGAATTATCATTTACAAGTTGTTGGGTGAAGACAAATCTACTACCAACTAGAAAAAGATAAATACACGATAAGGGAATTTTGTCGAGCGATGCGAAGGCGATCCAAGTGCAATCCTTCGAAAGAAGAGAGGAAAACATGGCCATGGAGAGTGCACCTGCAAAAACCACAAACGCACACCTGGAGAATTCACCAGGTCCTCAGAGGGACGTAACAAGATACAATAAACAACATGTCATATAACTACTGAATATAAAATATGCCACAAATAAAAGTAAGTGACATGACATCAATAAGGTAACCTAATCGTACTAAAGTGAACATACAGTTGAGAAACAATCCTTTCGACGCATGAGCCCTGGCTGTAAATGGGATTGACATAGTCCCCATATAGGGCACCAGGGGCCTACGTCTGTAACGTCCGAAGATCGTCAGAGGGCATCATGTGCAAGGGGGTACGTCCATAACGCTCTGGAAAACGTCAGAGGACACCTGGAGCCTGCGTCTCCGGAGGAGCGCATAGGTAAGCAGGTAAGTGCAAAGAAGCCCATACGTCAAGTATTGTTCTTCCCATCTAATGTACCTGTCAAGTCGCATCCGCAATCATGTACCTCTACTAACTGCTAAGTCTCCTAACACGCCTCTATTAGCAGTTAGCCCTAACGCATGCGCACAGGTGATCAGCCACACGTAAAGACCTGTACATGCTACTCATCTCACACATACTCGTGGTACAACTATGTCAAGGTATATGCAATACACTACAAACGGTAGTCTCTTAACTCTAAGTCCATATGCAATCAAAGGTTAATAACAAGTACAACTAATATCACTGAGCAGACACTAGATCAGGAACTGTAATAATGGTACAGCTAAAAGAAATGGAAATAAATACACAGTGATATGCAATAAATAAAATACAGACTAATTATAAACAATAAATTATGGCAAGGTATCTTGCCTGTTGTTACGCCTGGTGTTACGCCTGGTGTGGTGTGAGGATCCAACAAGTTTTGATGTGTCCAATAGCCATGGTTGACGGACAAAGGTCTAAAGTTGCGAGTAAAAAGTAGGGATTAGTCACGATTAAGCACGATCAATTTTGATAGTCAACGGGAGTTCAGGGAGAAAATACTCATACTTGTAGAAAATATTTGAAACTAATTTTTTTATTAGCCTAAAAAATACTTTGGTAAATATTGGGGTACACCAGGGAATCATTATATAAATTTGGTAAGTACTTTTTATTAGTAAAAATATATATATAATTTTATGTTAAATACTTGAAAAAAATACAAAAATCTTTTTAGGCCATAAATACTCTAAGTTTGTAAGAATAGGTTTAATAGAGACTATATTTGAAGAATATTTTTACAAAGGTACAAAAAAATCTAGATAACTATATATATACATTCTTTCCTTAAAATATAGTCTTCTGTCAAAATTTATAGAAAATTTTACAACAGTATATCATAGCCCATAATATTTTGTCATCAAAATTTTTCTACTATATTAATAAATAATTAGTATAAATAAAAGGATACTAATATTACAACAATATAAAGATATCAATATTTAGTTTTAAAATTTTATTTCAAATAACTGTTAAATAAAAAACACCAATTAAAATATATAGTAGTAACTCTAATTAGGACTATCCCCTACTAATAGTAATAATAATAATAAAATAGAAATAAAATATACAAATATCAGAGCAGCAGTAGCTGCTCTTTAATTGGGGAAAGAGATTTAGAGGGAGAGAGGAGCGAGAGGGCGGATGGGCTCACTGGGGCTCCTTGTTCGGCAGCACGGAGGTGAGACCCATCCTTGTGTGTTGGCGGACGAGAGAGGGTTCGGCCAGCGGAAGTGCTGGTGCGGTGTGCTATACATCCATGCTCGGGGTCGAGGGGCGGAAGAAGATGACCTCACCGGAGTGGGGCGGTGCTCCGGTCGCGGAGGCCGACAGGGTTCTGTGGCGAGCAAAGGCAGATGTGAGGAGGGCTGGGCGGCGCACCAAGGGGTCGGGCACGGCAGATCTGAGCTTCGGCGGTTGGTGGCGAAATCTAGACACGTGCGTTGGCCGGAGTTCGACGGTGGGGTTGAGCGCCTTTTGGTCTCGACATTGAACGAGGGGAGATACGAGCTTACGGCGTCGGCGGAGGTAAGCATCGCGGTAGTGGCTTAAGGTTTTTATTTATTAGTGTTTTTTGGGGAGTCGGTGGTGGTGGCCATGAGAGACGGCGGCGATGGCCGCTGCGGAGGAGGTGGAAGAGGCCATGGTGATGGTGGCGGAGGTTGTTTTGGGTGGTGGTGCTAATGGTGTTGGCGATGGTGGTTGTGGTGGTGATGACAGTTGGCCGGGACACATGGCTAGTTGTTTTGCGGCGCAGAGTTGACGGGAGGGGAGGTGACTGCGGTGGCCAGGGGACGGCGACAGGGAGCAGCATTATGGCGTTCGACCGAGCAACGAGGTGGTTAGGATGGTGTGGAAGGCTGTTGTGTCGTAATCGTGTCCTACGAGACACGGGATAGGTAGGCATCCGAAGTTGTCAGACATGGATGATATTTGTATATGTAATACCGAAATATAGTGGAGGGAAGAGGCATGGGCACGACACGGACACTATGCACGTTTGTGGATGGTAGAAACTTATGGACGAGTACCTCTCCTTATATAGGAGGTAGAAATTTCCAGTTGGATAAGGATTTGTAATGGCTTAAACTCCGATGGATAATTCCATCTTTTTATTTAAATGGATTTAGAAATGAATCAATCTAGATTAACTTCGTTTAATTTAATGTCTATTTAAAATAAAATCTTTTCCAAATTTAAATTATCAAAATAATTCAAATATTAAATAAAATAAAATTTTAAAATATCTTTTTCATAAATATTAAAATATAATAATAATTAATTTCGAAATCATGATAAATATTTAATTATTTGAAAAATTGTTTTGTAATAATTATAACCCGAAATAAATTTTATGTCGCTCGCACAAAAATAATATATACAACAATAATTTTCTAAATTATTATTTATAACCTTTTATGATGTAAAATAAGTTTTGAAAATTCTAATACGATGCATTAAATCAAAAATACATAAAATACATAAAACATTTGGGTATAAAAATATATATACATCTCGCAAATTTGCTTGCGACGTACAAATACGAAAACAAAAAAATCGATACCATATTTATAAGTAAATAAAAATTATAGTAAAAATTTAGGGAGTTTACATCCTACCCAACTTAAAAGAATTTTGTCCTCGAAATTTAGGAGTAATTAGGGTAGGTAGGACGAAGGGGATGGAGAGAGTTTATTCGAATAGATTTACGAGATCTTCTTGGGACGAGAATGCAAACAAAATATTCGACGAGGAGGCGAGCGACATTTCAGTAGCAATATGTCATATGATCGACTAGAAGAGAAAAATTCAATGGTTTCAGTTTAGATTATGATCATGTATAGACAACCAATCAATGACTAAGCTCGATCAACCCTAACATTAACCTTATAAAAGGGCAACCTCATAAGTAGGTAATAAACTCCTTAATCCTTTGATATCATCAGTTTTCATGTAATCTCTCGTATCATAAATTGTTCTTTCCAAAAATTACTTTCGTTCCACGTCCCCTTAAAAATTTAACAAAAACATATATGATTATAAATGTATTTTAACTTCCTCTATCTCGTCAAAGAATTTTAAATAGTCTAAAATTTTGAATTCCATAATCTCTATTATACTAGCTCACTTATATATATCTTCCCAAGTTATAATTTCCTCTAAAATTAAAATTCCAAAACCTTCAACCAATTTGGCCCAAGTAAATGTTAAAATCTTCTTACTACAAATTTGTATTTATTTGTCAATGTACAATGCATCCATAGGTACCAAAATAAAAGTCCGTCTTCAATGTTCGATAAATCTTAAAAACTAACTGTATATTTTCATAACTCAATCTTCTATCATCATAATTGAAAATTTCCTAAAATATTTATTGGTCTCTCTTAAAAATTTGAATTCAACAATCTCATCTTTTTGATGGTAGAAATGAAACTCATCTTAACTTCATATTCATAATCATCTTAGAACTTAATTCTCCATGCATCAAAAATGAAACAGTTTCTTTCTTCAACAATTGGTTATCCTTGAAAACTAATATCATCATAACACTAAATGTTATCGAAGGCAACGTCAACATTGTCTTTATCGAAAATTTGCATCCATAAACTTGGTTCTTAAACCACCAAAGCTTAGAAATTCCACACTCAATATTTGATTATCTTATTACCCTCTTTGTTAGCCGAGAAGTCTATTTACCCTTGATCATATTATTTGATCAAAAACACTATATCACATTCCTCACCTTAGGATTATGTAGTTAATCTCTTTTATGGGGTTTTCTAATCTGGTTCCTTTATGACAGAAAGGTGTTGTGATCAAATTTCATATTCGCACAAGGAATTCACACAAGGAACATGGTTGCATAACCACGGATGAAACATAGTGAATATGAGCGAAGTAATTTAATTGGAAGGGAGAGAAGTATGGGCTGCAAAAGATGTTATATGTCCAAGTAAATGAAAAATAAAGGATAATGGTTAAGCGATCAAGATAAACACAAGATTAAGCATTTAAGGAATTAAGTAGATCACAATCATGTATTGGGTCGAAAGATTGAGTCGTAGTTGAGTCCCTATCTAGAGTCAGAAAGGACAATATTATCATGGTAGGGTTTATAGCTAGCCATTTTGACCAGAAAGTCGTATCATAAAAATAGAGTACAAGGGGACGTGTTTTAATGGGACATGATATACCTACATGAAGGTGGGCTTGTCTAGATCTTGCATATGGAATTTGTTGGATGGAAAAGTCTAGTGTTGTGCTCCAAATATCAAAGTAACGATAGAGAACACCAAATGATCAAAATAGAAAGTGGGTTTTCATAAGGTACTAATTAATGCACAAAATAATAGGTTAAAGCACGAAGTAATGATAATTTAGGAAATTTCGGAGATCAAGGTAAAATAAGTTAGGGACACAGTTTCTAGAAAGAAAATAGTCTCATAGATAAGGGTATGGTTAAGGGAATGATTCTAATCATTTCTAAGTTTCAAACAATTAGATGGTCACGATAAAAGATCTAGATTTGAGGGAAGGTCGAGTAAGTCAAAGATATGTTCATCGGTTTGGTCGATGACTAACTACACTTGAGTATATACCACTATCATGGTCATGAGTGATATGGCAACTAGCGTGGTATACTCATATCTTATTAGGGCTATCTTGGTTGCCTTCCATTATAATTTTAAACTCGAGCTTCCTCAAAAAGTTTCTCAAAAATTTCTACCATAATTTATATTCCTTCTAAGCCGTCCATCTTAATCATGACTTAAAATGTAAATTCCTTTAGTCAATCTAAAATAAATTTTCTTCATATCATTAATAACCTTTACCAATCTTATAATAAAACTCGAAATTCAAATAATCCTATCAGTCCTCAAATCTCTTTTTTTTCCCCTAATCAAGGCTTTAAACTTGAAACCTAAATATCAAAATAACTTTATAATTCATAGATCATATGACACAATTTAATTCAAGAAAAGATTTTACCAAAATTTATCAATCGTCCTCAATGTTTGGTCAATCATAAATCCTACTTCAACATTTAAAAATTTAAGATCCTTTTCAAATCAAATTTATATCCATCCAAATATGTATAGCTATAACTCAATAATTCATAAATATTTTCAAAGACCTTCAAAAATCAAATCAATTTGTCTTCTCGATCTAGCTATCCCTTTGTGTATACCACCTTGTAATATCAAAATAAAATTCTAACTATCCTTTGAAGGCAGTAATATGCTACTACCCAACTTGGAATTAGCTAATCCTTAAGATCATACTTTTAGGAAAATTTCTTTATAACTCGAATAAGACACCAATGCATACTAATTGTCAATGTAATCTTTCTAGCCATGGGTTTGACATATAAGCATATAATAGTGTAGTCATCTTCCTAACTGTCACTAAGCATGAAAATAAGAATTTACGGTAGAAAGAGTTCAAGCAGGATGCAATTCAAGGATGGTAATGAGAGTTCAAAACTTGAAACATGAAAGGAGGTCAAGCTTGTGGACGAGATCCTAAACTCTATTCCTCTATGCAGGTTCACATCGGTACAGTCACGTAACCGAAGTGATAAACTCGACCTGTATGGGCCACCACAAAAACATGTAATACCCCAGTCCCAAAATACTTAGGACTAAGTATGTATCCATGCCAGCTGTACACATACGAAGTATATGGACCATCGTATGTATACATAAGCTGTAAAATGCAGTAAACCATGACACTAATCTCATCCACAAATGAAGAATAAAGAATTTATAATAACTTATGTTATCATTTATAAGTTATTGGACGGAGACAAATCCACTACCAACTAGAAAGATAGAAATACGTGATAAAAGAATTTTGTATAGCGATGTGAAGGCGATCCAAGTGCAATCCCTCAGAAGAAGAGAGAAAAATATGGCCATGGAGAGTGCACCTACAAAAACCACAAACGCACACCTGAAGAATTCACCAGGTCTTCAGAGGGACGTAACAAGATACAATAAGCAACATGCCATATAAATACTGAATATAAAATATTCCACAAATAAAAGTAAGTGACATGACATTAATAAGGTAACCTAACCGTACTAAAGTGAACATGCAGTTGAGAAACAATCCTTTTGACGCATGAGCCCTGGTTGTAAATGGGATCGACATATCCCCATATAGGGCACCAAGGACCTACGTCCGTAACGTCCGAAGATTGTTAGCGGGCATTATGTGCAAGCGGGTACGTCCATAACGCTCTGGAAAACGTCAGAGGGCACCTGAAGCCTGCGTCTCCGAAGGAGCACACAGGTAAGTAGGGAAGTGCCAAGAAGCCCATACGTCAAGTATTGTTCTCCCCACCCAATGTACCTGTCAAGTCGCATCCGCGATCATGTACCTCTACTAACTGCTAAGTTTTCTAACACGCCTCTATTAGCAGTTTGCCCTAATGCATGCGCACGGGTGATCAGCCAACATGCGAAGACCTCTACATGCTACTCATCCCACACATACTCGTGGTACACCTGTGTCGAGGTATATGTAATACACTACAAACGGTAGTCTTTTAACTCTAAGTCCATATGCAATCAAAGGATAATAACAAGTACAGGTAATATCACTGAGCAGGCACTAGATCAGGAACTGTAATAATGGTACAGCTAAAAGAACTGGAAATAAATACACAGTGATATATAATAAATAAAATGCAGATTAATTATAAACAGTAATTATGGCAAGCTATCTTGCCTGTTGTTACGCCTGGTGTTACGCCTGGTGTGGCGTGAGGATCCAACAAGTTTTGATGTGTCCAATAGCCATGGTCGATGGGCAATGGTCTAAAGTTGCGAGTAAAAAGTAGGGATTAGTCACGATTAAGCACGATCAATTTTGATAGTCAACGGGAGTTCAGGAAGAAAATTCTCATACTTGTAGAAAATATTTGAAACTAATTTTTTTATTAGCCTAAAAAATACTTTGGTAAATATTGGGGTACACCAGGGAATCATTATATAAATTTGGTTAGTACTTTTTATTAGTAAAATATATATCATTTTATGTTAAATAGTTGAAAAAAAATATAGAAATGTTTTTAGGCCATAAATACTCTAAGTTTGTAAGAATAGGTTTGATAGAGACTATATTTGAAAAATATTTTTACAAAGGTACAAAAAAATCTAGATAACTATATATATATATATACATTCTTTCCTTAAAATCTAGTCTTTTGTCAAAATTTATAGAAAATTTTACAACAGTATATCATAGCCTATAATATTTTGTCATCAAATTTTTTTTTACTATATTAATAAATAATTAGTATAAATAAAAGGATACTAATATTACAACAATATAAAGATATCAATATTTAGTTTTAAAATTTTATTTCAAATAACTGTTAAATAAAAAAACACCAATTAAAATATATAGTAGTAACTCTAATCAGTACTACCACCTACTACTACTAATAATAATAAAAAACAAAAATAAAATATACAAATATCAGAGTAGCAGTAGCTGCTCTTTAATTGGGGAAAGAGATTTAGAGGGAGAGAGGAGCGAGAGGGCGGATGGGCTCACCGGGGCTCCTTGCTCGGCGGCGTGGAGGTGCGACCCATCCTTGTGTGCTGGAGGACAAGAGAGGGTTCGGCCAATGGAGGTGCTGGCACGGTGTGCTGTGCATCCGTGCTCGGGGCCGAGGGGCGAAAGAAGATGACCTCACCAGAGTGGGGAATTGCTCCGGTCACGGAGGCCGACAGGGTTCTGTGGCGAGCAGAGGCCGATGTGAAAAGGGCTGGGCAGTGCGCCAAGGGGTCCGGCACGGCGGATCTGAGCCTCGACGGCGGGTGGCAAGATCTAGATGCGTGCGTTGGCTGGAGTTCGACGGTGGAGCTGAGTGCTTTTTGGTCTCGGCACTGAACGAGGGAAGACGCGAGGTTACGGTGTCGACGGAGGTAAGCATCGCGTTAGCGACTTAGGGTTTTTATTTATTGGTTTTTTTGGGGAGTCGGTGGTGGTGGCCATGAGAGACGGTGGCGATTGCCGCTGCGGAGGAAGTGGAAGAGGCCATGGTGATGGTGGGGGAGGTTGTTTTGGGTGGTGGTGCTAATGGTGTTAGCGATGGTGGTTGTGGTGGTGATGACAGTAGTGATAGACGGGAGTTGGCTAGGACACTTGGCTAGTTGTTTTGCGGCACAAAGTTGACAGGAGGGGAGGTGACTGCGGTGGTCTGGGGATGGCGACAGGGAGCAGCACTGTGGCATTCGACCAAGCAACGGGGTAGTTAGGCTGGTGTGGGAGGCTGTTGTGTCATAATCGTGTCCTACAAGACACGGGACAGGTCGGCGTCCGGAGTTGTCAGACATGGATGATATTTGTATATGTAATGCCGAAATATAGTGGAATGAAGAGGCACGGGCACGGCACGAACATGATGCACGTTTGTGGATGGTAGAAATTTATGGATATGTACCTCTCCTTATATAGGAGGTGGGAATTCCCAGTTGGATAAGGATTTGTAATGGTTTAAACCCCGATAGATAATTCCATCTTTTTATTTAAATCGATTTAAAAATTAATCAATCATATCCAAATCAATCTAGATAAACTTTCTTTAATTTAATGTCTATTTAAAATAAAATCTTTTCCAAATTTAAATTATCAAAATAATTTAAATATTAAATAAAAGAAAATTTTAAATTATCTTTTTCATAAATATTAAAATATAATAATAATTAATTTCAAAATCATGATAAATATTTAATTATTTAAAAAATTGTTTTGTAACAATTATAACCCGAAATAAATTTTATGTCGCTCGCACAAAAATAATATACACAACAATAATTTTCTAAATTATTATTTATAAACTTTTATGATGTAAAATAAGTTTTGAAAATTCTAATGCGACGCATTAAATCAAAAATACATAAAATACATAAAATATTTGGTTATAAAAATATATATATCTCGTAAATTTGCTTGCGACGTACAAATACGAAAACAAAAAAATTGATACCATATTTATAAGTAAATAAAATTTATAATAAAAATTTAGGGGGTTTACAGGGTGGGGGCGCATGCGCCGACCGGTGGGACGCACGAAGAGCCTGGCGAAGGGGTGCGAGCCCGCCAGATCCGGACGCATATGACTCTATGGAGAGGGGGGCGCATATGCCTGCGCTAGAGAAGCTGGCGCATAGAAACCATGGTGGTGGCCAGGCACCTGGTTCCCGGAAGAGGGATGGGGCGCATAAGCGAGCGGGAAGTTCGAATTTGGCGATTTCAAATTCGCACTCCGCGGATATGGAGACTCGGATACCGAGACAACACTGGAAGCCGCGAAGGACTGGCCGCCTAATACGGGCTCTGGCGGGGGCCACCGGAGAGGGAGAGCTCGGCCGGGAGGGATGGGCTGCACTCCTCCCGGGAGTCCTGAGCGGAGCGCCCCGAGGGGATGTAGCCGGTGACGGCGAGGGCAGAGGACGGTCCGAAAACCGCTGGCGGCCACCGGAGCATTGGGGCGACTCTGGTGGCCGAGATGCCAACCAAGGCCAGTTGGTCTTGGGACCACGCTACTGGGAGGAAGGATATATCCGGCGCGCTGCTGGGGCCATTGGGAGTGCCGCTCGTTCGGCTCCGGGGGAGATACGGGTGGGGGGACGGATGTCCGCCGTGGCATGGCGATCTCGGCCCCTACGACGGATATATATATATATATATATATATATATATATATATATATATATATATTTTCTCTAAAAATCTCAAAGATTTTATAAAATTTTCTATAATTCCTAAAAATAATTCTAGGTCATTTGATGAACAATTCACCAGCTACATAAAATGTAGAAATTATCTGATACTATTATTAATAGAAAATTATTAGTTTTAATTGCAAGCTTTTATTAACTAATAAAATACTGCAAAATAATAAAATAATAAAATTTCCAAACCCACGTCAAAGATAATACTAAATTGTTTGAAATATTTAGTACATAAACTTTACAAATTTATCTATGTATGTTTTTAATGTACCGTTTAACTTGCTACAAAAATATTTACAAGAATCTAAAATTTCAAGTCCAATAATGAAAATTAAAATATATTAAACAAAATAAAAGTTATAACTAAAATTTTGGGGGCTTACACGGTATATCATGTACTCTTGTACTTTTATGTTCCTGTATTTGCTTGTATTTGGGGAGAAAAAATACACTAGATATGTGACCAAACCCGAAACAAAAATTCAGGTTGATAGCTTAGATCTCACATCATGCACGTGGGACTCTAAGCCGTACCGATATTCATGTACTCTTGTACTTATTCCTGTACTCACCCCAGCCGATCACATATTCTAGTTGTATTTCAAATATTGTGCACTTGTCAGGTTCTTGTACTTCATGTTCAGGATTTACTTCATGTACTTTATTTTTTGTACTTTCTGTATTTACATTCATGTACTTTCATGTTCCTTACTTCCAGTACTTTACATCTTTATGTTCTCTTGTACTCATTTCCATATCATGATGTTCTTGTTTATTACCTAGAATTGTACTTTGCTTCGCTCCTAACTGGATATGTTGCAGGTATACTTGAGGACCTTGTTCACCTTTATGGTCCAGAGCCCGGAATCCTAGCTGAGCAGGATGGAGCCACGACTTAGGACTTAGAAGCTATAGTTTGGTTTCTTTGTTTAGATTGTTAGAGTTTACTTTGGATTATTGTATTAAGAGTTGTATTTTATTCCTGTTATCGAATTTGTCTCTGGATGATCTTGTTTTAAAAATGACTTGGTGGATTGTGGTGATCTATTCTGGGACGTTATAGATGCTGTGATATTTTATATTATCTGGTGACTTTAAGTTTTCTTTAGACTTGTACAGTTTACTGCATTGCATCTTCCAACATAGGCTGGGCGTGTCTGACTCGTATCCGATTATTCGGGAGCGGATCGTGACAATCCTGCAGTGGTGCTGCTGACCATAAGTACCAACAAAATTCTCTCGATTCCCATTCACAGAAACCATGCACATCCTATTCCAACATACCATGCCATCACCCACTGCCGATTGCCACATAACAATCGACTTCTATGAATCCCACACTTAAGACATCAAGCACATATTACTAACTTATTATCGCTTTGCATCATTGTTATTCGTTTTGGTATCATTAAAAATTTATTATAACAAACAAACCATAGCCCACATATTTAGACTTATTGTATGGAACACCCAGTAAGCAGCCAGGAGAATCAACAGATTTTCAGGCAAGGGGTCAAAATAAGAATGGTCAAATCGAAATAAGAATGGTCAAATCGAAATAAGAATGGTCAAATCGAAATAAGAATCCAAGGATGTAAAGTTATGCTCTCATACCATTATGTCATGCCCCGATCCCGGAGGATCAAAAACTAGCTACTGGGCGTGATGCCGTACAATTCTAGATTGCACTTGTATAAGGCAAACCATTACAGTTCCTGGTATTTCTTAGAAAAAAATGAAAGAGCAGCAAAACCAAGCAGATAAATTAAAGTCACAACAAGATATGAAAAAATATATCCCTTTATTGATAATTGTAATGGATTACAAGACTTACAGTAGAATATGGAGTTTACAACAGATTACAAGACTCTTGAATAGCCAATTGAATATATATACTTTCCATTTAGGCTACAACTGAATATGCCAACTTTTTTACAATGAATTTGCCGATTTGGCTACAATCTCACTGGTACATCTGAATTATACTATTCCATACATTATGTCCCGTATAGCAGAAGACATCATCTTGTAAGAAGAGCTTCTGTACCCATCCGATTCATCTATGCCAAGCACTGATCAAATGATTTCCCCTATGCACAAGCACCTGTAAAGATGTCCACAAACGTGGGTTAGTACATCATCTATGTACCGACGAACGGTACTGGCCCAACCCACCTATGAAGACAAAACTAAGTAATCTTGTTATAGAACATTATTAAAAGTGGTCTTTCTCGTCGCCTTAGGGTCAATTTTATTATTTATAACCAACATGAAGTAAAGCATACAAATCTCATAGACCACATAATATAAAATATATGTTATCACCCTTTTTGGTGATTTCTTACCCATGGTCGTATAGCCATCCCTCTATATTTATAATACTTACTCTGCCTACATAAGACATTTTTAGGAACAATATCATAATTGAATATGTTTATCACCATTCAGGTGATCCTTACCAACAGTCGACATCCTTCCATGTAATTGAGTAATAACTTACTCTTCCTGCATAAGATATCGTTAGTACTAGACCTATCTATAAGAAGGTCACCGGCGATACGCCATCTTGGACCGTCTTACTGGTATAATGGAGTCCCTTGCAGTACGGGTAGCTAGCCCTAGTCAAGGTCCCGTATACCGATGCCAATACATCGACACCAATCCTTGTTCCCCCTAGGATGAACCGGGTCCATGGCCTCAGATTACCATTCAATAAACTACCTTGTACACAAGTTGTCCATGACCATGCAAATATATGCAACTTATCTATGAAGAAACATATAATGCATGATAAGAAAAACTAAGTAAATAAGCCATCATTCTCATTCATATTGCCATCTTGCCATCTTGTCTAATCCAGGGTCTTAGTGTAATCAATATTATACATCGGCGATAGGATAATAGAATGTGATTACCCAAGCCCTTTCCCATATCTTTGATACCATACGTCTTTCAACCGAAACTTAATGTACTCACCGCCCAATTCTTGGGACTTAGCATCTGTATTACCAAACGTTCATTCGGACATAATTCAAGCATACTCACTGTAGCAGCATGTAAAATCTCTCAGCTAAAGACATCCTTTCGCCAAAAGCGCAGAAGTTGTTAAAGACTCAGGCTCAGTGATAAAAAGACAAAACATAAGATATGGAGAGAAGTCCCTTCATTGTCATGTCTACCAAAGTCTAGTACAGACACATCAAGACCATATATAAGGGACTAATTTTGTTCTTCTACAAAGGATCTAGTACAGATTCGAAAGAAGCCTAGAGGGATCTACAAGGGATGCAGCCTTCATTGAAGTGCAGTCTTCCTTCTTCTTGATACACATGCTGGAGGATTGACCTCTACCGAAGCATGTTCTGATATCCTTGTGGGCGCAGCCTCTCAGAAGTATATCAGTAACTCAGCACTTGAAGAAGCCAGAGCCTTCAGGTCAGAGGCGTTGCCACCTGCCTGTGCCAACCTCAGAAACAAGATGGTGGTAGGCCCCCTCTACTTCTTTTATTCTAGAAGCCAGTGTCTAAACTCCAGAGGTGCAACCACCTGCCTGCACTAATCTCAGATGCACAAGGGTGTCATACCCTTCCCTTCGCATGCAACGCCTTCATTGTTCAGAGGTGCAGCTACTTACCTGCGTCTTTATGAGACACAGAATGGTGATATGCTCACACTATCTCCATTCCTACGGCGCAGTCATCTGCTTTGGATTAGAAGCTTAAGTCACTTCTCTACAAAAGACTTGGGAACTTCCATCGCAACCAATGCAAGTCAACCTGTTGCTCCAAAAGTACAGTAACCTCGCTAACCTGAAGCACAAGCTGACTTATCGCCTACAGTACAGTGACTCTGGTAGCCCCAAACACAGCTTCGTAAGTTGCTATATACGTACAGAAGTCTCGTCGTCATTCGAAGCCAAGTCCTCTCGTAGACTGAAAGCATAGAGGTTCCGTCGTCTCCAGAAGTACGGTCTACTCGTCGCCCCAGAAGCACAGTTGGACTTAGTCCTCACCAGAGGCGCAGGAAGCATGGGTCCACCCCAATTGGTTTGTTTAAACCGCCTCTTGCAGAGAAGATTGGGATTAAATCAGGATTGATATCATATCAGATTAATTTAAATCTTAGATGAGGATCAATTAGGCTCCAAATCTAAGATGAAATCCCAAGATTTTGTAAAACTCCTAAATTTTTACTATAATTTATTTTTTTATAAATTTGGTGCTAATTTTTTTGTATTTGTACGTCGCGTAGTTGCATTGTACGTCGCGCGCACAATTTTGTTTTTTTGTTGCTCGACGAGTGCGAACATGTGCGAGCGTACATATTTTTAGAAAAATATTTTTGCTATTTTTATAGTTTCAAAATAATATATATAATAATTATTCTTGCTATCGTGCCAAAAATTTCTAAGTTTTGTTATTTTAATTATAAAAGCCTTTCATTTATAACAGTTATTATTAATAAATAATTGTTATCAAAAATATAGAAAACATATATTTTATTTCAATATAATATAGTTAACTTGTTTATTTTGCTTGAAGGTATATAAATTCCGTCGCACTAGTGGCAAAATTTTATTTATTTATATATGCCGATTTTGAAAATAATATATACATAGATATTTTGTGCTAGTCGCATACGGGATACATGAAATTTAATTCATGTATATATTTGAAATTTTCAAAATTATTTTATTATTTATCTTAATTATTAAAAAGGTATTTTAAAGATATGTTCTATTAATATCCAAAATATTTATTTCAATTTTCAAAATTATTTAGTATTGATTATTTTGTTATTTATAAGAGATAATTTGAAAGTTTGTTGATTTAATATTTAATTAGTTATGGTAATTTAAATTAAGATTCAATTATTTAATTTAGCTAAATTTATACGTATAAAATCTAATTGGATTTGGATTTGGATTTGGATTTGGATTGGATTTGGATTTTATTTTATTTCTAAAAACAAATGTGACAATTATCTATTAAGGATTTAAATTAATTTTAATCCTTATCCAATTGGGAATTCCCACCTCCTATATAAGGAGAGGTACACATCCATATATTTCCACCATCCACAAATTCTTCCACAAAGTGTACGTGCATCGTGTCGGTGCCCAATCCTTTCCGTGTCAGCTGAGATTGGCCTCGGGTCCGACCCCGGGTGTCTTTCCAATATATCTATTTTTACATATACATTGTTTCTCCTCCCCATATCCACAACCCGGATATGGCAACTCAACCCCTGCTCTCCTATCTACCCAAAATTCTATAGACCAGGCGACGCCGTACAACCGCGGCCACCGCGGTCACCTGTTCTCCCCCATAGACCCCTACCTCCATCACCACCACTGCCACAAAGCAAATTTGGTGACTGCCAACTACCAACCACCATGTAAGACTCCAACACACACCATCGCCACCAACACCAAAACTTCGCAGAAACTACCACCACCGTCTCCGCCTTGTCTCGGCCACCCCGGCCAAACGCTACCAACACCAACAGCTACCCAGCAACACATGTCCTGACCTATGCCTACCCACTCTCCCATCACCACCACGTCCTGCCGACCATTCCGGCCCTGTCCACAAAAACCACCATCGCCAAAATCCAACCAACCTGACCAACACCACCCAGACCACCACCCGTCGCCAGCGCCCACTCACCAGCGACACATCAAAACAAAAACCCATAAATAATTGCACCACCATCACCACCCTTACCTATCGGACGTCGCCGTCAGCCGACTATGCCTATCCCGGCGCAGGCTCCGCCTTCCACGAGGAGTCGCTGCCTCGCCCTCCTCTGGAAGCTGCCGACGCTCTCCACCAAACGCCGCAACCTCTGCCCTTCCTCTCTTCCTCGCCTCTGTAGGAGCGTAAAAAAATGCTTCATAGACCAATTCAAAGGAATAGAGCTTTACGCAAGTTAAAAAGAGTCAACAAACTACTCTATGCAGGCTATTCTACGCAGGCTACTCTACGCAAGCTACTCTACGTGAGCTGTTTTACGCAAGCTACTTTACGCAAGGGACAGGCTGTCAGATCATGCATTTAATGCAAGTGATGATGAATCTGACATAATGATTTGCTGACAGCGTATAACACAGAATTCGAAGAGATTTAATTTACACAGAAACCAATATTGTCGTTTAGTGTGTGGACTGGGTTACTTTACGCTCAAAAGATGGCTTCTTTTACGCATGAGTACTATATGAGCTTTTTACGCTCAAAGTTGACGTGTGCGTAAAGTTTATTTGGGCTACTTTTTACTCTCAAGGCTGTTTTATCAACCACTTTACGCGAGAAGTCTATTTTTGGGCTATTTTACGCCTAGTCTACAACTTTACGCTGGAAGTATATTTTGGGTCATTTTTACGCCCGATTGTTTTTGACCACTTAAGAACGTGGTTTGCCCACGTGGCTTTCATGCCACACTTCTCGAGGAACGTGTGTACGTGCTCTCCCTATTTTTTTGAGTTAGTGGGACGCGTGTCACCATGCATAGAGATCACAACTCTACGTGGGACACGTGTCCACGTGCGTAGAGGGTGATTTACATCGTGGATGATAGTTATTAGCGTAAAAACCCAATTTTGTTGCTTTTTACGTACAAAGGGTCAAGTCTATAAATAGACTTATTTTTCATATATCAGATCATCAGAGAGACATGAGAGAATAAATAGAGATCAGAGCCTAGAGACTTTGATTTTCCAGAGCATTCTTCTTCAACTTTTCTTCCGGAACAGAGTGAAGCAAAGCAGGAAAGCATTCGACCTCGCCATCAGTGCCCAAGTACGTCGATACCTTTCTGGTGACTTAGTTCTTCCGGCTGTTCATCTTCCAGCAGTACTCTTCATCATTATCGTATGGTCCAAGGAACAAAGTGATCGCCTTCAGATCAGACTTCTATAGCAATACTTCCCAGATTATTTGTACTTTTTTGTACTTTTCTAGTTTTCTGTCAAAATTTAATTTTAGGCATTTTGTTAAGTGAAACAAAATGGCGACTCTGCTGGGGACGACCTTCTCCTCTGATAAGAAGACAATTGCTCAATACGATGATGTGTCGGTCGGATCAACAAAGAAGACTCTGGTTGTGCACTTCGACCAGACTGCCTACGAAGAAATGCTCCGAACAGGGGGTAGTACTCGCTGCTCTAATATTCAGAAATCGAGGAATGCACGAAAAGTTTGGATTCCCAAATCCAAAGCATCCTCGGATCTCCCTACTGTCTCCGAAGGCAAAGGAATCCTTTCTACTCCTGTTGTAGGGGCTCCCATTTGTAACGAGGCATTCTTTACTTCATTGTTGTGTCTTGAGCGTAAAAACCAATCTCCCGTCGGTGACGGGGAAGATTCCCAAGTTTTACGCCCATCGCGTAATAGCCAAGTTTTACGCCCAGCGCATAAAAACCAAAATTTACGCTCTGTGCATAAGAACAAGTCTCCCATCTGTGACGTGGTAGACTCCAATGCTTTACGTTCTGAGCGTAAAAATAAGTCTCCCATCTGTGACGCAGTAGACACACAAAATTTATGCTCCACGCGTAAAGGAAAATCTCCCGTCTGTGACGTGGTAGATACTCATGTTTTGTGCTCTACGCGTAAAGGTAAATCTCCTGTCTGTGACTGTGTAGACAAAATTCACAATGATGTCTTTACATCTAAAGTGAATTTACCTACACGCGTGCAGCGTAAAAATATTGTTGGTAAAACTTCGGTTCTCCAACAACAACCTTCTTACACTGCTTTACGCAAGGTACCAAACCTTCAAATTACGCGTAATGCTGATGGAGTTCTTTGTGCTCATAAAACCTAGGATTTACGCACGCAACTCCAAGAACGTAAAAATGTACAGTTTGGTTCTGCTAATGCAGCCAGTAATCTTCTTTATACACAAGGGACTAAATGTTTCTCTACTCCAAATGTAATAAAGAAGACTATTCCCTCTACTCCTTCTGATTTACGCGATTTTCTAGTACAAAAGCGTAAAAATAGACAATTTCCTGTGACACTCCCCCAAGAGAATCATCATTGTGAGTGTCACCAGATTGTAATCAAATATTGTTGTTCGATTTCTAAACGGTCAGTTTTTGACCAGTTAAGCTTCAATGCGCCTCAACAGCAAGTTGATGACCAAGAACATGAGTTGTCATATGCGTCAGTCAACATGGCATCTCATACCAACAGAGGACGACGTCCAAGACGCAACTCATCCCAGACTCCAGGTCAACAACAGTTCAACAGACTTCTTGATTCCTTTGAAGGAGTGTATCAGAATACTCGATTAAGAAGACAAAGACAGTTACAGACTTCTGATTCAGAAGCTGGGGGTACTCAATATTTTGAGTCCGAAACTGATAGTGTCGATTCATACCTCTATACCAAGCCCTATGTATCTTCAAGAGAGGTGTCACAACCCGCACCCTAGAGTAAGGACACGAGACGTGGGTACGTCTAGCCTACGCCGCAGTGTCGGCGGTAGAACGCTGTCTTAGGTCACAACATATAGTAGTAATATACTAAACAGTTTATACTCCCCGAATGGAGGTGACATAGCAGTAAATAAACTCAATCACAACTAAGGAAAAAGAAAGCACGATATGATATAGTACTCAAGGAAAACAGATGATAAAGTAGTCTAAGATAACATCCCAGCAATATCCAGAGTACAAGCTCAGCTCCAGGATATGAAAGAATACATAAAACTCCAAATCTCTGAACAGAAGTAAAGTCTAGCTAAACAGTCTCATGACAATATAAAATAAGATAAGCCTAACTAAACTAGTCTAGGCAATGGGGGTGATGTCCTCAGCTAGAGTTGGGTCCTCCTGAGAGTCCAGCTCGTAAGTGTCGTCTAGGGCTGCCCCGTAGAAGGTATACACACAGGCCTCCTTCTCGTCCTCTATAATATTTTCAACAGGTCCAGTCAGGACAGAAACGAGCACAATACATCTCAACAGATCATAGCAGGTTAGAAAATATAAACATGCAGTAGAGTAAGATACAGGTACTGAAAGATACAGTATGTAAACAGAGAGAGTGAACTATACTAGAAATATCTACTATAAGTAAAGAACTAACAGTGGCTAGTGAGTCAGAGTACAGGATAGCACATGTGAACAGAACAGATTTGTACATGATCTACACTAAAGAGTTTAACATGATCTACACTACTATGGAATTGTTCACATGACTACTAGCACTCCTCCGTTTCTCCAATCAATACACAAGGATCTAAGCAGGTTATGTTATTATACATGGCCCATGAAAGGGTGCACATGATATTATACATGAGGGCTCCGTGAACATGAGAGTACATGATTCACAGGAGTATACATGTATAGTGAAAACACAAGAGTACATGATGTAAGTGAAACGCACATGACACAATGTACCCGATGCTCCCGAGGGAGATAACATCGCATGAAAAGATCCATATAGTACCAATCCGTGATAATGTCGTGACAGCATCAAGTAAAGTAATCTAAAGCAGGAAAATAATTCTAAGCAGGATATGAAATGATCAGAGAATGTACTCGTCTGGTATCTGAGTGTCCGGATGAAATGTACTGTCCGAGGAGAGGTGTCTGGCTCCTAATCAGAACAGCACAGGTCACAACAAGTCTAAAATGGTAAAATAAAGTTCTACTAAGCACTCTACATGAGACTAGATCAATCTAGGCCAAAGTCAACTCTTGGTCAACTCTAGTCAACCCTAGAAGTCAAACTTGGTCAACTATGGTCAAACTAGGTCTAACAAGTCTAAACTAGGTCAAACTAGCCTATACTAGTCTACATTAGTCTATACTAGGTCAAACTAGTCATTCTAGGTCTAACTGGGCTACACAAATCCAATCCAGACTCTAAACTGACACACAGGCTCATCCATGGGCCATAGGCTATTTCATGCCTATGAACCACCCATATTCACATAACACATGCCAATATATATCTAATATATTTTACACATATGATATAGCTATAATATAATATAAAAACACACATATGGGCTAACTATATACATATCACCCATACACTACATTATATAGAACTCACATATAATATATACATAAATAGACTATTTATATACATAACACATATTACATATATAATTATGCATTCATGATATAATAGAGAAAGAGAGAGTATGTGTGTGTGTGTGTGTAGAAAGTGAGTGAGGAATGTGTGTGTGTGTGAGGGGTGTTGTGGGAGTGTAGCAGTGAGTGATACACAGGAAAACAGGGACAACAAGAAGGGAAGGAAACCAATTCATAAATTTCAGAAAACTGAAACCATTTCACAGTCCACCCATTCAACCCCCATCTTGAATGCAATATACCACCAAATCACACAAAATTTGACACACAACTAGATAACCTAAGGAGAACCCTAATTGGGATTTAAACCCAACATCACACAACATTAAATAGGTTAAAATAGATGACAAAGTTTACTCTCTAAAACTGGAAATTTTAGGATATTGATACACTGTTCAGAATTTTGGAAATTTGATAAATACCTAATGAAAACATATTAAAATACAAATAAAAAGGTTGGTAATTAAAATACACATTATATATGTGTCCTACAATGAGTTTGTGTCCACCAAATAAAACCCAAAACAGTGCAAAACTGGCACTGTTCAGTGCACTGCATCGTACACGTGTGCACGCATGTCGTACACATGACACAGTCCAACCCAGGACTCGTGCACACCAACCTAGGTAGACCACCTATAGGGCTACCCAATAGGCTAGCTAACACGTGTCCAAGTCGTGTCAGTGAGTGATATGAAACCCGTATCAGTGTCAAAAAAATACCCGACTGCACTGTCAGTCCCGACCAGTGCAACGAGGATAACTCCCTCGACACGCCACGTGGGCCCCTGAAACTTGACACATGGCGTGTCAGTGAGTGCCCCAAGGGGTGTGTCGAATCTCGTGTCCAGTGGTCGCATATTGTGTCCAGTGCAGCTCCCGAACAGCAGGACACGCGCATAGCCCCGCGTGCGCGCACACCCGCGTGTACACGTGTCGAATCCGATACGATACGACACAGGGACACCCCCAGACCAAAAGGAATGCATAAGCAACACCAAAAACTAATTTTCTATTCAAATAGTTTCTGAAAATTAGGTCAAAATGCCCATTGGGGCATTTCATCAAACAGTTGCATAGGGACACTGATACGTGTCCAAATAGGACACGAATTGGACTCAAATTCTAGGGTTTCCTATTCCTACAGTTAGGTTAGGCCTAGGACTCCTTAGATATGCAATAAAATCTGAATTTCATGGTGTAGATTGAAAGTTACCTCTATGTATCAAAATCTCCAAAAATCTCTAAAGAGAGATGTTCCTCTTGATGGTGAAACTCCTCCAAATTGATTTGAATCTGAGAATAACGTGTAACAGCAGCAAGAACACTTCATTTAAAACCCATTGCAATTTGTTTGAGGGAAAATGGAGCTAAAATAGAATTTCTAGGGATTTTTGAAGTTGAGAAATTACCTCTTTCTAAAGCTTGTTCTTCCTTGGAGGCTAGCCCTAATTTCTAAGAGAATATTTATAAGGGGGGGTCCCTAGGATGGGTTAAGTGGCTGGACAATTAATGTTAGGGTTATAGTTGGGCACTTGGCTAATGGGCTTTGGGCTTAGTCATAAAACAATGTCTAAAAAATCACAAGTCATGACTTGTGATCAAAATCTTTCTATTCTAATCTCTATATTCCTAATTGATTTCACTAACTAGAGTATGGTTAACTTAACTTAACCTAGGGTCTCATATCTTGCAGAGTCCAACTCAACTAGGGTTAGATCACAAAGTCAAAGCTAGTTAAAGTCAACCTAATCAACCCTCATTCAAACAATTCCAAAATAATTTCTAAAAATTCCCATAAATTCAAATAAATTCTAATAAATTCAAATTACCCCAAAAATGTCAAAAATACCATCAAACTAGAAATGTGGTAGTGACAAATCTACCCTCCTTAAAAGAATTTTGTCCTCGAAATTGAAAGGCGAAATGCAACTGATGAGAAGGATAGAAAGTATACCTCACGGTCCAAAAAGATTTGGGTAACGCTCGCGCATCTCATCCTCCCACTCCCAGGTAGACTCTCCTGGAGAATGGTGCCTCCATGCGACGCGTACCAAGGGTATCACCTAGTTCCTCAGAACCTTCTCCCGTCGATCCAGAATCTCCACTGGCTGCTCTGGATAGCTGAGAGAAGGACCAACCTCAATCTCCGAATGATCGAGCACATGGCTAGGGTCAGCCACGTACCGTCCCAACTGTGATACATGGAATACGTTGTGGACTCACACTAGCACAGGCGGCAAGTTTAGTCTGTATGCCACGTCACCGACTCTCCCGCTGATAACGAAAGGGCCGATGAAGTACGGGCTAAGCTTCCCGCCTCCACCAAAACGTATCGTTCCACGAGTCAAAGATATTCTCAAGAAAACCTGGTCTCCGACCTAATCACAAGCAAGGTCTCAATTAATTATGATAAACAAACATGATCAAAAATTACAAACAAACAAACCTAAATCTAATCCTACTCTAATCTGTACCTCAAACTCCAACGGCCTCCGGTGGCTATCGGCCCAGTGCCGATGTCTGTCCTGTGCTACGCGAAGTCTGTACATGATGAGCTTCACCTTCTCGGTTGCGTCAACAACCATCTCTGGCCCCAGTAAAGCTCGTTCACCAACATCATCCCAAGATAAGGGTGTACGATATCTACGCCCGTACAGAGCCTCGAAAGGTGACATCTTAATGCTGGCCTGGAAATTGTTATTGTAAGCAAACTCCACCAAATGAAGATGATCCTCCCAGGAACCTCCAAAGTCCAGGACGCACGTCCGCAGCATATCCTCAAGTGTCTGAATAGTCCGCTCTGACTGTCCGTCCGTCTGGGGGTGGTATGCGGTACTAAACTTGAGCTGAGTGCCCAAGCTAGTCTGCAGACTCCTCCAGAAATGGGAAGAAAAGCGACTATCCCGATCTGAGACGATGCTGACCGGAACTCCGTAGATCCTGACTATCTGCCGCATATACATCTCCGCCAGCCTCTCTGTAGACGTACCCACCTTGAATGGCAAGAAGTGGGCCGATTTGGTCAACCTGTCAACGATGACCCAAATCACGTCTTTTCCTCCTGGTGTACGCGACAATCCCGATACGAAGTCCATAGTGATATGCTCCCATTTCCACTCGGGAATGGGCAGCGGCTGCAACAATCCACCGGGCCTCTGCCTCTCTGCCTTGACCTGCTGACAGACCAAACACCTAGCCACGAAACGAGCCACCTTCCGCTTCATCCCGGACCACCAAACATGCTCCCTCAGATCTCGGTACATCTTGTTGGCACCTGGGTGTATAGAGTACTGAGATCTGTGGGCCTCCTGCATAACCTGCTTTCTGAGATCTCTGCTGGGCACACATAACCTGGAACCGTGCCTCAAGGCACCATCCTCTGCAAGAGAAAACTCGCCCTCCAGCAATCCTGCTCGAACCTGCTCTCGGAGACACCGCATAGCAACGTCCTCAAACTGTGCCGACTTGATCCTCTCCACCAAGTCTGACTGAATCTGCATGCCCCACATCTGCATCTGCACTCCGGGCACGATCACCTCAATCCCAAGGCTCTCTAGGTCTGCAAGCAAATGCCGATCCATGGTCAAACACATGGTTGTCGGATACCTACTCAAGGCATCGGCAACCACGATGGCCTTCCCTGGGTGATACTGAAGTAGGATTGCAAAATCCTTCATCAACTCTAGCCATCTGTGCTGCCTTATATTCAACTCCTTCTGAGTGAACACATACTTTAAGCTCTTGTGATCTGTGAAGATCTTCACCCTCTTACCATACAGATAATGCTTCCACAACTTCAGAGGAAATATCACTGTTACCAGCTCCAGGTCGTGGGTAGGGTAGTTTTTTCATGGGGACGTAACTGCCTGCAAGCATAGGTAATCACCTTCACATGCTGCTGCAAGACACAACCCAGCCCCTTCCCTGAAGCATCATTATAAATAGTGAAACAACCTGATCCTGAAGGCAATGTCAGAATCGGAGCTGTCGTAAGCTGCTTCTTCAACTCATCAAAAGCTGCATGACACTCCTCTGACCAAACATACTCAGCATCCTTCCGGGTCAACCGAGTCAACGGCTCTGCAACCCGGGAGAAATTCTACACAAATCTCCGATAATATCCTGCCAGCCCCAGGAAACTCCTGATCTCTGCAACTGAAGTCGGCGCTGCCCATGCCTCAACTGCTACAATCTTCTTGGGGTCAACTGAGATACCATCTCCAGTCACCACATGCCCTAAGAAGTCCACCCGGTCCAAGAAAAACTCACACTTGGAGAGCTTCATGTAAAGCTGCTCATTCCTGAGAATCTCCAGCACTATCCTCAAATGCTCCTTGTGCTCCTCCTCAGTTTTGGAATATATCAAGATGTCGTCAATGAATACCACCATAAACTGATCCAGATACTGGTGGAACACCTTGTTCATAGGGTTCATAAACATTGCTGGTGCATTGGTTAGCCCAAACGGCATAACCAAAAACTCAAACTGCCCGTATCGCGTCCTGAAAGCTGTCATGGGAATATCCTCCCCCTTCATCTTCACCTGGTGATATCCCGACCTCAGATCAATCAAGGAAAATACCCGAGCTTCGCTCAACTGGTCAAAAAGATCGTCGATCCGCGGTAGTGGGTATTTGTTCTTGATCGTGAGGTTGTTGAGTACCCTATAGTCAATACACATCCGTACTGACCCATCCTTCTTCGGCACAAACAATACTGGTGCACCCCATGGCGACGAACTCGAGCGGATGAAGCCCTTGCCCTGTAGCTCATCCACCTGCTTCTTCAGCTCCACCAACTCACTATTGTTTACCCGATAGACATGCTGAGAGATGGGTTCCGCTCCTGGAACCAAGTCTATCGAGAACTCTATGTCTCTGTCTGGTGGCAATCCCGGCAACTCCTCTGGGAAAACATCTATATACTCTGCTATCAAGGGGTATAGAATCGTCTGCTCCTCGACCGAGACTCCACAGAAGACTCCGCTGCTCTCCTCTGCCTAACGTCTGGAGTACTCGAACTCTGGCTCCCCCGGCCCTCTGAAGAGAACTCTACCCCCTCTGCAATTAATGCTGGCATGATGCCTGCTCAACCAATATATGCCTAGTACTATATCATAGTTCGGCAATAGAATTACGAGCAGGCTCACCTCCAACTCACGGCCTCCCAAAACTACTCTCCGACCCTTACAAACATCACTCACGAGGATAATGCCACCCCCGGTCGTGATCTTGTAAGTCCTAGGCAACGATTCAGCTACGATACCGTGTCTAGTCGCAAAAGATACTGATATGAAGCTATGCGAAGCACCATAATCGAATAATGCAAAAGCTGGACTGGAGTCGAGAAGAATCGAACCTGCGATCAGCTCTCCGATGGCCTCTGCATCCTCTGCTGCTATGGCAAATCCTCACCCCTGCTGGCCTCCCCTGGCCTGCTGCTGGTGCTGGACGAACCTCTGCTGCTGTGTCTGCAGGGCTGGTCCCCTGTGCTGGCCTGCTGCTGCCCTGGCTCCTCCTCCCTGGGCTGCTCGTCCCCCAGACCTAGCACAATCCCTCAGCTGGTGATCTGCCGCTCCACAAAGAAGGCACTTCCCGAGCCTCTTCCTGCACTCGTTCCATCCATGCCCTGGTTTCTTGCAGAAGGTACAACTGACTGTCTGCTGCCTGGGTGCTTGATGCTGAAACTGCTGCTGGTGAACTGGCCTCTGCTGGATCGGCTGCGGCTGGAACTGCCTCAGCTACTGGTGCTAAAAGTGGGGCCTCTTGGCCTGGCCCCCGCTGCTGCTGCCCCCAACTGGGTCTCGCCCCCTCTTGAGCCTAAGCTCAAGATCATCCTCTGCCAACAAGTCTCCCGTCAAGATCTCCTCAAATGTGGCATCCCTGTTGCCCTTGGTCAAGGACTTGACCTCCTTGACTAGACCCTTCCGAAACCTCTGGGCCTTCGCCGTCTCACTCAAGCCCTCTACGAACCTGCCGAGGCGGCCGAACTCCCCAGCGTACTCCTCCACTGAAAGGCTCCCCTGGACTAGGCTCTCGAACTGCGACTCCAAGGCTCTGAGCGCTGAATCTGGAAAGAACTTCTTCTTGGAGAAGCCCTTGAACTCCTCCCAAGTCTACCCAGCTACCCCTACCCTGGGGTCTGACTGATACCAGGTGCGAGCAAGATCTCGCATCCGGCTAGCTCTGGCCTCAATCTGGAGATCTGCTGGTATCCGGGCCAGGTGGAAGATCTCCTCTATATGCTCGATCCACTCATCAGCATATAGTATCCCCTCTGTCCCCAGAAAGTCTCTGGGCTCATCTTCTGGAACTGCTCTATTCCCGGTGTCCTCGGCTGATGGACCACTGGTCGAGCTGCAACCGTCGAAAGGGCCAACTCCATGCCCCTATCATGTCGTACCTGCTGCCGGTCCATGAACTGCTGGAAGTATGCGAACATCTGTGCTGTATTCACGTATCCTGTAGGCGGCGGCTGCTGGAAGGGCTCCTCTGCGATGACTGGGTCCTGCCTCCGAGCCGGTAGAAGCATACCCCCTGCTGCTGCTGCCGAGGTCTCAATACGAGCAGAGGTGGCAGGAGCTGCAGTCCCCTGGCCCTGCTGTACTGGCTGAGAGGTAGCAGTCCCCTCTATAGCATCCCCATGAATGGTACACTGCGATCGAGTCTCTACCATCCTGAAGATAGACAAACAAGAGTATCAATTTCTGAGAAAGAAGCAAAATAACAAAGGCGGACAATTAAAATTCAAAAGGATCAGCTGACAATAAGGATTTAGATGGCAATAAAAGAATTTTTCCTAAAGTGATTGAGTAACTTAAAAATTAATATCCTATATCCTACTGCAGGCTGTAGTGATACTCTAATTCGAATACCGCTACACTTCTAGTCTTGACCTGCATGGGCCACCACTAAAAACGTGTCACGACCCGCACCCTAGAGTAAGGGCACGAGACGTGGGTACGTCCAGCCTACGCCGCAGTGTCGGCGGTAGAACGCTGTCCTAGGTCACAACATCTAGCAGTAATATACTAAACAGTTTATACTCCCTGAATGGGGGTGACATAGCAGTAAATAAACTCAATCACAACTAAGGAAGAAGAAAGCACGATATGATATAGGACTCAAGGAAAACAGATGATAAAGTAGTCTAAGATAACATCCCAGCAATATCAAGAGTACAAGCTCAGGTACAGGATATGAAAGAATATATACAACTCCAAATCTCTGAACAGAAGTAAAGTCTAGCTAAACAGTCTTATGACAACATAAAATAAGATAAGCCTAACTAAACGAGTCTAGGCAATGGGGGTGATGTCCTCAGCTAGAGCTGGGTCCTCCTGAGAGTCCAGATCGTAAGTATCGTCTAGGGCTGCCCCGTAGAAGGTATCCACACAGGCCTCCTCCTCGTCCTCTGTAATATTTTCAACAGGTCCAGTCAGGACAGGAGCGAGCACAATACATCTCAACAGATCATAGCAGGTTAGAAAATATAAACATGCAGTAGAGTAAGATACAGGTACTGAAAGATACAGTATGTAAACAGAGAGAGTGAACTGTAATAGAAATATCTACTATAAGTAAAGAACTAACAGTGGCTAGTAAGTCAGAGTACAGGATAGCACATGTGAACAGAACAGATTTGTACATGATCTACACTAAAGAGTTTCACATGATCTACACTACTATGGAATTGTTCACATGACTACTAGCACTCCTCCATTTTCTCTATCAATACACAAGGATCTAAGCAGGTTATGTTACTATACATGATTTCACATGGGGGCCCATGAAAGGGTGCACATGATATTATACATGAGGGCTCCGTGAACATGAGAGTACATGATTCACAGGAGTATACATGTATGGTGAAAGCACAGGAGTACATGATGTAAGTGAAACGCACATGACACAATGTACCCGATGCTCCCGTGGGGATAACATCGCATGAAGAGATCCATATAGTACCAATCCGTGATAATGTCATGACAGCATCAAGTAAAGTAATCTAAAGCAGGAAAATAATTCTAAGCAGGATATGAAATGATCAGAGAATGTACTCACCTGGTATCTGAGTGTCCGGATAAAATGTACTGTCCGAGGAGAGGTGTCTGGCTCCTAATCAGAACAGCACAGGTCACAACAAGTCTAAAATGGTAAAATAAAGTTCTACTATGCACTCTACATGAGTCTAGGTCAATCTAGGCCAAAGTCAACTCTTGGTCAACTCTGGTCAACCCTAAAAGTCAAACTTGGTCAACTATGGTCAAACTAGGTCTAACAAGTCTAAACTAGGTCAAACTAGCCTATACTAGTCTACATTATTCTATACTAGGTCAAACTAGTCATTCTAGGTCTAACTGGGCTACAAAAGTCCAATCCAGACTCTAAACTGACACACAGGCTCATCCATGGCCATAGGCTATTTCATGCCTATGAACCACCCATATTCACATAACACATGCCAATATATATCTAATATATTTTATACATATGATATAGCTATAATATAATATAAAAACACACATATGGGCTAACTATATACATATCACCCATACACTATATTATATAGAACTCACATATAATATATACATAAATAGACTATTTATATACATAACACCTATTACATATATAAATATGCATTCATGATATAATAGAGAAAGATAGAGTATGTGTGTGTGTGTGTGTAGAGAGTGAGTGATGAATGTGTGTGTGTGAGGGGTGATGTGGGAGTGTAGCAGTGGGTGATACACAGGAAAACAGGGACAACAAGAAGGGAAGGAAACCAATTCACAAATTTCAGAAAACTGAAACCATTTCACAGTAACCCATTCAACCCCCATCTTGAATGCAATATACCACCAAATCACACAAAATTTGACATACAACTAGATTACCAATAGGAAAACCCTAATTGGGATTTAAACCCAACATCACACAGCATTAAATAGGTTAAAATAGATGACAAAGTTCACTCTCTAAAACTGGAAATTTTAGGATATTGATACACTGTTCAGAATTTTGGAAATTTGATAAATACCTAATGAAAACATATTAAAATACAAATGAAAAGGTTGGTAATTAAAATACACATTATATACGTGTCCTATAATGAGTTTGTGTCCACCAAAGTGGACACAAACATGTCCAATCGAAATAAAACCCAAAACAGTGCAAAACTGGCACTGTTCAGTGCACTGCATCGTGCACGTGTGCACGCGTATCGTACACACGACACAGTCCAACCCAGGACTCGTGCACACCAACCTAGGTAGACCACCTATAGGGCTACCCAATAGGCTACCTAACACGTGTCCAAGTCGTGTCAGTGAGTGATACGAAACCCGTATCAGTGTCGAAAAAATACCCGACTGCACTGTCAGTCCCGACCAGTGCAACGAGGATAACTCCCTCGACATGCCACGTGGGCCCCTGAAACTTGATACGTGGCGTGTCAGTGAGTGCCCCAAGGAGTGTATCGAATCTCGTGTCCAGTGGTCGTATATTGTGTCCAGTGCAGCTCCCGAACAGCAGGACACGCGCACAGCCCCGCGCGCGCGCGCACCCACGTGTGCACGTGTCGAATCCGACATGATACGACACAAGGGACACCCCCAGACCAAAAGAAATGCATAAGCAACACCAAAAACTAATTTCCTATTCAAATAGTTTCTAAAAATTAGGTCGAAATGCCCATTGGGGCATTTCATCAAACAGTTGCGTAGGAACACTGATACGTGTCCAAATAGGACACAAATTGGACTCAAATTCTAGGGTTTCCTATTCCTACAGTTAGGTTAGTCCTAGGGCTCCCTAGATATACAATAAAATCGAAATTTTTCATGGTGTGGAATGAAAGTTACCTCTATGTATCAAAATCTCCAAAAAGCTCTAAAGAGAGATGTTCCTCTTGATAGTCAAACTCCTCCAAATTGATTTGAATCTGAGAATAACATGTAACAACAGCAAGAACACTTCATTTAAAACCCATTGCAATTTGTTTGAGGGAAAATGGAGCTAAAATGGAATTTCTAGGAACTTTTGAAGTTGAGAAATTACCTCTTTCTAAAGCTTGTTCTTCCTTGGAGGCTAGCCCTAATTTCTAAGAGAATATTTATAAGGGGGATCCCTAGGATGGGTTAAGTGGCTGGACAATTAATGTTAGGGTTAGGGTTGGGCACTTGGCTAATGGGCTTTGGGCTTAGTCATAAAACAATTTCTCAAAAATCACAAGTCATGACTTGTGATCAAAATCTTTCTATTCTAATCTCTATATTCCTAATTGATTTTACTAACTAGAGTATGGTTAACTTAACTTAACCTAGGGTCTCATATCTAGCCAAGTCCAACTCAACTAGGGTTAGGTCACAAAGTCAAAGCTAGTCAAAGTCAACCTAGTCAACCCTCATTCAAACAATTCCAAAATAATTTCTAAAAATTCCCATAAATTCAAATAAATTATAATAAATTTAAATTACCCCAAAAATATCAAAAATACCCTCAAACTAGAAATGTGGTAGTGACAAGAGGTTGAATCCTATGCTATTGGAGATGAACCGGAGACGTTATCTGCTAATACAGGACAACGTCTCTCTGTCGTTGAGCAATCACTAAAGGACATGCTTACTATGATGCAAAGCATGCACCAAATAATAATGACTCATCAAACTGCTCAGCCGGCAATAGTAATACCAGTACAGGTAGTAGTGCAAACTCAAGATAGTCAAGGGGTTGATATACCTTTGAATAATCAAGAGCCTGCTGTCAATCAAAATTCTGTATCTCCAGATCCTATCATTCTAGAAGATGTGTACATCCAACAACTATTTAATCAAATGTGCTTCCTCAAACCAGTGAAGCTATTGAAGCAGTGCATAAACTAAAAGCACAGTTTGAGGTTCTGAAGCACAAGGATCAGCTCCAGAGGTTAGGGATTAAGCAACCTTATCCTCCTCATTGGAATGATGTACCCTTTCCTCCAAAATTCAAGCCACAATCAATGGTATTGTTTGATGAAAAGGCTTCTCCTAGTCAGTATATCAATTAATTTAATATTATGACTGTGCATCTGCAAAAAAATGATGCTATTTTCACTCGAGTGTTCATCGGGTGCTTGACGGGTTCAGCTTACGACTGGTATCGTAGTTTACCCGACAATTGCATTTCGTCTTTTAACGAATTTAAAGCAATGTTTCTCTCCCGCTTCTATGAAGGAGGTATGGATATGAATATGTCCTCCTTAATAGAGATCAAACAAAAGGAGAAGGAAGATACTCGGATGTTCATTGAACGTTTCTGATAGGCAACTCTTAAGATGCCTCCTGGTATGCCAGATTCAGCATTAATTGATACGTGTAAGATGAATCTGCGACCATCTATTGCTGTCTTTACGGGTTCCTAATTCACAGATTGGGCCTCGTTTATTATAGCAGCAGTTTCTGCCGAGACCAATGGTAGGTTGGCTCGATAACATGGGATGATATTTGCCTCAGAGGACAAAAGCAAGAAAGCTCTTCTGGTAATAATTCTGGCAATCGTAATAGAAAAGGGAAGGAAA
Source organism: Iris pallida (assembly GCA_029216955.1). Classification (NCBI taxonomy): domain Eukaryota; kingdom Viridiplantae; phylum Streptophyta; class Magnoliopsida; order Asparagales; family Iridaceae; genus Iris; species Iris pallida. The sequence goes on from JANAVB010040620.1 coordinate 3,755,991, forward strand.
CCCTTGTGGTTAATCTTTCAAAAGCCAAAATGATGTCGAATAATCAGGAGTCTTCCAAGCCAAAAGAAGAATACTCTTTCGATGACAGTGATATCCCAAGGATATTCCAATTTCTGGTAAAGAGTGGTAAACTCCAGATCCCAGAGCCGAAGAGGCCTAATGAGGTGAATTTGACCAACAATCCTAAATATTGTATATATCACAGATACATAAATCATCCTACCAAGGCTTGTTATGTCCTGAAGAAGAAAATTCAGGAGTTGATAAATGCCAATGCCATCGCTTTAACTAACGATGATACGGTCACAACCAATATGGTTTCTCTTTAATTTGGAGGTTTTTTTTCCACAACAAGTTCCAGATGGGATTGTCCCAATTCCAAAGGCGACGATAAAGATTGTGAATATCCCGTCTGCCAGAAAGCAAACTGAAGGAATTTTGCCTCTTACATTGAAAACTGGTGAAATCATGTGGATACATCCTGATTTAGTACCTGAAATGGAGAATGAAGGTAAAACTTCAAAATCCAAGAAGGGTAAAAAAGTTGAAACCTGCAACATAATTTTTCATGTTTTAATCCCAGACCATGAAGATTTGGATCAATTATGGGGTGGCATTCCTTTAGAGGATAGATTGAGGGGTTTAAAGATATGCCCTCCAATCTTAGCTCCTCCTACCAAGCTCAAACTTACTCATTAGCAGTGGTTAGCTATGAATAGTGTCCCTTTATACAGGGCACAACAAGTCTTTGCTGCTTATGAGAAAGCTCCTACAGGGATTTTTCCTCTTTTTTTGAATACTCCTTTTCCTGTGGTTACAGAGGTTTTTGTCTCTTTCTCCTCTGTTAAACCATCCATTGAAAGTCTACTGCCTATTCACTTGTACAATCAACAATCAGTCCATCTCATAAAAAAGTTGGGCTATGACTTTCAAAAGGCAGAGGGTTTGAACTATGATAAAGGAATGCGACTTCCTTTACAAATTTAAAGTCAAAAATCCACTGTTGGATTGGGTTTTGAGCTTCCTCCTAAAAATCCTCGCAAGAAGAAGGCTAAAGGATAGAAGACTAAATCCTGCAATATGGTACTTCTTTCTCCTAAGTTTGAAGAAGAAACCTTTGCTGGTACGAGATCTGGGAAAGAGTATCACAAATATTATGAGGGATCTTCCAAAGAAGCATAGGATATTGTGGAAACACTACCAGTTCAACCATCTCTTGTTCCTGCTAAACCATCTGTGGTTGAGAAAGGAAAACAAAAGATAGTACGCTTTGACGTCCCTTTGAAATCTGCTTCAAATTAAGGGGTGGTGATGAAGCCCTACAAATTTGATATTCTAGCCCAGTTATCCAATACTCCGGCTAGACTATCTACATTCGAGCTGCTTCGTCTTTCTAAAGAAAGCATGGAGACTTTGAGTGAAGCTTTGCTAGAAGCAGACTCATGCTTAGCTCAACTCAAGAGTCCTGATAATACACCAGTGTCAAGTCCACAATGTCATAGTGTGATGGAGGCAATTCCTAACATTACCTTCATACAAGAAGATATGCTGCTGAAGCATAATAAAAATGACAGGCCTTTGTGCTACACTGGGTATATTGAATCCACTAAAATTGACAGGATTTATATTGATCCCGGGTCTTCTATTAGCATTATTCTTCAGAGTATGCTAAGACCTTTGAGGATTCCTACTAGTGATTTGACTTACACTAGTACCATAATAGTTGGTTTCAACTCTGGCAAGAGTAAACCACTGGGGAAGATTCGTCTGAAGATTCAGATTGGTGATCTTCGAACTATGGCGACCTTCTATGTTATCAACTCAAACGTATCCTACAACATCCTTCTTGGAAGACCGTGGATACATGAGCATAACATTGTGCCTTCAACACTTCACCAATGTTTCAAGTACATGGATTCCCAAGGGATTGTGAAGACAGAATTTGCAGATATCAACCCTTTTAAAGGTGTTGAAGCTTATTTCTCGGATTCAATCCTCTAGAAACAAGAGCATATAAAAGATATATCGGATATGGCTGAAGAACGATCACCTACTGAAGATCAATCTGTTAATAAAGATCCTCCAGAAGAGCAACCTTTGAAGATCAAAGTCAAAGGTCTAATCCAACCCCAACCTGTCAACGATCAACCTCTGATGATCAAGGTCAAAGGAAGAACTTGAGCTTTATCTGAGGAATCAGTTAGTATTCCTACCAAAAGCCAAGTTCAACCTCTTATGATCAAAGTCAAGGGACGTACTTCTCGTATGAATGATCCAGAACCACCACTGATCATCAACCTTGGCAAGTCTACGCAGAAGACGGATGATGGTCCATTAATGATCAATCCAAAGTATAGCAGTCAAATTGTAAATGATGTAAATATTGATCATTCTATACTTTCTAATATCAATGAAGATTTCCTTTTTGAGTATATGGCTATCAAATTCGTTGAAAGAATGACTTTATCTTCTGATGATCAAAGTCATCAAAATAAAGATGACCCAGATATAGAGAAAACTTTATACATTGACCATAAGGAAAATTCTTTTCCTCCTCATGTCGATGTAGGACCTTATGCTCAAAAATTTCTAACATCTTCTCCCTATCTTCTTCCTGTAGCTGCTTCATCACAAGCTTTAACTTGTAGACGTCACGACGAATCATATTTTGTGGTTCCGTCTAGTAAGAAAAACAAGCACCAAATTGTGTTTGGTTTGGCTAGAAATATCCCTGTTGCTCAGATAGATGATCTTAGAGATAAAGATAAAGAAAGAATACGAATTGACAAATATAGTCAACAATCTCTCAAGATTATTCAAAATATGGGATATGATTTGAAAACTATGCTGGGTCTTAATCAAGGTAAAGGTAGACGATTACCATTATGTGATGATCCGTTTTACCAGAAAACTCATCATGGATTGGGATATGATCCGTCCTACATGTTTAATGACGATATATAAGAAGAATTTTCTCCTAGTTCTTCACAATCCTCAGATTCAGAAGAAATCCAATTTATCGAATCTGATACATCCTACTCCTCATATGCTGGAGGAGATTATTATGATGAATCTGAATTTGTATTCTCAGTCAACATGGTTCAAACTGAGAATTAATCTGAGCTATTTGAAAATGACCCTTGGGCCCAACAGATGGACACTCAGTGGGAGCTTCGTTTTGAACAGCGACAGCCACCTATAGAGGATGAGATTGTCCAGATCGATGTTGGAGATGGAACTACGTCCAAGCCAATATTCATCAGTAAAAACCTCTCCAAAGATGAAAAGGAAGAGTTGATACAATTGATTAAAGAATATATTGATATCTTCGCATGGAGTTATGAAGATATGCCGAGTTTAGATCCTAAAGTTGCTACTCATAAACTCAATATTCTTCCTAATGCTAAGCCTGTAAAACAACAGCAATGGCATTTTCGATCAGACATGATGGATGCAATCGAACCAGAAGTCAAAAAGCTGATTACATGTTGCTTTGTTCGTGAAGAACAACACCCAGACTGGGTTGCTAACATTGTTCCTGTTATGAAGAAGAATAGAAAAGTCCGAGTTTGCATAGATTTTTAGGATCTTAATACAGCTTGTCCAAAGGACGAATTTTTACTTCCGATCACCGATGTCATGATAGACAATACATGCGGTTTTGACCGCATGTCTTTCATGGACGGATTCTCAGGATACAATCAAATTAAGATGCATCCAGGAGATGAGAAGCATACTGCTTTTCGTACACCCCTTGGAGTCTATTGTTATACAGTTATGTGTTTGGTCTAAAAAATACCGGTGCCACGTATCAACGGGCTATGAGCAATATCTTTCAAGAACATCTACAGAAGACAGTTAAATGTTACGTAGATGACATTGTTGTCAAAAGTCGATCAAAAGATGATCACATTCAAGACTTGAAGACAGTATTGAATTAATGCGTCAACATCAACTGAAGATGAACCCCACTAAGTCTTTCTTAGGGGTGTCCAGTGGCAAATTTTTGGGATTTGTCATTACTTCTCAAGGTATCCATGTTGATCCTGATAAAATCAAAGCAATTCTTGAAATGCGTCCTCCATGCAATCTAAAAGAACTCCGCGGCTTCCAAGGTCGCATTGCTTATATCAAGAGATTTATATCCAATATTTTTGGGAGATGTCAACCTTTCTCCCGACTATTAAAGAAAGGTGTATCATTTGTTTGGGATGAAGCATGTCAGAAAGCTTTCAATGACATCAAACAATACCTTACAAATTCATCTGTTTTGGTACCCCCAGTGATAGGAAGACCATTTTTGCTATATGTTCGAGCCTTGGATCATTCACTTGGTGCTCTTCTTGTACAGAAAAGTGACATGGGTCATGAACAGGCAATTTATTATCTTAGCCGAATGATGGTCGGAGCTGAACACAGGTATACTCCTGTAGAAAAAGAATGTATGGCCTTGGTTTTTGCTGTTCAAAAGACAAGACATTATGTGTCAGGACAAACTATCCATGTCATCTCCAGAATAAATTCTATTCCAGTATTGATGAGAAAACCAAGCATTCTTAACTCCAGGTTAGCCACCTAGGCGATGTTGCTCACTCCTTATGATATGGTCTATGTACCTCAAAAATCAGTGAAGGGTCAAGCATTAGCTGATTTCTTAGCAGCTCACCATATACCTGAAACATCGAATCTATATGAGGACATTCCAGATGAAGTTGTGGATTGCAATATGACTTTAAAGGATGACATTTGGCAATTATACTTTGATGGAGCATCACGAGTTGGACCTAAAGGCAATATCGTTTTCGGAGTAGGAATCATTTTGGTTTCTCCTGACAAAATGGTCATATACCATGCTTATTCTCTCAATGAGCCATGCTCCAACAATGTCGCAGAATATAATGCTCTGCTAATTGGTCTCCAAGTAGAAAAACAATTGGACATCGAGTTCCTAAAAGCTTATGGAGATTCTGAACTGATTGTTAATCAGGTTAGAGGGACATATGAAGTCAGAAATCCTAACCTCATCCCTTATCATCAAGTGGTAATCGAATTGGTCCTTTCATTCAAAGGATTCTTCATTGAATTTGTACTACGTTCTCAGAATTTAGAAGCTGATGCTCTTGCTAGTTTAGCGGCAGATTTAGCTGTTCCAATTCGAAGACAAAACACCATTACTTTGTTGGATCGAGACTTATTCTGTGTTAAAAATAATCTACATATTGAACAGAGTTATATTACAGAATCAAGCTCCCAACAGAGGGATTGGAGAAGTCCATTCATTGATTATACGGTTCATGGGATTTTACCTGAAGATCCAAAAGAAGCTGCATCAATTAAATGACGAACATTTCGATTCTACTATGATTCTTTCTTACATATGTTATATCGTCGTTCATATGACGGATTGTTGCTGCATTGTCTCTCTGAGAGTGAAGCCAAGCAAATACTCCGTGAAGCTCATGATGGTGTTTATGGTGCTCATCAACCTAGTCCGAAATTACAGGACCGCATTCGAAGGATGGGGTATTATTGGTCATCCATGATAGCAGATGCTGTGGATTACGCCAGACGATGTAAAGTATGTCAGATTCATGCTGATTTTATTCATCAACCGTCTGAATTTCTACATCCTACAACAGCTTTTTGGCCCTTCGAAGCTTGGGGCATGGATATTATTGGTCCGATTAACCCTCCTTCTGTCAAGGGACATCGGTTTATCCTAGCTATAACCGATTACTTTTCTAAATGGGCAGAAGCGGTTTCCCTTGCTGAAGTAAAAACGTCTAATATGGTTAGCTTCATCAAACACCATGTCATTTATCGCTTCGGGATTCCCCGACGGATAATTCATGACAATGGACCATAATTTGCCAGTCAGGTATTTTATCGGTTCTGTGATAAGAATCGGATCCGAAACCTAGCTTCTACGGCTTACAATCCAACTGCTAATGGTTTAGCCGAAGCCTTCAACAAGACAATCATCAAACTTCTCAAAAAGTTCATCTCTTCTAATAAACGTGATTGGAATGAGAAACTTGGAGAATGTTTATGGGCTTACCAAACGACAGTCCAAACTCCTACTGATTTTACACCATTTTTACTGGTTTACGGGTGTGAGGCGGTTCTTCCACTGGAACTCCAGATTCCATCTCTTCGAATAGCCATTGCTAATGAGCTAACTACAGAGAACAATGATCGTTTACGACTTCAAGAACTTAAAGGATTGGACGAGAAGCGTCTTCAAGCGCAACAACACATTGAGCTATATCGAACTCGCATATCTCAAACCTTCAATCGTAAAGTTAAAGATAGAGTATTCAAAGTCGGTGAGCTAGTACTAGCTGTTCGAAGACCAATGGTAATGACTCATAAGAGCAAAGGGAAATTTCAAGCAAAATGGGAAGGCCCTTATGTTATCGAGACAGTTTTCTCTAATGGTGCTTATAGGTTGTCTAAACCTAATGGAGATCTGCTCATGATGCCGATTAATGGCAAATTCTTGAAGAAATATTATTTATGAATTTCTTCTTTATTCCCCAGCTACCAATGTTTAGTTAAGCTGATTACTTTTTTTAAGAGAATTGTAATCATCTGTCTTATCAGTCGATTAACGAAAAGAAATTTATTATTTATCATGTTCTCATGACCTCTGAATAAATATTAAATCTACTTCTTTTCCTATCTATTATGTCCATTTGGCCTCTGAATATATATTAGTATATTTTTCTTTGAGTTTTTACGATCTGTCACGTTCATATTACCTCTGATAGTGTCGTGTACTCTAAATGAAAAAAAAATATTCATTATCTATCATGTCCATATTACCTCTGGATAGATATATTCTATTGAGTTCATAAAACTTGTCATATCCATATTACATCTGATAAGTGTTTTCTATCTCATACCTATTGTTTAAATCCAAGATAAATGATAGGACCTCAAAACAAATCTTTTATTCATCTTTTTGTAAATATTACAAAATGGAAAAGATAGAAGATTACAAAAATCCTTTTTATTTTGCCTACGGCGGGGCAGAGATTTTTTGAAGTAGTTTATGTAGTTCCGCCAGGCGCTTGTCACGAGAGCTCAATACTTTCTTGGTAGCTTCAGCACATCGAGCTTCAGGAGTGCAGATGTGAGAAAGTCCAGCAAAAGTAACTATAAGCTTGTCCTTGGCTTCATCAAGGGTTTTAATAGTAGATTCAGCTCCGAAGACCTGTTCTTCTAAGATTGAACTCTGAGTTAAGTGCTGGTCATGGGTCATAATCATCTGCTCCTTCTCCGCCTTCAAGCGAGCTAGCTCAGCCTCGACTTCGCGAATTCTATCATCTTGTTGATGAATTCTTACATTCGAAGTTTCATAGGCTTCTCTATGGCTATCCAGCTCGGACTTTACTCCAGCTAAAAAAGTTTTTTCTTTGGCAACTTTTATGCTATATTCATGGAGGGCTTTATTGAATCTCGTCTCCCGAACGAGGTAGTCGGCAGTTAAAGCTTCATACTCTTCTTGGATGAGATTTTCAACAGTTTCACTTGATAGCTTAAGATATTCTCGGATAGGCTGTTCAAGTCCCTCTACGATTTTCTCTAATGCTGCTGCTTTCGCCGCATCATATTGAACATGACGACATTTCTGATGGTAAGAGCGATCGCCGCCTTCAAGCTCTCATAATTGAGGTCGTTATTCAGGACTATTTTGATTAGAGCCGCCAAAGTCTTGTAAAAGGTTTTAGTATGAATCTCAACTAAGAGATTCATTTCTACACTTGAACTTGGCGTCACGGTGATATCTACCAAGTCTCTTCTCTAAAGACTATGAGCAGATACTGATGCTTTGATAGCAGGCGAAGATGAAGCCATTGTTCTTACTGCTACTATAGCTAACTGGTTCCCAGGAGCTTCAGGAACATCATCTTCAGTATTAGTTACTCCAGCCGTCTATGGAGCTGAAACTACTAGAGTTTCGGTGGCGGTGATAGGTGTGGGTGGAATGATATTTGTGGCAGCTGACTCAGGTTCTGGCATTGTCTCTTCAGAAACTTGTACTGGATCAGTTGTAATAGCAGAGGATGCTATTATACCTTCTCCAGCTTCAGTTGATGATTTGACTCTACTTTCATCACCTTCCTCAGCTATTGGCTCTGTAGGTTCTTCGAGTATCTCAGTTATAGTAAATTCTTCTATAACTGAGTGTTTATTAAAATCTTCTTCAGCAGCTATTTCATCGTCTGTAACACCCAGTTTTTCCTAATGAGGGTAATTTGAAATTTTGTATTTTAATTTATTTAATTATGGTATTTAAAAGTTTCTATGATTTTTATTGATTTTTAATCATTTTAAAAACTACTTTAAATCATGACTTATGATTTGGTGTCTAGCTAGTGTAACCCTAGAGACAGCTTGACCTAGAGCCTAGCCATGAGATTAGGGTGTTTCATTTATCATTTTAGCCTAGAGGGTATTTTTGTCACTTTTGAATTATTAGAATTTAATATATTTTATTAGGAATTTAAATGATTTATTATGAATGGTGTGATTTAAATATTATTTTAATTAATTTTCATGTGGTCTAGATTAGCCTAACCTAGATTGACCTAACCTAGATTAGTCCTAGTTAGTCATGGTTAGACTAAGTTAGATTGAGATTGGTCATGGTTAGTCATGGCTAGTCATGATTTGTGATTTGGTTAGTTATTAGTCATATTGATTAGTTAAGACTAGTGATAGGCTACCTAGGTTTCATCTAGCCATTGAATTGTCTAGAATGATGGAGAACCCTTGGATCAACCCTAGCCCTAGATTTTAGGACAGCCATCTTGGGATTTTCCCCTATTTAATCCCTCCCAAAAAATCATTGTCTCCTTGTTCATTCTCTCTATTTTCAAAAAACAAGGTGAGCTCAACTTCATTTCTCCATAACTTCTTCATTCCTTATCTTTTTTCAACCAAACTTCTTGTATTGTGTCACCCCCAGTTTTCAAAAATAGGGGTATTTTTGTCATTTTGCATTTTTGAATATTATTTAAATTTATTTTATTATTTATGATATTATTTTGGGGTTGAAATTTATTTTATTATTTATAATATTGTTTTGGAGTTATTTCAGTCGGGTTCGAATTTCAACTCAATCCGACTTGAAACGGTGACCCGGGGGGGGGGGGGGGTAGCTTGACTCTAGTGGGACCCACACACTAGTTAGACATGGCCCACATGATATTAATTTTAGTTAGTAGTTAGACTAATTATTTATGGATAGGTTTAGTTTAATTAGAGTCTTAAAACTAGACTAATTTGACCTCAACCTTTAACCCATTCTTAATTTAAATCAAATAGATTAGTGGAGGGCATTTTGGACATTCAAAATAGGGACACCTCACCCTTTTTGGGCAGCCACCTATGGGGGGGGGATAAGGAGTGAGTCACCATCTCTTCCATTTCATTTTATCCATCCATTTTCTCTCTCTTGTTCTTCCCCAAATTTTTAGAGAACAACTCCATTGATTTCATCTCCAAATCCACCATTTCTTCCACCAAATCTTCTTCTCTTCTCCTCTACTCCATAGATAGAGGGTGCTAGCCAAGTTTGGGAGGATTCGGAGCTCGTTCGTATCCTTTTGGAATATCTACGTGTCGGTGTCGTGTCGGAAGGATTTTCTTTTGAATCTCTCTTCCGGAAGGTATAATCTCTCCTCTATTCCATCCATACATGCATATAGGAATATTTTGATCCCATAGGAATGACCCCCATGGTTGTATCTCCATTTGTGTCCATTTCGTGTCCATTTGGAGGTCATAGGAGTGTCCTTTGTGTTGTGGTTGTGTCCTAGTGGCAAAAATCCCTATTTTGGACACTTGTATGTATATATATATATATATATATATATATATATATATATATATATATATATATATATATATATATATATTGTAGGAATGATTAATGAGTATTTTAATCTCAGATTTATAATTTTAGAGAGTTGTTTCTAATGTGTTCTTTATGGTATCATATTGTATCCTATTCATTTTATATTTAGATTTGTGTGTCTCTTTATATATATATATATATATATATATATATATATATATTTAATATATATATATATATATATATATATATATATATATATATATATATATATATATATAGGTGTGTGTGGATTGTGCATATATATTTATTTGTGTGTGTGGTTAGATGGTTAGAGAGTGAGAGAATGAGCAGGAAAGCGGCAGGAAAAAGCAGTAAGCAGTAAGCAATAAGCAGTAAGCAGTAAGCAAAAAGCAGAAGCAGTGCAGGATAGTTTTTTTTGGGATTTTTATGGTCTCGAAACATCCCCTTTTGACCCACCTTAGCCCCAAATACCTACCCACACTTGTCAACCACAATTAGTACTACGAAACCCCTAAGTTAGAGAGTGTTTTTAGTGTGTTAGGTGGTTAGTAGGGTAGTGTTTATAGTGGTAAAAAATAAGGTTTGTCAATGTTAGAAAGTATGCCATGTTATGTTATCTTGAGGGTAGTGGTAGATGTTTGAGTTAGTTTTTGAGAAGTTATTTTAGAAGTAGCATTCTAATTTAGACGAGGGTTAGATAGATGATGTTTGTGAGGGAGAGTGAGTGTGGTTTAGAAGAATGGGTTATGTTAGATGTGGTATCTTAATATCTCAAGATTACCTTAAGGTAATGTGTAGGAGACTAACATATTAGAAAAAATAGTTTTGATGCCCAAGAACCCTAGATTTTTTGGTTGGTAAACCCTACATAGGATAGTATCTAGCTACCCTAAGAAGCATAGGCTAGTATCTTGAGTATTAGAGGGGTTTCCTTTGTTATGGGCAAGGTATCGGTATTACCTTGGTAAGGATAAATGTAGGTAATAGGGTATAGTTAAGATATTGAGTTTAACTTCTAAGATATAGTTAGAATTAGGTTCTCTTGGTTGGTAATGATTAGGATTAGTGTCCTTAGACTAGTTTTGACCTCGGTTGACCATTTTGACCAAAAGTCAACAAAAGTCAACCGAAAGTCAAACTTAGCCTATAAGTGACTCGAATTGACCGAAACCAAACCAGAGTTGACCAGTTGACTAAAAGTCAACAGTGAGTCAACATTTGACTAGTTTGACCTAGGGTTGACCTAGGGTTGACTAGAGTTGACAAGAGTTGACCAGGGTTGACCAGTTGACCAAAAGTCAACTGTAAGTCAACCTTTGACCCCGTTTGACCTAGTTTGACTTGGATTGACTCCCAGTGACTTGGAATGACCTAGTATGAACCAGTATGATCTAGTATGACTCAGTTTGACCTAGATTGACCTAGTTTTGACTTAGGCTTGCATTCATGACTTAAATCAGTTTCTTTTTCAGTATAAAACCCTGTTTGACTCATAGTACCTTATTTTAGGTCTGTGATTACTCTGAGCGTCTGTTCACCTTGTCAGCTCAGGACCACAGGCGATTACATTTACTGATAGTTTTTATTGTCATGATATCTACTATATCCGATTCAGTTGTAGTGTCTTACTTGATTTCCAGACACGATATTTCACGGCCTAGTATATGTCGTATCATGTCATGAGATATTGTTCCCTGATTACTTGGTATATTGGTACATGACTCGATTTATTACTTGTACTTGTATAGACATGGACTTGGGAGTGGGCTGATCACCTGCTTTTGAATTCCGTGTCATGACGTGTTATGTCCGGATCCTTTGTACTATTCGGGGATGGGGAGTTATGAGAGGTTGTGTGATCAAAATACCCACTTGTTCTTCACACTTGTACTCGACACTTGTCCATAGCTACTTGTTGACAACTTTCCATGGTGACCGTCCATATCTTCACACTTGTTGCTTCACACTTGTTATTTGTTCGTAGCCGGTCAGATGGAAAGCCTGAATATGTTTTTCCCAAGCCGATCACATAACGCACTAATAATTCAAGGCACCTTTTATATTTATTATCTGGGAGGCTAAGTTCTGTTCGGAAGAAGGGTTACAACTCCGGTCCTTGTTTGGTTAAGGATTGTAACTCGGCTTCCGAATAGTCCCCAAGTCGCCCTATATATATACATATTGTCATCCTTTTCAGTACTCACATCTTGATATATATATTTTCTGTTGATTTGTCTTGTATTTCATTACACTGTCTCTTATAGAATTTGTCAATTCATATGGAACTGCTGTTGGTGTTTGTACTTGCTCATTTTTCTGACAGGATACCGTTGACATATTACAGATGATTCTGAGGCAGATTGCCCGACCTATTATGGGGTCGAGTCTGATAGAGTAGACTCGGATTGTGGCTTATTAGTAGAGCCACTAGACTTTGCTCACCCTGAGTAGTATAGCTAGTTAGGTTTGCTTGGCCTGCGAGCCAGCTAGCACTTTCAGTTTGTAGTAGTTATATATATTTTCTGTGACTCTGGGTCGTTTTTGTATAGCTCTGGACTTGTGTGGATCTTGAACTCATTTCCTGCTTTTATCTATCATATTTCCTTTCCATGCTATCTACCTTTGTTTTGTATTTATGATTGAGACTGTATTGCTATGTCACCTCCATTCGGAGAGTATATACTGTATAGGTACCTTTATCTGTTTTAGTCGTAGTATTTACAGACCCTATATACAGCGTTCTACCGCCGATTCTGCGGCGTAGGCTGGACGTAACCACGTGCTCGTGCCCTTCTTCAGGGTGCGGGTTGTGACACATTTTTGTGGTGGTCCATGCAGGTCAGAGTCGCAATTAGTGCGATCTCGTAATGGTGCTCGACTTAGAGTACTAATTACGAGTCTGCGACTAGGATATAGGATATGAAAGGAGTTATTCAATCACATTTTAGGAAAATTCTGATCTTTTGATTACCATGACAACTCTTATTGTATTTGAATTCAATTGTCCTCCTTTGATAATATATTATCTTGTGCCATATTGATCTCTTGGGTTCAATTCGTCTTCAGAATGACAGTGACTTGTTTTCAGGCAGTAGCAGAGCAGATAGCAGGTTCCAATCTTTCGATCTCATTTCCGTATTTGCTTTCTTATAAACTGTTTTGAAATTCAATTCCATCTGTTCCTTGATCGTTGGATGAAATTTTGTTCTTGTGATGTGATATTCTTCTGAGATAAGTCATATGGGCTAGGTCGTCTTGATTATGAGATTTTAGAATCCTCTAGGGTCATGCTAGCAGGCTTAGTGAGGACATATAGTCAGATTATGGTCGTATTTCTCGGGTGTGGGAATTTAAGATTTTCGCTGCCAAGCATGCGGCAATGCGAAAATTTTAAATACCATAATTCTAGAGGTATGTACCATAGTCAAGGACTCTGTGATTATCGTAGCCTTGCTCACTGGCATGACGGAGATTCTGAGTATCATGATTTTGGACAGACGTATACGTTTATCGAATTGCATGATTTTTCTGTGGTTACTTTGTTTTAATTTTTGAGGATGATTCCTTTAAGGTGGATAGACTTGTAGCACCTAGTTTCTATTTGAGTATAATTTTAAAATGCTATAATTTTAGTCATTTAATTAATGTCATTTAATTCATGCTTTGATTTTGAAGATTTTAATCATTTTAAATTTTTAATCCATGACTTGTGATTTTGATGTTTTACTAGTGAAACCCTAGGGACTGTTTGACCTGGAGTCTAACCATGTGATTAGGATACTTTCAGTGTTATTTCTGGCCCAAGGGTATTTTGGTCATTGGACCTCTTTGATTTATTTTGATATTTTGCATTGGTGATTGTTTAGTTTTAATTTCGAGGACGAATTTTTTTTAAGGTGGATAGATTTGTCACCCCCAGTTTTCAGAAACAGGGGTATTTTTGTCATTTTGCATTTTTGAATATTATTTAAATTTATTTTATTATTTATGATATTATTTTGGGGTTGAAATTTATTTTATTATTTATGATATTGTTTTGGGGTTATTTGAGTCGGGTTCGAATTTCAACTCAATCCGACTTGAAACGGGGACCCGGGGGGGTAGTTTGACTCTAGTGGGACCCACACACTAGTTAGACATGGCCCACATGATATTAATTTTAGTCCACATGATATTAATTTTAGTTAGTAGTTAGACTAATTATTTATGGATATGTTTAGTTTAATTAGAGACTTAAAACTAGACTAATTTGACCTCAACCTTTAACCCATTCTTAATTTAAATCAAATAGATTAGTGGAGGGTATTTTGGACAATCAAAATGGGGTCACCTCACCCTTTTTGGGCAGCCACCTATGGGGGGATAAGGAGTGAGTCACCATCTCTTCCATTTCATTTTATACATCCATTTTCTCTCTATTGTTCTTCTCCAAATTTCTAGAGAATAACTCCATTGATTTCATCTCCAAATCCACCATTTCTTCCACCAAATATTCTTCTCTTCTCCTCTACTCCATAGTTAGAGAGTGCTAGCCATGTTTGGGAGAATTCGGAGCTCGTTCGTGTCCTTTTGGAATCTCTACGTGTCGGTGTCGTGTCGGAAGGATTTTCCTTTGAATCTCTCTTCCGGAAGGTATAATCTCTCCTCTAATCCATCCCTACATGTATATAGGAATATTTTGAACCCATAGGAATGACCCCCATGGTTGTATCTCCATTTGTGTCCATTTCGTGTCCATTTGGAGGTCATAGGAGTGTCCTTTGTGTTGTGGTTGTGTCCTAGTGAGAAAAATCCCTATTTTGGACACTTGTATATATATATATTGTAGGAATGATTAATGAGTATTTTAATCTCAGATTTATAATTTTAGAGAGTTGTTTCTAATGTGTTCTTTATGGTATCATATTGTATCATATTCATTTTATATTTAGATTAGTGTGTCTCTTTATATATATATATATATATATATATATATATATATATAACTAGTGTCTATATATATATATATATATATATATATATATATATATATATATATAGGTGTGTGTGGATTGTGCATATATATTTATTTGTGTGTGCGGTTAGATGGTTAGAGAGTGAGAGAATGAGCAGGAAAGCAGCAGGAAAAAGTAGTAAGTAGTAAGCAATAAGCAGTAAGCAGGAAAAAGCAGTAAGCAGAAGCAGTGCAGGATGGTTTTTTGTGATTTTTGTGGTCTCGAAACATCCCCTTTTGACCCACGTTAGTCCCAAATACCTACCCACACTTGTCAACACAATTAGTACTATGAAACCCCTAAGTTATAGAGTGTTTTTAGTGTGTTAGGTGGTTAGTAGGGTAGTGTTTATAGTGGTAAATAATAAGGTTTGTCAATGTTAGAAAGTATGCCATGTTATGTTATCTTGAGGGTAGTGGTAGATGTTTGAGTTAGTTTTTGAGAAGTTATTTTAGAAGTAGCATTCTAATTTAGATGGGAGTTAGATAGATGATGTTTGTGAGGGAGTGTGAGTGTGGTTTAGAAGAATGGTTTATGTTAGATGTGGTATCTTGATATCTCAAGATTACCTTAAGGTAATGTGTAGGAGAGTAACATATTAGAAAAAATAGTTTTGATGCCCAAGAAGCCTAGATTTCTTGGTTGGTAAACCCTAGATAGGATAGTATCTAGCTACCCTAAGGAGCCTAGGCTAGTATCTTGAGTATTAGCGGGGTTTCCTTTGTAATGGGCAATGTATCGGGATTACCTTGGTAAGGATAAATGTAGGTAATAGGGTATAGTTAAAATATTGAGTTTAACTTCTAAGATATAGTTAGAATTAGGTTCTCTTGGTTGGTAATGGTTAGGATTAGTGTCCTTAGACTAGTTTTGACCTCGGTTGACCATTTTGATCAAAAGTCAACAAAGGTCAACCGAAAGTCAAACTTAGCCTATTAGTGACTAGAATTGACCGAAACCAAACCAGAGTTGACCAGTTGACTAAAAGTCAACAGTTAGTCAACATTTGACTAGTTTGACCTAGGGCTGACCCAGGGTTGACTAGAGTTGACCAGAGTTGACCAGGGTTGACCAGTTGACCAAAAGTCAACTATAAGTCAACCTTTGACCCCGTTTGACCTAGTTTGACTTGGATTGACTCCCAGTGACTTGGTATGACCTAGTATGAACCAGTACGATCTAGTATGACTCAGTTTGACCTAGATTGACCTAGTTTTGACTTAGGCTTGCACACATGACTTAAATCAGTTTCCTTTTTCAGTATAAAACCCTGTTTGACTCATAGTACCTTATTTTAGGTCTATGATTACTCTGAGTGTCTGTTCACCTTATCAGCTCAGGACCACAGGTGAGTACATTCACTGATAGTTTTCATTGTCTTGATATCTGCTATATCCGATTCAGTTGTAGTGTCTTACTTGATTTCCAGATACGATATTTTACGGACTAGTATATGTCGGATCATGTCATGAGATGTTGTTCCCGGATTACTTGTTATTTGGTACATGACTCGATTTGTTACTTGTACTTGTATAGACATGGACTTGGGAGTGGGCTGATCACCTATTTTTGAATTCCGTGTCATGACATGTTATGTCCGGATCCTTTATACTATTCGGGGATGGGGAGTTATTAGTGGTTGTGTGATCAAAATACCCACTTGTTCTTCACACTTGTACTCGATACTTGTCCACAGCTACTTGTTCACAACTTTCCATGGTGACCGCCTTATCTTCACACTTATTGTTTCACACTTGTTATTTGTTCGTAGTCGGTCAGATGGAAAGCCTAAACATGTTTTTCCCAAGCCGATCACATAACGCACTAGTAATTTAAGGCACCTTTTATATTTATTATCGGGGAGGCTAAGTTCTGTTCGGGAGAAGGGTTACAACCCCGGTCCTTGTTTGGTTAAGGGTTGTAACTCAGCTTCCGAATAGTCCCCAAGTCGCCCTATATATATACATATTGTCATCCCACTACAACAAAAATTCCTGTTAATAACGCTCTATAAGTCGTATTGATGACGCCTGATACCTAAGCGTTATCAAAGTTCGAAATATCTTTTTTTTATGACGGTTTGGGCTAATTCTGGGCTTTTTATAACGTTTATAAAACAAAGCGTCATTAATATTTTAGAGCGGTGGCAAACTTGTAATATTTTGCAAACTTATTAATATGTTCATACCATTCGTCGCCTCTCTCCTCAACAGACTTCAACTCTCTTTCTTCCTTTCTCCATCCAAAAAAAAATTAGGGTTAGGGTTTTGAGAAGAGAAGGATGAAGAAATCGTGTCCGAGCAGAAATTACTGCGAGCTCTGCGTAGAAGAAGCCTCCCTCTACTGTGAGCTCTGCGGAGAAGAAGCCTCCCTCTACTGCGACGCCGACTCCGCCTTCCTCTGCTTCCGGTGCGACCGTCGCGTCTACGCCGCCAAGATGGACCCTCCAGCCGTGAGGCACGGAGCTCGACTTCTCCTTCGCGAGGCTCACGCCGCCGAGATGGATCCTTCCGTCGTCTCTCTACTGGCCCCCCTCGACCACGGCTTCTCCTCCGCGGTGGACACCGTGCTGTGGGCCGCGGTCACCGCTCTCGAGTCCGTAGCCTTGGTTTCCATGCTCTGCTGCTTCTTCCTCTTCTGCGGCTGCAACCTGTGAGTGATCCTCCGCCCCATGGTCAGTCCACTTCATTTTGGTTGTTTGGGTTTTGTTGGCGTGCTGCTGCGACGATGGTGCGTTTCAAGTGTTTGATTAATTGATTGTATAGTTGTGAACTTGTATGTTGTTGTCGAGTAGGCAGCAGTAGGCACCGCTGCTTTTGGGGACTTAAATGATCATCTGAATCTTGGATTTCCACATAAATTTTCATTTCTAGTTTTGTGCGTGCAAGTGCTATGATCACCCTACTATATTTAAAAGAAGAATTACGGTCAACACAGTTTTTGCAGTAGTAAAAATTCTGATAGTCTATATATTAAAAAATTATGATAGTCTATATATTAAAAAAATTCTGACAAGTGTAAAACTGTCAAAATTCTGACAATTAGGTGGATATTCAGAATTACTAAAATTTTGATAGTCCGAACGGTCAAAGTTTTAGATAATTCTAAAATAACAATAACTACAAAATTTTTTAGCAAGACTGTAATTTGTTTTTGGCACATGACTGTAAAAAATGTAATGTGGTCTTAACATTAATCTAAAGTTTATGTGGTGGTTTCTAAAGTATTCCTTACGGAAGAAAATTTGTTGGTCATCTTTTCATATTCTTCGGTTTGAAAATAAGAACCATTTGGTCACTGATATGGCACGTAGGCAATAGAACATAATTTTTGTTTTTAGCTCCATAAATGACTCTGATGAGAGAAAAAGACTCCGATGATGATGATGATGATGATGATGATATCAAATATTAAGGTCACGTTTGGTTTGTAGAATTGGAGTCTTGGAAAAGAAATTGGTATTATTACGGTTACTTTGCAAATATTGATAACCTGCAACTTTGTAGATTACCAAATTCTATACTTGGTTTAGGTGGAATGATTCATTGGAGCTGATGTACTCCAGAGATTGAAAATCTTTTTTTTTCCTTTATTGTTGTTATATAGAAGAAAGTAGTTTGAGTATCCCTTTCTGCACTGTTGTACTAGAAATGTTTTGTACATAATAAATGAGCTTTTACAGGAATACTGAGAAGGAATTTTGAAACTAATATGGCCATTATGCTTATAATTATGTTTTTTAGACGAAGAAGAGTAACTTCTATTCATCAGCAATGCACAATGAATAAGGCAATTTTTTACTTTCTTCGGATACTTTTACTCCCTTTCGGATATTGGATTAATCTCCACTTATTCTTTATATATCTTAGACATGAAATTATCTTTTAATGTTCATTTTATTTCAAGTGGCATTGTTGTGGAATCACTCTAGAGCTTTAAATTTCTACAAATGACCCTTCATTTCTCTGTTGCAACTTACACCAACCTATCATTTTATTAGTGAAACCTATCATTTTATTCGTTCAAGGGAACTTGTTATTTTATTGGTTCACGGGAACTTGTTAGAAGCAAACATTTTAAACTGTCATGTTGTGAACCATCATTAAGGACATCTAAACAACATCTTCGGCCAGTTGGAGCATTTGTTGTTTCCTCAGAGTATGTTGCACAGACATGACGTGTTGCATACAAAGTGACATAGATTCGGCACCTATTTTGGTGCACCATAGTATATTCTTTTTGTTTTTTTACGAAATGGTTGATGCCTGCAGGGTCGACTAAGTGACTGCTGGTTTTTGAGTGCTGTTGCTGTCCTAACAGATGTTTCTCGAATATCAGAAGTAATAATCACACCAAAGTACAATGACGAGGGGATTTATACTGTTCGCTTTTGTATTCAGGTACTCATCTTCATTCTATAAGTCTTAGTGATGAACTATTTTACTCAAATTGGATACAATTTTGTTCTAGTAGCAAGCATTAGATCAACTTTCTGGTTGCTTTCTTTTTATATACCATTAATCAAGAATCCTTCATATCCCTTCTTTCTTAGACAAGAGTGATACTTATCTTGTCTAGACCCATGATAATGTATCTCATTGCATTGGTTAAATATTCAAGTCTCTGTGACAGCCTGCTTCTTATTTTTAATGCTGCCTCCAAAAAATTAAGGCATCATGTAGTTGATAAGCAGTTACTATTTTTGAGCATTCAAGTCTTTCATTTCTTTAAAGTATTTTATCTTTCTAGTTTTTCTTTTATTAATAATAGGTGGACATATGGTACTTAAAAAGTAGATTATGAACATGGGTTGGACATTAGACTGCTAGAGGTAATTTACTTTGCAAGAAAAGTCCAATGAGCGAGATTGATTTTGTATATTTTTTCCTCTCTACTTCAGGCCAGATTGTTTGAAGTTTATTGTCATTAATATCTTATGGAGTTTTGGTTTCTCATTAGCTTATGGACCTTGATATTCGTAATTATTTTATAGTTGCAGGATCATATTATCTAGTGTCTCTATTTCTTGAAGGGTTGTATTTTCCAGTTATTTTCTTCCTCTCTTCTTGAGTTCTTCTTTTAATTTAGTTTTATTTTCTTTGCTGGTCGAACTTGTTTCTTAACTGACAGGCTTCCTTACCCATAGGCCATATCGACGCCAATGTAAGAAAGTATGTAGCAACTTTCGATGGAGTACGGAACTGACTCACTTTCTGCTACCATTCCTTATAACAGATCAAGCAAAGCTGAGTTTGAAGATGGGTAGAACTTTCAGGAATTGGATGCATTTCAAGCTGCAGCTAGGGTACATTCTGTATTTGGATAGCAAAAGAGAGATTTATTCCTATTTTTGGGTACATTCTGTATTTGGATATTCAATGTAATGAAGATGTTGATATGTACTCTATTTTGAGAAATGTAATAAAGATGGTGATATATATTGTTAAGTTTTTGGAATGTAATATATACTGTGCAGTATAAAGCATTATAAATATACTAATTTGAATAGTATAAAGTGTTATAAATGTGCTGCATTGAGCCTATACATATTATCTATTCATGACGTTTTAAAATTATTCTGAATTGTGCATTTTATATTAACTATTCATAACGCTTTTATAGAAACTATTCAAGACGGTTATTTTATGACGCTTTTAAAAAACATTTATAACACCCGTTTTCATAACGGTTGCTGTGAAAAAAAAAGCGTCATGGTTCGTCATTAATGACGCTTTTTAGCCATCATTAAAATGGTTTTTTGTTGTAGTGTCCTTTTCAGTACTCACATCTTGATATATATATTTCCTGTTGATTTGTCTTGTATTTGTCACGCCCCAGAACCAGAATACTGGAGAGCGGGGGCAGACATAGCCAGCTACGTATATGAAATGGATTGCATCTCGCTATACGGTCACGGCTGTCTAGATACATGAGGGTTTAACTACAAGCCAACAGTCTCTTAAGGTCATGAACAAGCCTATTGTCTCAATCACAAGCAAGTAAGTAAAAGTTACAAGATATATGATCATTAAATATACAATAATAAGGCGTCCCAAATATTACATATTCAGCTGATCATGAAGCTAGTCGTTACAAAATGTTAGGACTAGCAAGAGTTAGTCATACATGATCAACCCTAGGATCTGTTAATCATGTTACAGCCTGTAGGCAGACAGTAAGTAAATTATAATCGAGCTAAACAGGTGCTCGTCGGCTAAACGCCTCAAAAGAATATTTTTACAATAGAGTGGGAGATCAAGAATAAACCCACTCGTTGCCAGGGTTCCATCTAGTGGCCACCATCTGGCTGGAAGTTCAGTAGATCCTTTGGAGCTGCTCCGAAATCTAGCCATACAAAACCAGCTGGGTCAGACCCCAGAAAGAGCAAGTGCCGCAAAGGAAGCTTCACTTAGGAACTAAAACCAGCAATTAGCACAATAGTAATAAAGTAGTAAATAAGACAGGGTTAAGAAAAGCATCACAGGGTGATATACGATGAGATAACCATGGAACTATTCAGATAGCCATGTTACAACCCGTAAACCAAACAAGGACCGGGGTTGTAACCCTTCGTCTGAACCGAACTTGGGATTCTCACCAATTACCGGTAAGATAAACACAGGCATTCCGGTCATGCAGTAATCTGGAACAGAATCAGGACAAGACTAGACTGGTTAGACTCCATCCAATTATTTCACGGCCAAGCAAGAATTACGGCTTGATACTTTAACTAACTAGGGTTATCACAGGCCTAGTTACTAGCAAGATGCAGTGAGATTATTCCACAGCCACAAGCCCTGCAGACCATCCAGGTTACCCGGGTTGAAAGATTAGGGTTGAATTCAGGTGGGTACATCGTCCAGGAAACGCATGTACCGTTAGGTAGCTTGAAGGGTGCAACACATGACAGTGTGCTGGAAATGTGCCCTACTCGACGGCAGGCTACAGATCCCAAGGCGCGCCCAGGTAACGGGATTACCTGTAGCTGGGAGATCTCTTTATGACTAATGTATTAATCTAGTTATTAGCCTTAGTCCATTTTAGTAGGTACTCCTGACCGTGGTACTCAGGAGTCCCCTCCTAGACATGATGCAAGACAGGACTGGATTATTTGTACAAGCACAATCACGCACGGTATCCAGGATTAATTATACAGGTCATGTCATGTCAGGTAGCCGTCGCAATAGCTTATCAAGATATATCATGTCAGGTTATCATGTCAAGTTTACTGGTCAAGAGTGCGCCACGACGGGCCACTATCAGGTCGTGCTAGTTCCCTGCCACACCATGTTATGTACAATTGGCATTTCAATCGTGTCAATCAAATCGTGATTTATCAAGTTCAGGACAAAAGGCGTAAGGATATAAAATGGGCGTAAAATACCATAGGAGTTCCAAGGCATGGGCAAAAATAATAATAAAACAACAGTACAGAGCTATAGGAGAGTCATGCGGTTCAGGAATATACGGGCAAGAATAATCTCATGCGGCTGGGAGGAGAACAGCCCATGCGGCTGAATAGGGTCAGGCGCATGCGGCTGATAAAGGAAAGCCTATGCGGCTAAGGATATCAGTCTTCATGCGGCCAGCGGGATAAGAGGGCGCATGCGACCATGCGGCTGAGATGAATTGGGTCCATGTGGCTGAGACAAGAGCGGAGCCATGCGGCTGAAATGAATTGGGTCCATACGGCCAAGAAGAAATAGGCTTATGCGGCTAGGAGATGAAAGGGGTGCATGCGGCTCAGTCAGAGCATTCATGCGGCTGGGAAGAAGCGGGGTCCCATGCGGCCAGCGGGGAGGGCGCATGCGGCTAAGGGTAGCATCTCATACGGCTGGGAATGAGCGAGTTATGCGGCTAGATGAGTTCGACCCTCATGCGGCTCAAGAACTTCCAGTCATGCGGCTGAATAGAACACTTGCCGCATGAAATATTCATGCGGTCAAGTCAAGCTCAGTTCATCTTCTCCAAAATTCTGAGAAGAAGAACACCATGAGAGCCAAGTTCTCAAGCTCCATAACTCCATCATCCG
Organism: Iris pallida; assembly: GCA_029216955.1. Taxonomy (NCBI): domain Eukaryota; kingdom Viridiplantae; phylum Streptophyta; class Magnoliopsida; order Asparagales; family Iridaceae; genus Iris; species Iris pallida. The sequence goes on from JANAVB010040620.1 coordinate 3,778,906, forward strand.
GAGCCCAAATCCTAACTTCCATTGGTCAAAATGGGGTAGAACGAAAGCCTCTACAACATGGAACCATAAAAACTCAGAAATAACAAGATTAAGTAGATCAAAACCCAAGAAATCCGAAAATATAATAGACTTAGATCTACAAGAATCTAGCCATGGAAAGTGAAAATGCCAAGTACTAAAGTAAGTTAAAATGCTGTAATGAAGAGAATGAAGCAATAAAATTTGGAGTTCCTCCATGAAGCAAGTTGCACTTGCCTAGACCTCTCTCTCTCTCTGGTAGGTGAAGAAGTGAATGGAAGAAGAGTAATGAAGAGAGAGAAGGAAGAATGGTTAATAAATGGTAGTGGTGGTGGTAGGTAGGGGGTTCATCCTTGGTTCATAATGAACCAATAGCAATCCCAAACTGAACCAAGCCAACCCGAACCAAGCCAACCCGAACCAAGCATAACCCAAGCCAGGATGGAATCTAAGCAAGGAAAATCATGCAATACAAGAATAAAATACGTACACGTATTCCAAAATACGTAATACGAACCACAGGCATTACAACTCTACCCACCTTAAAAGAATTCCGTCCTCGGAATTTAATCATGAGGCTAGAGGAGCAATGACAAGCTATACTAATCGCATGCAAGCTATAACTAGGCAGACAATCACTCATTCAAGAAAGGAATCGAAGACATGAGATATAAGGAAGACATTATACCTTACGAGTCAAACAGATCGGGATATCGCGATCGGATATCATCCTCACGCTCCCACGTTGACTCACCCAAAGAGTGATGACCCCAAGCAACTCGGACTAACTTGATAGTCTTGTTCTTGAGTATCTTCTCTCTCCGGTCCAATATAGACATGGGCCTCTCCTCATACGAAAGGTTGGTACCAATAACCAATTCCGAATGATCCAGGACGTGGCTCGGGTCTGGAATATACCGTCGTAATTGGGATACATGGAACACGTCATGCACCTCGCTTAACGACGGCGGAAGAGCGAGACGATAGGATACATCTCCTACTCGCTCGAGGATGTCGAACGGTCCTATATACCTAGGACTAAGCTTTCCCCGTACGCCGAAACGAATGACGCCACGGTTAGGCAAAATCCTCAGGAATACATCATCGTCGACCGAAAAATCGAGAGGACGCCGATGAGAATCGGCCCAATGACGCTGGCGATCTTGGGCAACTCGAAGGTGATCTCGGACTATCCTGAGCACCTCGACTGTCTGGGCAATCATTTCTGGACCGAGCATCTGCCTCTCTCCAACATCATCCCAGGCTAACAGAGATCTGCACTTCCTGCCATAAAGTACCTCGAAAGGTGCCATCTGGATACTGGCCTAGAAACTGTTGTTGTACGAGAATTCTACCAGGTGTAAGTGATCTTCCCATGAACCATCGAAGTCAAGTGTACAGGACCGCAACATGTCTTCAAGAGTCTGGATTGTACGCTCCGACTGACCATCTGTCTGCGGATGATATGCTGAACTGAACTGGAGATGAGTTCCCAAAATCTCCTGCAGGCTATGCCAAAAGTGCGACGTGAATCTTGAATATCGGTCCGAAGTGATACTGACTGGCACTCCGTGCAACCTGACAATCTGCCTGAGGTACATCTCTGCTAACTGAGCTGTCGACTGACCAACTCTGAACGGGAGGAAGTGAGCTACCTTCGTGAGCCGGTCAACTATAACCCAAATAGCATCTCGACCAGCTGGGGATCTAGGTAATCCAGTCACAAAATCCATGGTCACATGTTACCACTTCCATTCTGGAATCGGCAAGGACTGAAGAAGTCCTGCGGGCCTCTGATGTTCAGCCTTAACTTGTTGGCAGACCAAACAATGAGAGACAAACCGGGCTATCTCCCTCTTCATGCCATTCCACCAAAAGTGTTGACGGATATCGCGGTACATCTTCGTACTACCCCGATGAATAGAATACTGAGAACTGTGAGCCTCTGCCATGATTTCCTGTCTGATATCTCCACTGGGTACACAAAGACGCTTACCATGCCTAAGTGTACCGTCTTCATGAATGCATAACTCTGGTCTTCGTCCTGCCTCACACTCTTCTCTGAGTCGCTGAAGCTTGGAATCTGTCGACTGCGCCATCCGGATCCTCTCGACTATATTGGACTGAACTTGCATACTGGCCATCAATGCCACACTGGAAGGGAGAACAACCGTAATACCCATCTTCTGAAGATCTGCTAACAGCTCTGGTTGCGCTGTTAGGAAATATACTCCGGCTTTCCTGCTCAATGCATCTGCAACAACGTTGGCCTTCCCAGGATGATACTACAAGTTCACATCATAATCCACAAGTAGCTCCAGCCATCTCCTCTGACGCATGTTAAGATCCTTTTGGGTGAAAACATACTTCAGGCTCTTGTGGTCGGTAAAAATCTTCACCCTATCTCCGTACAAGTAGTGCCTCCACAACTTAAGTGCAAACACTACTGCTGCCAGCTCCAAGTCATGGGTTGGGTAATTCCTCTCATGATCACGAAGTTGCCGTGAACCATAAGCTATTACCTTCCCATGCTGCATCAGAACACATCCTAAACCTCTGTCCGAAGCATCATAATACACTGAGAATCCTCCGGCTCCATCTGGAAGTACAAGAATGGGAGCCGTCATCAAGCCTCGCTTCAACTTCTCAAAAGAATCCTGGTATTCTGTTGTCCAAGCAAACTGCGCATCCTTGCGGGTCAATTGGGTCAATGGCGCTAAAATCCGAGCAAAATCTGAAACAAACCGTCGGTAGTAGCCGGCCAATCTAAGAAAACTGCGAACTTCTGCGACTGTGCCTGGCACTGGCTACGACTCAATGGCCACAATCTTCTGGGGATCCACTTCTACTCCTCCTCTGGTAATGATATGACCCAAGTACGAAATGTGATCGAGCCAGAACTCGCATTTACTGAACTTGACATATAACTGGTATTCTCTGAGAATCTGGAGGACAATTTTGAGATGCTGCGCATGCTCCGCTTCACTCTTGCTGTAGACCAGGATGTCATCCAAGAACACGATCACAAACTGATCCAAGTAAGGCATGAAGATACGATTCATGAGGTCCATGAATACTGCCAGCGCATTGGTCGCTCCAAAAGGCATAACAAGGAACTCCCAATGCCCATATCTCGATCTAAAAGCTATCTTCGGGATGTCCTACTCTCTGACTCTGATCAGATGATATCCGGAGCGCAAGTCGATCTTCGAGAATACTGCTGTCCCTTTGAGCTGATCAAACAAGTCATCTATCTCCGGGAGAGGGTATCTGTTCTTGATTGTCACTGAGTTCAAGGTACGATAATCAACACATAACCTGGACGTACCACCCTTCTTTTTCATAAGAAGCATCGGGGCTCCCCAAGGCGATCCACTAGTACGAATGAATCCTTTGATTCTAAGCTCTTCAATCATCTTGTACAATACCTCCAACTCTGACGGCGCCATCCTGTAGACTCTCTCTGACACTGGGGCTGTCCCGGGAATCAAGTCTATGGTGAACTCGATCTTCCGTTCTGGCGGCATACCTGGAAGCTCTTCTGGAAAAACATCTAGAAAATCTTTGACTATCCGGGGCAACGGCACTGCTGCTACCGCCATCCGCAATACTGAAGGAGAAGGCTCAACTGCGCCTCAGAAAAAGGAAAACTCTGGCTCGCCTGGAATGCTAAAAACAATCCTACCAATATGGCAGTCTATTCTAGCATACTGGTTCCTCAACCAATCCATCCCTAGGACCACATCATAATCGGCCATCGGGAACTCTATCAATCTAGCGGGAAATTCCTTACCGCTAACTACGATCCGACACGTGGAAAATACCCTATCGACTCCCACAAGTCCGTTACCAGTAAGTATATTGAGCCTTACTGATAATGACTCGGGCTCCAATCCTATCCGTGTCGCAAATCATGCAGACATAAAAGAATGTGATGCACCAGAATCAAATAAAGCTAAAGCTGGAAAGGAGTTGACGAGAATAATACTTGCCACTACCTCTTCTGGTGCTAATCCTTCCTCCACGGTCATCACCATGGCCTGACCATGCCCTCAGGGTGCTGGTCCCCTCTGCTGAAATCCTTGCTGCCTATTCTGACTCAAGGCTTGGGCTTGAGTATGCTACTGGGGGTTCTGTTGCTGGAACATCTGGGACTGAGACAGCAAGGGCCTCGGCAATGGATACTGCTGCTGCTGGACCAGACCTGGTCCTCTCACCGAAGAGCTAGAAAGGTTGGACGATGATGAACCACCCCTATTCGGGCAGGATCCAACCCTATGGTCCGGTGCTCCACAAGCCAGGCACAATTCCTGCGCCCTGCGACATTCTGTCACCACATGGCCTGGCTTCCCACAATGAGAACATCCCACTGCAGAAGACTGCTTCTGCTTCTGCTTCTGCTGCTGCTGTTGAGGGTACGTCGGGGTAGAATGCTGAACCGACGTTACTGAGGCCGCTCGCCTCAGAGCTCCAATGGTCAAAGCCCTGGCTGGCGGGACTGGGGCTGAAGACTGATTCATCTGGCCGTAGGATCTCTTCCGACCTCCGGCCCTATCCACAATCCTCTGGGAGGTATACTCATGCCTCCGAGCTGCTCTCAAGACTGCATCAAAAGTCTGATGCTCAAACTGCTCAACTGCCAACAAAATATCCAGGTGAAGCCCCTGCCGAAACTGCTGAGCTCTATCATACTCGGTTGCCACCAAGGTGGGAGCAAACCGACTAAGTCTCAAAAACTCGGCCGCATATCCATCGACCGTCCTGCCCATCTGCTTCAGATTGGTGAACCTCGTCTGTAGATCGTACCGAGCTACAGCATCGAAATACTTGGTCTGGAATCTCTCCCTGAATACCGCCCAAGCAATGGGTGCTGCTAATCCAACGGCCTGAGCCGCCCACCAGCTGCAGGCAAGATCTAGCAACTGCAGGTGCACCACGGCTACCTTCTCGTTCTCTGGGGTCATGGCTGCTTCTAGAATCACCTCTGTGTCCTGAAGCCAAGCATCTGCAGCGATAGCATCTTCACTACCGTCGAAGAATGGAGGGTTCAAGCACTTGAAGCTGTTGGCCACGCTGTTACCCTGATGACCTCCTCTGGTCAAAGCATCCGTCACTGCCTGGTGCAAGACATCTCCACGCCAGTCTTGGAAAGCTATCAAGGTCATGACGAGACCTACCAAAGTGCCGTCATCAGGTTCTACAGGCTGGACTGGCTGGACCGGTGGCTCTGCGCCAGAAGGCACGACTCTGGAGGCTACTCTGGAATGCTGGGCTTGATCCCCGGGTTGCTGCTGATCCACGGGAAGTGCTCCGTCTTGCCGATCGGCAGGTCCCGGAACAATGCTGCTGAAGAAGACGACATGGGGAACAATAAGGAAGGACCAAGATAGATCAACGATACAAGCATATGATCAGGACAAGAATCCAGGGATCTAGAAGATAAGAGCAGAGATCAAGGGCGAATACTGATTGAGACATCTATTCGGTAAACCCTCACATATCTTGATTTACAAGACCTGTATGGGCCACCACTTAAACCATGTCACGCCCCAGAAACAGAATACTGGAGAGCGGGGGCAGACATAGCCAGCTACGTATATGAAATAGATTCTATCTCGCTATACGGTCACGACTGTCTAGATACATGAGGGTTTAACTACAAGCCAACAGTCTCTTAAGGTCATGAACAAGCCTATTGTCTCAATCACAAGCAAGTAAGTAAAAGTTACAAGATGTATGATCATTAAATATACAATAATAAGGCATCCCAAATATTACATATTCAGCTGATCATGAAGCTAGTCGTTACAAAATGTTAGGACTAGCAAGAGTTAGTCATACATGATCAACCCTAGGATCTGTTAATCATGTTACAGCCCGTAGGCAGACAGTAAGTAAATTGCAATCAAGCTAAACAGGTGCTCGTCGGCTAAACGCCTCAAAAGAATATTTTTACAATAGAGTGGGAGATCAAGAATAAACCCACTCGTTGTCAGGGTTCCGTCTAGTGGCCACCATCTGGCTGGAAGGTCGGTAGATCCTCTGGAGCTGCTCCGAAATCTGGCCATACAAAACCAGCTGGGTTAGACCCCAGAAAGAGCAAGTGCCACAAAGGAAGCTTTACTTAGGAACTAAAACCAGCAATTATCACAATAGTAATAAAGTAGTAAATACGACAGGGTTAAGAAAAGCATCACAGGGTGATATACGATGAGATAACCATAGAACTATTCAGATTGCCAGGTTACAACCCGTAAACCAAACAAGGACCGGGGTTGTAACCCTTCGTCTGAACCGAACTTGGAATTCTCACCATTTATCGGTAAGATAAATACAGGCATTTCGGTCATGCAGTAATCTGGAACAGAATCAAGACAAGACTAGACTGGTTAGACTCCATCCAATCATTTCACGGCCAAGCAAGAATTACGGCTTGATACTTTAACTAACTAGGGTTATCACAGGCCTAGTTACTAACAAGATGCAGTAAGATTATTCCACAGCCATAAGCCCTGCAGACCATCCAGGTTACCCGGGTTGAAAGATTAGGGTTGAATTCAGGTGGGTACATCGTCCAGGAAATGCATGTACCCTTAGGTAGCTTGAAGGGTGCAACACATGACAGTGTGCTGGAAATGTGCCCTACTCGACGGTAGGCTACAGATCCCAAGGCGCGCCCAGGTAACGGGATTGCCTGTAGCTGGGAGATCTCTTTATGACTAATGTATTAATCTAGTTATTAGCCTTAGTCCATTTTAGTAGGTAATCCTGACCGTGGTCCTCAGGAGTCCCCTCCTAGACATGATGCAAGATAGGACTGGATTATTTGTACAAGCACAATCGCCCATGGTGCCCAGGATTAATTATACAGGTCATGTCATGTCAGGTAGCCGTCGCAATAGCTTATCAAGGTATATCATGTCAGGTTATCATGTCAAGTTCACTGGTCAGGAGTGCGCCACGACGGGCCACTATCACGTCGTGCTAGTTCCTTGCCACCCTATGTCATGTACAATTGTCATTTCAATCATGTCAATCAAATCGTGATTTATCAAGTTCAGGACAAAAGACGTAAGGATATAAAATAGGCGTAAAATACCATAGGAGTTCCAAGGCATGGGCAAAAATAATAATAAAACAACAGTACAGAGCTATAGGAGAGTCATACGGTTCAGGAATATGCGGCCAGGAATAATCTCATGCGGCTGGGAGGAGAACAGCCCATGCGGCTGAATAGGGTCAGGCGCATGCGGCTGATAAAGGAAAGCCTATGCGGCTAAGGATATCAGTCCTCATGCGGCCAGCGGGATAAGAGGACGCATGCGACCATACGGCTGAGATGAATTGGGTCCATGCGACTGAGACAAGAGCGGAGCCATACGGCTGAAATGAATTGGGTCCAAGCGGGCAAGAAGAAATAGGCTTATGCGGCTAGGAGATGAAGGGGGTGCATGCAGCTCAGTTAGAGCATTCATGTGGCTGGAAAGAAGCGGGGTCCCATGCGGCCAGCGGGGAGGGCACATGCGGCTAAGGGTAGCGTCTCATGCGGCTGGGAATGAGCGAGTAATGCGGCTAGATGAGTTCGACCCTCATGCGGCTCAAGAACTTTCAGTCATGCGGCTGAATAGAACACTTGCCGCATGAAATATTCATGCGGTCAAGTCAAGCTCAGTTTATCTTCTCCAAAATTCTAAGAAGAAGAACACCATGAGAGCCAAGTTCTCAAGCTCCAAAACTCCATCATCCGGAGCCCAAATCTGAACTTCCATAGGTCAAAATGGGATAGAACGAAAGCCTCTACAACATGGAACCATAAAAACTCAGAAATAACAAGATTAAGTAGATCAAAACCCAAGAAATTCAAAAATATAATAGACTTAGATCTACAAGAATCTAGCCAAGGAAAGTGAAAATGCCAAGTACTAAAGTAAGTTAAAATGCTGTAAGGAATAGAATAAAGCAATAAAATTTAGAGTTCCTTCATGAAGCAAGTTGCACTTGCCTAGACCTCTCTCTCTCTCTCTGGTAGATGAAGAAGTGAATGGAAGAAGAGTAATGAAGAGAGAGAAGGAAGAATGGTTAATAAATGGTAGTGGTGGTAGTAGGTAGGGGGTTCACCCTTGGTTCATAATGAACCAATAGCAATCCCAAACCGAACCAAGCCAACCCGAACCAAGCATAACCTAAGCCATGATGGAAACTAAGCAAAATACAAGAATAAAATACGTACTCGTATTCCAAAATACGTAATACGAACCACATGCATTACAGTATTTCATTATACTGTCTCTTATAGAATTTGTTAATTCATATGGAACTGCTGTTGGTGTTTGTACTTGCTCGTTTTTATGACAGGATACCGTTGACATATTACAGATGATTCTGAAGCAGATTGCCCGACCTATTATGGGGTCGAGTCTGATGGAGTAGACCCGGACTGTGGCTTATTAGTAGAGCCACTAGACTTTGCTCACCCTGAGTAGTATAGCTAGTTAGGTTTGCCTGGCCTGCGAGCCAGCTAGCACTTTCAGTTTGTAGTAGTTATATATATTTTCTGTGACTCTGGGTCGTTTGTGTATAGCTCTGGACTTGTGTGGATCTTGGACTCATTTTTTGCTTTTATCTATCATATTTCCTTTCCATGCTATCTACCTTAGTTTTGTATTTGTGATTGAGACTGTATTGCTATGTCACCTCCATTCGGAGAGTATATACTGTACAGGTACCTTTATCTGTTTTAGTCGTAGTATTTACAGATCCTATATACAGTAGTCTACCACCGATTCTGTGGCGTAGGCTGGACGTAACCACGTGCTCGTGCCCTTCTTCAGGGTACGGGTCGTGACACATTGTGACCTAACCACCACCCTCTTGCTGTCCATGGAGGTAGAGTACTGATTTGGGGATCATATTGTGCTCGAGCTACTGTAACATAGACTGCACTTTTACAGTTTTTGGAGCTTGAGACACCCATTGGTAAATCCCTCTTCTCCATTTAAACTACTAATTTATCATCATGGATACATAGTCCTAGGTCCCCTCTAGCCTCGGGTAGGAGCTGACCCCAACTTGTGTCGGGTACGTGTCCGTATCAGACACGTATCAATAGGATTACCTAGGTGTTCGACCTAATGCCTCAATAGGTTTTCCTTTACTATTTTCTAATTGTGTTTGAATAGATATTTGAGTTTTTGTGTCGCTTACACGATTCTAATATTCTGAACACGTTTTCATGTTGTGTCGTGTCAGATCTGGACACGTACACGCGGTCGTGCACGCGCGCGCGGGCAAGGAGCTTGCCCTGCTGTTCGGGTGGCACTGCTCTGTGCACACAGCGTTTTGACCCACGAGACTTGACACATGTGTCATTCTCATGACTGACACGAGAACCCCAGGCTGACACGAACCCTTGTGTCGTGTCGGACACGGATTCGTGCCTGCACTGTTCGTGCACTGTGCGGTTCTGTACACAGTATTTGTGTTCTTGTGATTAATTCGTTTAAATGCTTTTAAATTGAGTTTTAATTGATTAATTAGATCCTATATGTGTTGTATAATTATATTAGATTAGTTACATTGTTTGGTTTGGGTTTAATGTGGAATAATTGGGTTCGAATGGGTTCGAACAGCATATAGCTGATACTTTCTCTGATACTTAGTTCCAGATTTTCCAAACCCTTTTAATTTCCTGTGTAATGTTGTTTCTCACTGTTTAGATATCCCCACATGTTACAATTCATGCTAGCTAAGTTTTTACATTCAATTATAGGCTTTTGGAATTTGAAATAGGATTTTGGATAGTGTGTTGGATTCAAAACTGTTAACTGAACTGAGATGTGTTCTATTAAAACTGAGATTGGTTCTTTAGATATCATCTTGAATTAATTTCCTTTCCTTATTGGATTGGCTATAAATCTGAGATTCACTCTCTTCTCAATGCAATGTTTGGTTCCTATAAATCTGAGAATGATATCTGAGACTGAAACTGGGATTGATTCCCTTCCTTTCAACCATAAACCTGAGATTTCCAGTTTTTTTTCCCATTGGTTAACTTAGCATTATTAACTGTTTGAATATGGGGTTGGACATTGTGATTAGATTCCAGTTTTTCCTATTTGTGAACTGTTGAACTAATTTCCTGTTTTACCTGGACTGTTCTTTGAACTGTTAGATGATTTTTGTGTTAATCAAATATATGGGACTGAACTGAAATGGTTCTAAAACCTGAAATTGATTTCCATTTCTTTCTTTATTTCAATCCTGAGTTGATTCTATTTTCTGAAAAATTGATTGAATGTTAAATTGTCATGATTAATTCCTATACATCATGTCAGTTCACTATTAGTTAATTCTGGATTCGATTCCAGTTTAGACTGAAACTAGATATTGACTAACATGTTTAATTCATGAACCCATGTACTAGATTACTGAAGTTAAGTAAATCCCTATTAAACCATTGTTGTTCTTTTTTATTTCAATTAGAGGTTAAATCATGTGGTTGCTACTATTATATTAGTTGACATGTTTAGGTTGTGAGAATTCATTCTCTTGTGTTGAATTTATAAAGAGTGCTCGAATTCATTGGGATTGCAATGCTTTTGATACACTATTTTCTTATTCCTAAATTTCAGAGATCAATACACACACAACCAACATTCCTGAGTTTTGAATTCACATGTTTTCCTGAAGTTTAATTCCTATTTTTTTAGACTGATTTGAATGATTAAATTAGCCATGTCATTTCATTTCATAGTGATAGCTAACTGCCACTACCTTATACTGTTTTGCAATTCCTGGAATTAGTTCACATGTAACTCCTATTTCCTAATTCCTAACTCCTATTTCCTGATTCCTATTGACACATTATGTTTGCACTGACATTGATTCCTGGAGATACTAAGTTTTACTGTCCATTCTATTTCTGAGAAATCCCTTTCATGTTCACACACACACCTACACATTTATGTTTTCTGCCACACTGTTTTCTCAGTGCACTGTTCCCTATCACATTCCCCCTTATTAGACCATGTTAGCTAATCTGGAACACCCAGGAACCCCCTGCCTTGTTCTGAAACCTGAGAACACACATGAATACACACTCATCTCTATAATTCCTGTAATATATGCATATAAATATATATATATATATATACATATATATATATATATATATATATATATATATATATATATTAATATAATGGTTAGATAGTTATTTATGAATATGTTGTTGTTGGCACACAACCCCCACCATTGCCTTTACTAAATTTCTGAAAGCTTGACCATGTATGTATACACACAGTTTACACCATGTATCACTCACTGATTTTCAGGATACTACATCACTGATTTTTCCTAACACATTGTATCACATACAGCCCTACACACTTTCCTGCCACTTGAATGATTCACACACATTTCCCTGGTTCCCTATCCCCTCTATATGCATGTGTATATATATATATATATATATATATATATATATATATATATATATATATATATATATATATATATCTAACCTATGTGATATGTGCATGTGTTTAAGTATTGTGAAATAAATATGGCAATTGCCTATTTACATAGCTCTCTCTAACTCTCTATATGTATATGGATGTATATTGTAGCCTTGCATGTTAAGTATAAATACATGTGTAATGAAGATGGGTTAGCTTTGTGCCATGTGTAGTGTAACTCCTAACTAGTGATGATTTCTCTTTTCATGTACACCTCCATGTTCACACACACACATAGCTTTACATGTTAGCTTCCTTTCTCTTATGTATAATATTGAATGTGATGGCTTGTGTTTGGTTTGTATAGCCTAGATGTGGTGTGTGCTTGCTAGAATAGCTGGTTAGGCTTAGTGAGACTTGTTTGGCTTAGGCTTGACCTAGTTTGACCAGTCTAGTTGACCGAGAGTAGACTTTGGTCTAGTTTGACCTAGACAGCATGCAGATGCATTGTACATTTCATATATCACCCTCTGTATACATCTTGACTTGTGTTGCTCTAACTAAGAGTCAGGTACCTTATCTCGGACAGTACATTTACTTCAGATATTCAGATACGAGGCGAGTACATTCTCTGATCATTTCATATCCTGCTTAGAATTATTTCCTGCATTAAATTACTTTACTTGATACTGTCACATTGGTCACACGGATTAGTACTATATGGATCCCTTCTTGAGATGTTATCCCTTCAGGGAGCATCGGGTACTCTATGTTCTGTGCGTTTTACTTACTTGGCGTATCATATGCTTCTTTGGTTCTTTGATCACTTGTGACATATACTCATATGATCACAGAGTCTTCTTTGAATCCATATCCCATTTATTGGGTCTATAAGAATCCCCATTTATGGGACTACTGTGTATCACCCTTTGGGGGCTTATCACCCTTTGGGGGCATATCACCCTTTGGGGGCTTATCACCCTTTAGGGGCTTATCACCCTTTGGGGGCATATCACCCTTTGGGGGCTTACCACCCTTCGGGGGCTGTTACGTAGAATCATAACATAACTTGGTTGGATCTTGGTGTATTAATTGGGGGTACGGGGGAGTATAAATAGCCATGTGAACAATTCCAAAGTAGAATAGCCATGTACGCCTCTTTAGTATAGCCATGTACAAATCAAGTCGTTCACATGTCGACTTTGTGCTCTAAATCACTAGTCACTGGTAGCTCTCTACTTATAGTAGATATTTCTATTACAGTTCTCTCTCTGTTTACATACTGCATTTCCTTCTGTATCTATATCTTACTTTACTGCATGATTATATTTTCTAACCTGCTATGAACTGCTGAGATGTAATGCGCTCGCTCCCGTCCTGACTGGACCTGTTGAAAATTTTACAGAGGATGATGAGGAACCCTGCACCCCTTACTTTGGAGCTTGCCTAGATGACACTCGCGACCTGGACCCCTGGGGAGGTTCATGCAGCTGCTGAGGATGATACCTTGCTTAGTATAGATAGCTTAGACTATTTCCTTTTCATGTTTAGTTGTTGTCCTTGATTCCAGAGTTTGTATATTTTTAGAAATGTTGAGATTGTTATTCATTTCTGTTGTACCTCAATTGAGGGTTTCTTATCTATTTCATCGTGCTACATTCTACCTTAGATTGTGATTGAGTTGTACCTCTGTGTTGGCCTCCTTATGGAGAGTATTCATATTATATTAGTTATAGTTTATGACCTAGAACAACGTTCTACCGCCGACACTGCGGCGTAGGCTGGGCGCTGTTACGCTCTAGTACCCTCGCAGTGGGTGCGGGTCGTGACATCGTCTACAGTAATTTCTACTGTATCTTTGCCCTCAGCAGAAGAAAGATCTTCTGGCCGAGCCTGTACTTCTGGCTCTTGTTGTACCTCCATAGAAGGAGGACATTCTTCTTGAGTCTCCTCTTCGGGTTCTCATAGCACTTCTTCTTCAGCATCTTCTTCTTCTGAAGAAGAAGCCTCCTCCTCAGATTCCTTATTTTTTTCATAAATATCTTCTTGAGGAGGAGGAGCCACAAACTTTGGAGTAATTTTAACACCTGCAAAAATTGAACAAAATAAGTTAATGTACAAAAGTCATAGTTTTATATGGATTTTGTATAAATTATATTTACCTGGAGTACGTGTAGGACGTGCCAAGTACTCATCATAATCTCCAGTCCAATCATCATCATCAAAAATGATAGCCGGTTCATCGGATGGGATAAGCACCGAATCAACAGTTTGTATTAGGGCGACGTCTTCAACAACTTGTGCCTTTTGTGGCAGAGTTAAATGAAGTGCCGAGCTGAGATGTCCTGGAGATAAGACTATTGCAGGTATTGCTGGTTGAGGTGCTGATGATCCTTCTCCAGGGTGAACTAAAGAAGATCCTACATGTTGCAGCTCATCCGCCTGAGTGTCACTCTCCGGGGTAGAGGCTCTTGATTTAGAAGGTCTTTTTGTGGTAGCCTTCTTCTTCTTCTCCGGGATTTTCTCTGGAAGTGTGACGGCTGCACTTTGCTTCCTTTTACGGGACTTGCCAATAATCATAGGTTCTGCGGCCTTCTCCCTAACTCATGTAGCAATAACTTCCAGATATGGATCTGGAATGGCATCATCATCAGGGATATCTGATGGTAACCTGATTGGCTCCTTAAAATTCCCTTCCTTAGGCCATCTCAGACTACCTCTCATGTTGTAGCCATGGGCGAAAGATCGGATGGAAGCATAAAAATAAGTATACGAATGGAGTATATGTAGTTCGGTGGTGCTAGTAGCGGTTGATACTTTGAATTTTGCACCAGTACGAGCAGTACTAGAATACCTCCATTCTCTTGCACCATCAAGCAGTTTTCCATAGTGACAGAAATTGGTAGAGGGATTACTAACATGAAGTTGGTCATACCCAAATTGGCGAGCAAATCTACTCGGTAGATATGGTTCGAACGCACAATTATCTTCATTTCTGTACATCAGGTGAGAGGGTCTGATGCACTGTAACCATCTGAAGACTGATGGTGACAATAAAGTTCCCCCGTCAACTTCATCTTCGAATTGAACGCCAAAGCAGTCGGCTGGAACTTGTGGTCGGGTACAGAAGAAATTCCAACCATAAGAATAATTCAGGAATGTTCGGGTATCTGCCACTGTCGTGTCAGTCCAAGTAGCTTTGCTAAATTTTTGGAGGAAGACCTCTGCATCATCTTTCAGGCCTGGTGGCAATGGATTGCAGTTGTGATGCAACAACCAGCCCATCAAGTAAGTATAGGGCATTTCTATCCTAGAAAATAATTCCGATGAGGAGCGTTATTCATTAGCTCCTCACCAAAAGTCCTCAGACCTGTATTTATTCGGCACACCATTGCCGAGAGCAGGTTGTTTTTGGTTTTAAACACCAAACGTATCGCTGGCCAACGCACGTTCCGATGGATTCTATCAACTGTACCAGTCCCTGGTACAACCCATCTTTTCAACCACAAAGAAAGGAAGCCTGCTAGCAAGGCTCTCCTGGAAATCTTTTGGCTACCATATCTGAGGAAGCTCAAGGCTTCGGTTCCAGCAGGGAACTCTCCAGTTTTGGTGGACAAATATTTATTCGGGAATTTGTAGATAGTCATCATATCCCAAATTTTATCAGCAGGAATTGTTGAACCATTATTGATAGCTGGAGCTTTGTTTTCCTGGAATCCTTCTTTATCATCCTTAGATATTTTATTCTTATGGAAGAAGAGATACGTTGTCCACTTGTTGATGTATGCTAGATGTGATCCACTCTCATGCATAGTAGTGCAGATCATGTAGTGGCACATCAATTCTTTATATACCTCAACCAACTGAGGGTTTTTCTCTCTGATTTCAGCAAGTTTTCGGTTGGAGGGAACGTATTCTTCATATGGGGCTTCTCCCATTGGCAGCTTCGAGATGAATTTTATCTCATGGAGTGCGAGACCCATTTCACCTTTTGGGGTCACAAAAGTTCCAATTGAACTTATATAAATCTCCATCAGGGCCATAAACAAGTTACCGTTCGATGGAATACCTTGACTAGTGGAAGCCACTGCTTCATACAGGCCGATTTCTTTCAACTCCGTTTGGAAATTCTTCATCATCCAAATGCTAATCTGGATCCAGTTCTGGTTAAATGGAGTCAACCATCCAGGTAGCCTAGGGTTTGTTTGGAGATACAATACAACAGCCCTCATGAACTTATTGATAAACATATGTGTTTGCACTGGTTAGATTAAGGCCTAATCTTCACTCGGAGTAAACCCTGGTAAAAGACCAGAGAATGGAACGACGCCGCCATTGGGAACACTGACATAATACCCCATGTCATTGGCATTTTCCTTCTTGAATATAATTCTACTCGGCCTTCCATAACTACTAGAAGTCAGATTCCACAGCATCTGTGAGGATGGGTTGTATGGATGAATGCGGACAAGGGGTAATCTCTATCCATATCAGGGAGATACATCGCTCTATCTCCAGACTTAAACACCCAAGACTCTTTCTTGGGGTGTGTTTGCGACTTGCAGTCTATTTAATCCCCAAACAAGAAAGTTGGTTTTGCAAATTGCTGGCCATCCAGTGAAGTCAACAATTCTCCATTAATCATAGTAGCAGCATTCTATCCCCTTGGGCAGCTATCAACTGAGATCTCTCTATGGGGTACCCCGGATTCGCTTGGGGAAACTCTACATGAGACAGGTTCTCCAAATAATTCGAGCCCACCATACCCACTGATGAGCCAAAGACTTCTGCGAGTGGGTGAGCTTGCAAGTCCACTGCCAAAAGAAAAAAAAAGCAAGTTAGTGAAAATCTAATTTGAAATTTTTATGCAGACAAATTAGTCTAAAGTTTTTACAGATAAAGGTTAAAGACTTTGATTATGTAATTTTACGCTTATTGAAGTCGATAAAAAGATTTAAAGTGTAAAAAAGTCTTTAATTTACACAAAGTCTTTCATTTATGAAATTTTATACTAGCACATATGCATGTGAGTGTATTATGGAGTTTACGCTGGCATGTGTTTGACATGAGCATATTTTTTACTTTTTACGCTAGCACATATGCATGTGAGCGTATTATGGAGATTATGCTGGCAAGTGTTTGACATGAGCATATTTTTAACTTTTTATGCTGGCATGTGTTGACATGAGCGTATTCTAAATTTTACGCTGACATGTGTTGACATGAGCATATTATGAATTTTACGCTAGAACATATTGATGTGAGCGTATTCTAAAATTTTATGCTGGCATGTATAGACATGAGCGTATTTTAGATTTTACGCTGACACGTATAAACATGGGTGTATATTCTTAACTTTACGCTGACACGTATAACGTGGGCATATTTTGTTATCTCAGTTTCTACACTGACACGTATAACGTGGGCGTGAAAAAAGAGATTTAGGTCTTCTTCTCCGACGAGTTTTTCAGCCAAAGGGCAGTGCTTTATCCCTCATTGTCGGAGCCACGACGGGGTTGCTTTGCTGAGACGCTGCTGATGACCGGAAGGGATTTTGCGCACGGTCAACTGACGAGGAATCGACGGTGGGCTTCTTGCCTTTGCTACCGGTGGCGGACGACTTCTTGGGGGCCATCGAAACAAAGCAAGAGTAGAAGAAGGAAGAAGAGTGAGAAAAGATCGAGATTTCGAAAGACAAAGTAAAGTCTTATCTCTCTTCGAAAAGCCCTATTTATAGAGAATTTTGAATCGGTTCAAATTTCCGGATTTTACGCCGACTATTGGATATCCCAACTTTTACACGGATTACCGTTGGATATCCCGAACTCTACGCTGACTGGTGAAATCCAGAATTTTACGCTTCTGTTCAAAGTATTTCAAATTGTGAAAATATTTGAAAACTTTGAAGGGTGTCTTGTAGGAGCGTAAAAAAAATGTTTCATAGACCAAGTCAAAGGAATAGAGCTTTACACAAATTAAAAAGAGTCAACAAACTACTCTATGCAGGCTATTCTACGCAGGCTACTCTACGCAAGCTACTCTACGCGAGCTGTTTTACGCAAGCTACTTTACGCAAGGGACAGGCTGTCAGATCATGCATTTAATACAAGTGATGATGAATCTGACATAATGATTTGCTGACAGCGTATAACATAGAATTCGAAGAGATTTAATTTACACAGAAACCAACATTGTTGTTTAGTGTGTGGACTGGGTTACTTTACGCTCAAAAGATCGCTTCTTTTACGCATGAGTACTATATGAGCTTTTTACGCTCAAAGTTGACGTGTGCGTAAAGTTTATTTGGGCTACTTTTTACGCTCAAGGCTGTTTTATCAGCCACTTTACGCGAGAAGTCTATTTTTGGGCTATTTTACGCCTAGTCTACTACTTTACGCTGGAAGTGTATTTTGGGTCATTTTTACGCTCGATTGTTTCTGACCACTTAAGAACGTGGTTTGCCCATATGGCTTTCATGCCACACTTCTCGAGGAACGTGTGTACGTGCTGTCCCTATTTTTTTGAGGTAGTGGGACATGTGTCACCATGCGTAGAGATCAGCATAACTCTACATGGGACACGTGTCCACGTGCGTAGAGGGTGATTTATGTCGTGGATGACAGTTGTTAACGTAAAAACCCAATTTTGTTGCTTTTTACGCACAAAGGGTCAAGTCTATAAACAGACTTATTTTTTACATATCAGATCATCAGAGAGACATGAGAGAATACATAGAGATCAGAGCCTAGAGACTTTGATTTTCCAGAGCATTCTTCTTCAACTTTTCTTCCAGAACAGAGTGAAGCAAAGCAGGTAAGCATTCGACCTCGCTATCAGTGCCCAAGTGAGTCGATACCTTTCTGGTGACTTAGTTCTTCCGACTGTTCATCTTCTAGCAGTACTCTTCATCATCATGGTATGGTCCATGGAACAAACTGATCGCCTTCAGATCAGACTTCCATAGCAATACTTCCCAGATTATTTGTACTTTTTTGTACTTTTTCTAGTTTTCTTTCAAAAGCCAATTTTAGGCATTTTGTTAAGTGAAACAACCTCCCGTAGCCAACCGGCCGTATCCAAGCGCCACCGTGCCCGTCCGCCGACGAACCCTTCACCTCCCGAGGAAACCCTCCGCCCGTAGCTCCCGCGGACGCCGTTCCCCGCCGCGCCCTTGTCGCCGAGCCACCGAAACCCCGATCCCCTTCCTCCTCTCTCGCGCTCACTTCTCCTCCGTGTCGCCGACGAACTCCATGCGCCGCCGCAGCACCTTAACTTCGTTACGTGCCCAACGCGACCTCCCAGCCGACGATGGCGCCTCCAGTCGAGCGTGCGCCCGGTCGACTTCCCTCCGTCGAGCTCCCCGCTTCGTCTGCCTCTTCTTCCCTCTCTCTATCGTTTCCTCTCTCTTCGCCCCTTCTTTTTTTTGTTGATTGATTCAAGTCAACCGAGAGAGAGAGAAGCGAGTACAATCGGTGCTTATTAAATTTTTTTTATAATACTTAGTAGTGTATTATTATAACTATTATTATCATGTTCTGTAGATAGTTATTATTAGTAGTCATTATTATTCTTATCATTATTATTATTATTATTATTATTATTATGATTATTATTATTATTATAATAATAATTTTTATTATTATCATTATTATTATCATTTTGGTTGTTTTATTAGTATAAAAGAAAAGACTACAATAGTCATTTGAGGTTTTTTTAGTATTATTGTACTAAATATTATTATTTTGGTTATTCTATTTGATAAAACATATAGGTATGGCTCATAAATGGGTATTGTAATATTTTGCCATTATTAATATAGTACGTAGTAATATTTTTGGTAAATTTTATAAAATAATTATAGTAATATATTTGTGAAAAATATTATTTCAAGTTATATCAACTATAGCTCTTTGACCTATAAAACTTTTATCTTGCAAATTTATTTTTAATCTAAAATATTTTTTTAACTAAATATAGATGTCTACCTAAAATAGTATTTTGACAAACTTGGAGTTTTAGCCTAAAAATATTGTTATTATTTTCAAGCACGTACTTTAACTAAAATTTATTTTATTTTACTAATAAAATCTAGTTTCAAATATTATAGATAATTTCTAAAAGAATAGAATATATATTATAATCCTTCGATTATCCTTCGATCCATGAGTAATCCTATTTCTTATATTCCCTCGCCAATTCTATACATCCTCCTATCGACCGAACTAATTTGACCCTTCTGGAACCAATGGAACTGTCCATGACACCATCAGAGGCTACCTTGCATAGTTGTTACGCCGAAGTCGCAGTTCGTGCCACCTTGACCATCATAGCATACCAAGTGTCCTACTAGGCAAGACACTTTGCCATTTGCTGTTTATTTATTTTAGCTCATATTTCATGCACTATTCATTATTTTTTTATGCAAAATAAACTGTGATACATGGCATAACCTGTTAGAACTTACTGTTCATTTATATTTCCTGCTATGTATTATTTTTCTTACACATTAAACCTAGATTTAAAGGACCACCTTGTATGTTGCATTCATTGGCCTTGACAAGTCGTACTACGAAGTTGTGTGTCATATGTAGAACACGGACGTGCGTGATTGGCTGGCTACCAGTATGTACATGTCGTACGATAGGAATAACCGCTAATAGAGGTTGTATGCTTAGTTTGACTTAGCGGTTAATAGTGGTTTTATGTTGTGGATACAACATAGTAGGCATTAGGCGGGGAGGACAATTCCTTAGCGTATTGGCTTCGATGCACTTTTCCTTGTGATACGGGGTTGATGACCCATGATTACTGACGGCCACTGACGTTCTGCAGAACATTATGCTGTTACTGATTGGGCCTCTAGTGCCCCAAGGGGGGACTATGCCGATCCCATTTAGCCAGGGCCCATGCGTAGGAAGGATTGTTCTTAACTACATTTCACTTAGAACGGTTAGGCACCTTTATCCGTTAGGTATGGGTACTTTTGGTTTGGGTACTTGTATCTGACCATGGCTTGGAACAATAACTTGTCGCGGATTAATTCATCACATCTTGTCCTTGTTTGATTGTAGGTGTGACTTACTACTTCGATGAGAAGGTATTGAACCTTGTTGGGGTCCGGATACCATATTAGATTCATTGTATGAAAAGATACGTCATCGTGAATTAGTTTACCATCTCCTGTCCTTGTTTGGTTGGGGGGGATGGTAAGCTAGTTCAACAGGTGTGTATTGGACCATGTTATAATTTAATTGACTTATTTATTTGAGCAATATTTATTCAGTTTATATGGCATGATATTATGTCTTGTTACGTCCCTCTGAGGACCTGGTTATCTCTCCAGGTGTGTGCTCTTATCTTTCGCAGGTGTTCTAGCTCTAGCCGTGATCATCACTATTTCTTCGAGGATGATTGCACTTGGATCGTCTTCGCTTCGCTCGCCAAAAATTATTTCTTTTCTCATGTATATTTCCTTTACTTGTTGGTAGTGGATTTGTCTCCGCCCAACATATTGTATCAAGATAATTCAATATCATTATATGATATCTTTTATTCATTTATTTTGTGTGGATGAGATTAGTTATGGTTCTACTGCATTTTACAGCTTACGTATATTTATTATACGGCTGGCATGTCTACGTTTCTAGTCCTACGTAGTTTGGGACTGGGGCGTTACAGATTTAGTCGGCTGTATATGAACAAGAAAATCGGTACGTGCCGCGTGTCACCTCCTTCGGTTATGTTTATAACCACCAGAGATCTCGTTTAAAGGGAATCTCGATGTCCATCATGTGTCAGCGTCGCAGAAGCCCGTACCGTACAATGACGACAGATTGTTTCATATCTCAGGAACCCTAATGCACATCATATATGTGCTCGGTTCTCTATAAATAAATGAAGTTCTTCTTCTACCAAAGCATCCATCGACAGAGGGAACATTAAAAATCGACAATCTTCAAAGGAGCAGCGATCTCTATCTACGAAGAGTCGACCACCCTCATCCACCTATAAACTAAAGAACCAAGCAACCAACCATCTTCGAGGGATCTTTTCATCTAGACAGCCTCTTGATTGGTGACCCCAGAGTCCCATCAAAGGCGCCAGAGAGCCATAGCAAGGTTGATTCGTCGTCAGAACATCAACGGAGTAAAAGAGTCGCTGTAGTGCTCGATCTCCATCGTCATACTTTTCAAGAAATCTCTTCTCCCTATACTTAGAATATGTTGTTTAGGACTTCCTTCTTTGTACACAGATACCTTATACGTTCAAAAAACCAAAAAATTTGTTCAACTTTTTGTTACGTCGAATAAAATGGTGACTCTGCTGGGACTACCTTCTCGTCTAAAGAGAAGGCGGTAACGCAATCTGATGACAACTTGTTGGAAGGTTCTCAAGACATGCTGGTCGTACGCTTCGACCAGCAGGCTTTTGAAGATCACCTCTCGGATGAAAAGTCAAAGGCTTTAAAGCGGTTCGAATAACCGAAGAAAACTCGACGTGTCTGGAGGCCTAAGGCGACTGTAGCCAGCAGCACGATGGCAGGAACTGCGTCTCATGACCCCCTCAACATCAAGGCCACAGAGAAGATTCCGGCTGCTACAGCCTTATCCACTCGCCCGATTCCCATCCCGGAAAAGCATGGCAAAGAAGATGGTGGTTCCATGGTTGATCTGACGAAGGAACGATGCCAAAGGAAGCGCGCACCGGTCCAACCCCCTACGATGGGAGTATTGCCGGCAAGGAGACTTGTCTCCGACAGAATCGCTTTTCCTTCAGGTAAACCTTCGACGGACTCCGAATACTACTCACCTGCTGGGGGTAGTAGGAAAAGATCCCAGGTAGCTCGTACTTCGTATAACAAGTATGCGACACCAGCTGCAGACCAGAGGCCTTTGTTGACAGTAACACGCACAACCGACGGAAAGCTATACTAGACTGGCTCCTGAGCTTCGATGCATCAATCAGTCAAATCTTTCTCCCACTAGGGTACTCCTGTGCGTAAGCCAAGCAAGGGGTACGCCACGCGAGCAGCATTCCCGCAGGAGCGACAGGAGGCGACCTCTCCAGACTCGTACTGATAGTGCTTACATGCAACTTCCCTGCATGTACAATGGGGGTGCTACGATAGAAGATGCAATCCTCTCCCAAGCGAAAGAAGAATCTGTGGCACAAGATGTACCTAAATTAAGGCATTTTTGTACCCAGATTACCATCAACTGCCGTTGTTAGCAGACGGCTGCGCCATCGCCAAGCGTGCGCTCCGTCTTCCAGAGACTCTATTCCACGTCGACTCCACGCCAGATGCCTAACAGGGGGTCAGTGAGACATAGAGAAGATGAGCCCCACATCGCCACATGCTACGTGGCATAGGGTTCCAGAGATTTCAAGGAGCCCTCCCAGAATCCTCCCATATCGGTTGCTAAACTGAAGAGGAGGTCAGAGATTAGCAAAGCTAAGGTACCCAATGCAGGTGTGTTCCAAGGCACTCGTTCCAAATCTGTATTGGATACCTTGTCAAAAATTAGGGGTAGTCAGCCTCCTACCATGCACAAAAACCCTGTATTCCAATCTGATGAGGCACAATACGACACAGATGTCTTCATTGGCACAGCCAGTCACCAGACAGGGGGTAGCAACCAACTAAGTCTGAAGAAGATTACAATCTTACGGTATATCCTCAGGGCAGTGAGACTTAGGCGTCTGAGCCAGAAAGTGAAGGATCCAAGGCTCCCTCGAGTCACCCTCACACTCGATCTGTCTTCATGGCCGACGACAATGAGGAAGACAATAACGAAACTCTCAAACGTATCAAAGTCCTCGAGACGAAGTTAGGAACGCTGACGGACACCATGAAGACCCTGTCTTCGGTCATAATCGACCTCAAGAAAGATATGTGTATACGTGTGTGTGTGTGTATATATATATATATATATATATATATATATATAATATATATATATATATATATTTAATATATATATATACATATATATATATATATATATTTTTTTTTTAATATATATATATATATATATATTTTATATATATATATATATATATATATATATATATATATATATATATGTATGCATATATATAGATGAATATATATATATAGAGACATGTATATATAAATATATATATTATACGTGTATATGTGTATATATATGTATATACATGTGTGAGTGTATATAGATATATATAGAGTTATATAATTATATACGTGTATATGTATATCAATATACATATTACGTATATGTGTATATATATTATATACGTGAGTAATTGTGTGTATATACAAATATATTATATATGTATGTATATATATATTAACATATATTTGTATGTATATACGTATATATATATAATTGTATATGTACGGATATATTTGTGTGTATATATATATAATTGTATATATATATTAGATAATAGAATAAGAAATAGAAAGTAGATCCAAGCCCAGCCGAGCAGACCATAAACCTAGCCAGGCCGAGCCTGCCCCCCCCCCTTTGAATCCGAGCCACCAGCCAATGGGCCACAGCCCGAGCCCTTATAACTCCCCAGCCAGAGAAGGCTTTTCCCCAACAGCAAGTACACCCCCGCGGAAACGAAACCCCAGCCCGAGCGTTTCCTCCCCGTTCGACTACATATATATGTATACACTCGAGAATGCTTCACCAAACCCTAGCGCTCCTCCACCCTGGTGACCCCGACGACCAGGCGCAGCCGCGTGCCACCGCAGGGCCACCGCCGTTCGGCCAAGTCGTCGGGAAACACGCGCGCGCACAGGCGTGGTACAGCAGCAATGGTAGTGAGAGCCCCGACTTCCTGGTAAGAATTCTCTCCCGACTCTCCGTCTTTTTCCAAACCGAAACAGGTATTGGAAACCCAACCGATAGGTCTTCGACACCAATGGATCGTTTCGAACTTAACTGAATCGAAATCGATATAAATCGATGCCGAAAATACCGAAAAATTGTTTGGGGACAGGACAGAAAGTCAGTCTTCGGACCCCCTTTGGAAGGCAGTTTCCGGCGAAACCACCGACAGTTTTGAAAATCCACTAGAAGGGATTTCTCGACAACCTAACCGTGATCAAAACATAGTAATTAGTTATTTTTTTTTCATCTATTATATTCTGTTTAAATCGGGATGGAAGTTGACCAAAAACCGTTTTCTAAGATAGTAAAAAAATCATAAAATTGTCCGATACGACGTGCGTCCCGCCATTTAGGGCGACGTGGTCGTGCACCGTAAGCATCGAAAGCTGCGTAACAGCTTCGTGGTCGTGTGGGCTTTGACAGAATTCAAATTGGTCGCGTGTGCGCGACGAATTTGATGCGTATCCGTCGAAATTTACCGTATCGGCCTCTGTGCAAATTTTCTAATTACTTTGTGCACGCTTGTCAGATCGAGCCGAAACTTACGCCAATGAGACCGTATCATTTTTTTGGTCCTGTATGCCAAGTTTGGTTCAATTCTGAGACAGTTGAATCGTACGCCATTTTGCGGGCCCCACGGTCCCACTCAACGGGCGATTTTGTGCACGGCCTGCCGGAATCCAACTCTGGACATACGGTTGGATTCGTATCAGAAAATTGAATCCGTAGACATATAGTTTGACGACTTTAGAGACCGTTGACTCTGGCACGCTTTTCGGTGTAAAGCGGATCCAACAACGGACACCGTTTTTGCCCAAAATTACCGTTTTGCTCCTGTATCCAGAATTGGACTTAAGGACAGGCAAATCCTAGCTAATTTGACTATTCTGAGAACATTGGTAATATTTATTTCAGCTTTCGGGGAATTTTGTATGGGTTTTGACTATTGTGGCACATTGAGTAGTTCAGACTGTCAGTTTCACAAGCAGAGGACCACAGGCGAGTACAGTTTATTGTCTGCATTTCGATATTGATCTTTACTATATTTCATTGATTAGTCATTGGTTATGTGATTTTTAAACTCTATTATAAATTGTTGAGTCGGGAATGAGAAGTACCAAGGATGTGTGATCCGACCGTAGACCGTGTTTAATTTCTGCAAGTAGACCTCGTAGACATTGTTTAATTTCTGCAAGTAGACCTCGTAGACCGTGCGGTGTAGTGCCCCAGACCGATCACATATCAAAGGTACTTCTAACAGTTGGAGAAAGTATTTTATGTCTAGTTATTGCTATTGGTTTTTCCGTATTTACTGTTTATTTTCAAAACTCATGATTGATGTCTAACCTTTGTTTTATAGTCATTTTCTTTATTTGAAATTGCATTCAGTGAATTGTGCTCGTTCCATTCCTGACTGAAAACCAACATTTTTCAGGTTAGCCGTGGATTCACTTAGCTTGGGG
This sequence comes from Iris pallida, assembly GCA_029216955.1. NCBI lineage: Eukaryota > Viridiplantae > Streptophyta > Magnoliopsida > Asparagales > Iridaceae > Iris > Iris pallida. The sequence continues at coordinate 3,804,724 of JANAVB010040620.1, forward strand.
ATTGACGGGAATACTTGCAGATAAAGCCTAGAAACTAGCTAGATAGCGGAGTTGTAGTCATTCCAATAGTTGTACAAGTTTATATTTTTCTGCAAATGTAAATCTTGTGATTATTGTAAGTTAAATTAATTTTTGTGAATGAGCATGATTTGTGATTTTGATCTTCATGGCCGTGACAGCGTTCTACCGCCGACACTGCGGCGTAGGCTGTCTTGGACACGTCTCGTATCCGTTTAAAAAAAAAAAAACGGGTGCGGGTCGTGACAATTTGTATGGCTGATAGATGGGCAGTTAAGGACAGGGTTAGGGACAGGTAGGAGACATCCATTATAACAACAGCCTGAAGTCAGTATACACGGGCAAGGTGCACACCAGCCGTTCTGTAATGGGTTTGGCCCCGGGTACTTTCTTGAATGTGCCGGGTCCCAATTTCACGTTTTCTATAGCCGACACTTTTATGAACCAACTCGCTCGGAAGGGCTCCTATCCCATTGGTCGGTTGATGCTCCCCAGCTGGATACATCTGATTCCCTCGTGGACCAATCTATCTACGTGGGTTTTGCGAAAGTATGAAGCCTTTCTGTGAGAGATTGGTCTTTACCATGCTATTCGGGGCACTAGCCATGGCTTGCCCATAAACAAGAGATTATTATCTGGATATGTATAATCGTCGTACGGGAACCTTCTATACTCCCGTAGGGGAAATAGGGCTTGCGCTCCACGAAATGCATGCGGTCTCCAAGCTTCCTTGGGGGGACGAAGCTTTTGAGGTGTATACTCCACGAATGAGGAGTTCGAAGAATTGGAAAGGCGATATCCAGGCTTCGTGGCTCTTTATCAAGAGATATTGTGCCATTATAGCACATGTCATCAAATAGCCAAGAAGGAGAACAGCTCGGAAGGGAATGCCCCTCATACCAAGGACTGGGTGCGCTATCTCTTCACGATGGATGCCTCAGGTCAAGTTACTCCCCGTCGTCCTCAATCCCGGGAGGCGGTAAAAGCCTTAGTGTCGTCAGCTAAGAGGGTGGCCACCTCTAGTGACAGATTCGGGAGTCAGACCGACTCTTTCGGTTATTTTTATCAGGACACCCAAGAATTGTCGGAGAAGGCGCTCCTGGCGGGATTCTTGATGATATGACTACGAAACTGTGTAGTCTCGGGCAGAGCAGGTTCCATCGAGAGGATCAGTCGCAATTTCATCCTTCCGGCTGTGAAGTTAGTTTTGCGAGTCCGGCTAGCTCTTCTCCCGACTATGGTATGCAGCATATACCGTGGCCTTCGCACTTTCACATCCAAGGTCATTGTCTGCGATGTGACAAAAGATTTTGAACGGACCGAGCTGCCCTATCATTATTTGATGGGGTGGCTGTTGATGCATTATCCGTCTTTGATGAGACCGGGCTCTGAAGACGGCGTAACTGATGACGACGCTTTTATCTTCTGCTATCGTAATGAGTCTTGGGAATTTGAGACCATGCATGCTTGCCGGATGGCACTGGCGAGGGCAGACATGTACAACATTTTCGTATCTGTCCCTCGTTTTACTGATGAGGAAATAGCGGCTGTCCATCTTGACGGTATTGGGCCCCCTCAACTTTTGGACGGCCAGATGCTTCTGTGGCTGCGAAATATCTGCCCCTCTCATCTGGTGTATCGCAACCGTAACACTGTCTTTCTGGAGCCTTATCAGCCTAGCATGTTCGCCCGACAATTTGGATATAGTCAGCTTTTTCTAGACAGCCCCAGCTCTTGTCTGGGCTTTGAAGGTAGCCTTCTTGACGGCATCCGGGCCTGGCATTACTATGACACATTCCATACCCGAATCGTTTTCTCAGTTCCCGCTATCAAGGCGTCGGTAGAGATCTTGTATATGGCGGCTCTGTACCACGTCATGGCGAACAAGCCCCCTGTCGGTTTTAACCCGGGTACCAGTTTCATCGTTGGTACTGGTCTGGATGAGGGTTCCCAGGGGACCAAGACAAGGAAGAGGAATAACAGAGTCGACGTGCCGGATTCGGACTCCGCTGCTGCAGATGACGAAGGCGACGAGCCTGATGGAGATGACTCTTCCTTTCCAGTGGCAGATGTAGGGGCGGATCAGCCGCCTATTTTGCCAGATGAGATGGTGGTAGATCAGCCATCCGTTGCACTTGGCCGTGCACGGAAGCATAGCAGGCAACTTTCTTCTGTTGGCGGCATCCCTCGCTCTCGGAAACTGGCTGCGACCAGACACCGCGGGCTAACTATAAAGGAAAGAGGCAAATAATTGACCCCGCATCAGAGGTAAATATGTTACTACCCGGTCCTTCCTTTCTTCTGGCTTTGATTTTAATCATCTTTTTTCCCTCTTGTAGGCGTCAAAAGAAGAGGACTCTCGAGTTGCCGAGATCGTGACTCGGGATGACGGGGGCTCCGGTGAGCCTGCCCCTAAAATTACTGAATTTTGTCCAGATGATGCTGATCAAGTTGTCTCTCCCTCTGAGGTGGCTGGGTCAGAGGAGCTGGCCAAATTTAATTTGGAGATCGCGGGTGAGGAGACCCTACCAGCTGCGAACAAGCTGCAGCCTCGATGCTCCTCTCCCGGTAAGATAAGCCGAATCTTAACTTGCCAGGAGGCCTATCTGCTCTATGACCACATCCTTCGGGTCACGTCGATTGATCATTGTCATGGACATGCAGGTCCTACCTCTCCAGTGCCGAGGATGGACATTGTTGAGACGGACTCTGCCGAAGGGGCACTGGCGGAGAGGAGCGTACCTCTTCCCCTTCCGGCTCGTCTTGAAGGGCCTCCTGTGGGCTCGAGTTCGGCAAGTCTGGTGATGGGATAACTGGGGCCAGGAACGATGGTCATTGTGTCTTCCTCTGCTCGGGCGGCCCAGAGAGTCGACCTCTCTGCCCTGCCAAGCGTCCAGGATTTTCGGGTGGCAGAGGAAGAGTTAGCCGCTATCCGTGCATCGTTCTGCTCGGAAGTCGCTCCCCTGGTGGCAAGTTCTAGCACCACTCCTTCGATGCTGCCGTCCACGCTTCCTCTGATGCCGTCCTCTACAGAGGTACTGGACGAAGCGTTACAGGACGTGGTCGCCAGCTTTTATCGTCATTTGAAAAGGTAGAAGCTGCTGTGGAGAGAGGGACCTTTTCGTCTTGGCCCGGCAATGCGTCCAGGGTCAAATTGATATCCTTAAGGCCCTTCCTGGTGGCACGGGGGTGGCCGCACTTCTGGAGGCGAAGTTGCTGGAGACCGATCAGCTGATGGCCCTGCTTCAGGTAATGCGACAGGTTGATCTATCTGCTGCTATAGATCAGGAGCGTGGCTTCCTCACTACTGCTATAGAGAAGGCGAGGGCGGCTCAGGATAAAACCAGGCCGGTCATACTGGAGGATCTCCGCACTCTGTCTGATCGATATGATCAATTGAGCCATGAGAGTGAAGATGTTACAACTCGGGAAGCGATTGCTTCCCGTAGGATTACTGAAATGCGGGAGCAGATCCTTGAGCTCCAAAGGAATTAACTTTCTTTGGGTCTGAGCTTGAGGCTGCCCGGATCGACAGAGGGCTGATTATCCAGGAGGCCGATAACGTTAATAAAGCTTCGGCTGACTTGGAAGTGCTCTGAAGAGATTGGACGACGACTGGTGAACACTCATGGACCTGGATAATGGGGAGCGGTTGTTCCAGGAGGCTGAGCGCAGGGCTAGACAGAGGCTTGAGCGGGGTACTGCCTTAGTGAGGAACCGCCTCTTGGAGTTGTGTAATGCCGGACTATAGTCGGCCTTTTTCTCGTTTTGTTCCTGTTTTCTTTTTCTTTTCTTTTTTGAAAGGGACATGGTCCCCACCATATGTAATGCTTTCTCTTTTCAAATAAAGAGTAATTTCCATTCTATCCTTCATTTGTATTGCTTGTTGTGTCTGTGGTATTGCGGTGATGTTTGCCCCACATGGGGGACTTATTTGTGGACCTGTTACCCCTGGCATACCTTGGTTTTAGGTACGGATAACAAGTTTGATTGGGGATACCTAGAACAGTTCCACGGCAAAGTGGTCGTGGGTGTTCGGGGTATCGGGAGATAGAATACCATGGAGCAGCTGGGCTCTCGGGGCATGATGAAGAATGGTGGGCCTGTACTAAGAGACTTAGCAAAGGACATTTGTGGGCCTATTATCCTTGGCGTACCCCGACTTAGGATACGGATAATAGGATGAAGGGGAACCATCATACTTACTCAGAGGTAATAAGGACATGGTAAGTATGAGGGTTTTACCGTGGAGTCTTCCTGCTCAGAGGTAATGAGGACATGGCAGGAGTGGACTCAACGGAGGATATTTGTGGTCAACAGCGGACATTTGTGGGCCTATTACCCTTGGCGTACCCTGGTTCAGGGTACGGATAATAAGAGGAGAGAAGACCAACATACTTACTCAGAGGTAATGAGGACATGGTAAGTATGGAGGTTTTATCGTGGCGTCTTCCTACTCAGAGGTAATGAGGACATGGCAGGCGTGGACTCAACGGGGAATATTTGTGGACCTATTATCCTTGGCGTACTCCGGTTGTGGGTACAGATAATAAGTCGAAAGGGAATCATCATACTTACTCAGAGGTAATAAGGACATGGCAAGCATGAAGGTTTCTTTGACGGAACCTTCCCACTCAGAGGTAATGAGGACATGGCAGGAGTGGGCTCAATGAAGGAGGGTACATAGAACGACTCAGAGGTAATGAGGACATGGAAGTTCTATGTAAGGGGTGATTTGTTTTTGGCGGAAGTGAAACGACTCAGAGGTAATGAGGGCATGGCCGTTTTAGAAATTTGTGGATCGGTTACCTTTTTTGCACTGGGAGTGTGGGTAGTGGATCATGAGGGAGGATCTCTTCCAGGAAGAAAGTTCAGAGGTATGGTCATACATGACTTTCTATCTGAACGAGTGATCGGAATGTGAGTTCAGAGGCACCTGCGGGTACATGACTCGATAATCTAGAATATTGTGGATGTGAGTTCAGCGGCACCAGCGGGTACATGACTCGATAATTTGGAATATTGTGGATGTGAGTTCAGCGGCACCAGCGGGTACATGACTCGATAATTTAGAATATTGTGGATGTGAGTTCAGCGGCACCAGCGGATACATGACTCGATAATTTGGAATATGGTGGAAGTGAGTTCAGCGGCACCAGCGGGTACATAACTCAATGATCTGGAATATGGTGGATGTGAGTTCAGCGGCACCAGCGGGTCCATGACTCGGTAATCTAAAGTATTGTGGAAGTGAGTTCAGCGGCACCAGCGGATACATAACTCAATGATCTGGAATGTGTCGTTTAGACATAATATTTCTTCAGGAACTTGCCGTTGACGGGCAACATGAGCAAGTCTCCATTTTGTTAGCGAGGCGGTAAGCACCGTTGGAGAATACAGCCTCGATGATAAATGGACCTTCCTATTTTGGCTGGAACTTGTCGGTGGTCTTGTGAGTCATGACCATCGGCCTCCGGACTGCCAGAACGAGATCACCCACCTAGAATGTTCTGATCTTAATCTTCTTGTTGAAGGCTCCAGAGATGCGTGCTTGGTAAAGCTCGATTCGTTGCTGAGCCATGAGGCGCTTTTCATCTAAGGCCTCTAACTCTTATAGTCGGCGACGGCAGTTATCATCCGTCGTCAATTGATAAGTGAGCGTGACACGGAGCGAGGGTATTTGAGTCTCCAATAGGAGAACTGCCTCACTTCCGTACACTAGGGAGAATGGTGTGTTCCCTGTGGCTGTTCGGACTGTGGTACGGTATGCCCATAAGCATTCACCAAGCTTCTCGTTCCTGTCGCGTTTGTTGGAAGAGACAAACTTTTTGAGATGTTTGATGATTGTTTTATTGAATGCCTCTGCCAACCCATTTGCTGTCGGATTGTATGGCGTCGAAGCAATATTTTGGATGCGGTGCTTGTCGTAGAACCGATAGAAGGCGTGGCTTGCAAACTGCGGACCATTATCATGGATGATCCTTCGGGGCAGTCCAAATGATAGATGACGTGATGCTTAAGGAAGCTGATCACGTTTGAAGTCTTTACTTCTGTAAGCGGGACAGCTTTCGCCCATTTGGAGAAGTAATCTGTGATTGTGAGTATGAAGCGATGTTCTCGGGAGGAAGGTGGAGTAATCGGACCGATGATATCCATTCCCCATGCTTCGAACGGCCAGGACGCCATTGTCGGATGTAGAAATTCGGATGGTTGGTGGATGAAGTTCGCATGGACTTGGCAAGCTTTGCACTTTCTAGCATAGTCTATCGCATCTGCTACCATCATGGGCCAGTAGTGGCCCATTCGACGGAGACGGTCTTGCAATTTAGGACCAGGCTGATGGGCCCCGCAGACACTGTCATGAGCTTCTCGTACGGCTTCTTTAGCTTCTGCGTTTGACAGACACTGAAGCAATAATCCATCGTAGGATCGCCGATACAACATTTTCGTCTCTGTATCGTAGAAGAACCTAAGAGAACGCCGTCTGATAGAGGTGGCCTCTTTTGGGTTCTCGGGCAGGATATCGTAGACGACGAAGTCAATGAATGGTTATCTCCAATCTGGGACTTCGTCGATCGTCTGAGTGGAATAATTCGCCACGAATTGAACGTTGTTCTTGGGGCAAACCAGTTCGTGGCCTGTCACATCTACCGATTGATGAGTATGATTTGGCACTGCTAGGGAAGCGGCCAGGCCTGCTAAGGCATCGGCTTCGATGTTTCGGAGTCTGGGAACATGTTCGATGAAGAACCCCTCGAACGATGAGATGATGTTGATTGTTATTTGGTGATAGGGTGTCATGTCTTCATGGCGAACTTTGTATGAGCCCCGGATCTGATTGACGATTAACTGAGAATCGCCGTATGCTTCAAGATATTCTACCCCCAGCTCTCTTGCAAGTTGGAGGCCAATGACCAAAGCATTGTACTCGGTCACATTGTTAGAGCAGGGTTCTGTGAGAGAGTAAGCGCGATTGATCACCAATCCGGAAGGAGAAAACCAGCACCACCCCGACTCCGACGACGATGTTGCCCTTGGGTCCAGTTCTTGAAGCACCGTCGAAGAACATTCGCCATATATCATCGTGAGAGGTTGCATGCGAGTCGGCGACCTCATCTGGGATTTCTTCATATATTCTGGACGACTCCGAGCCCAGGTGGCTGCCAAAAAATCTGCCAAGGCTTGACCTATGACAGTCTTTTATGGGACGAAGATCATATGATAGGGGGACAGCAAAATTGCCCACGTAGCGAGGCGAGAGCTGAGTGCCCCTGGTTTAGTCATGAGGACCCTGAGAGGGTTGACTCGTGAGATCACATGTATGGTTTGTCCCGTGACATAGTGCCGCGTCTTCTGAATGGCGAACACCAGGGCAAGGTATTCCTTCTCCACAGCGATGTTCGGTGCTCTGGCCCAATCATCATTCGACTGAGGTATATATTGCTTGTTCATGGCCTGCATCGTTGTTTTGTGCTAGCAGAGCGCCGAAGGAATGCTCCATTGCCCGTACATAGAGCAGGAATGGTTTTCCAGCAACCGGGGCCACTAGAACTGGAGGGTTCGACAAATACTCTTTGATGCTGTCGAAGACCCGCTGACATTCTTCGTCCCATATGAATGAAACGCCTTTCTACATGAGATGGGTGAATGGTCGACATCGCTCGGAGAGGTTAGAAATGAACCTCCTGATGTAAGCTAGCCTCCCTTGAAGGCCTCTGTTCGGGATTTCTCGGGGGACCCATCTCCATAGTTGCCTTTTTCTTCTCAGGGTCTACATGGATACCTTGGGCGGTGATGATGAAATCCAAGAACTTCCTGCTGGATACACCCAGAAAGGACTTCGTGGGATTCATTTTCAAATTGTGCGCTCGCATCAGGTCGAATACCGTCCTCAGATCCTGCAGATGGTCTCCCTTATAACGACTCTTGACGGCGATGTCATCAACATAGCACTCTACCGTCTTGTGTAAGTGGTCTCTGAAGATGATACTCATTGCTCTTTGATATGTGGCACCGGCATTCTTCAAACCGAAAGGCATGACCGTGTAGCAGTATGTGCCAATCGGTGTTCGGAATGATGTATGCTTTTCGTCGTCAGGAGACATCTTGATTTGGTTGTACCCTGAGAAGCCATCCATGAATGACATACGTTCGAAGCCGCAGGTGTTGTCAATCATGATGTCTGTAGGGAGGGGGAATTCATCTTTGGGACATGCCTCGTTCAGATTGTGGAAGTCGATACAAATTCGAATCTTTTCATTTTTCTTGAGGACGGGTACTATATTGGCGACCCAGTCAGGATGTTGTTCCTCACGAATGAAGCCGCTGGCTATCAGTTTGTTGACTTCGGTTTCGATCGCATCCATGATGCCCGGGCGGAAGCGTCGCTGTTGTTGTTTGACCGGCTTTGCATCTGGTCGTATGTTGAGCTTGTGAAGGGCAACCTCGGTGTTTAATCCTGGCATGTCTTCATAGCTCCAGGAGAACACATTAATATATTTTTGACAAGTTCCAGTAGCGATTCTCGCTCTTCGTCTGTTAGGCTTTTGCTGACGAAGATTAGTTTTGGAGAAGATTCGCTGCCGAGATCCACTTGTATAACTTCATCTTCAATAGAGGTTCTCTCTGTTCGAACCGCTTTTCCCATTGTGCATCCAACTATTGGGCCCACGGCTCTAACTCGAGGATTTCTGGAATATCTTCATCTTCTTCGTAAGCGTCGGCGAATGCCATGTTGACTGACAGGACTTGTCTGAATACGTCTCCGATGCTGATATCCGAGTCAGAAGTTGTAGCGGGCTGATGATCTTCAGCTGAGTTATCAGCCACGGGTTGGGATTGTGCCCCAGACCGAGTGACGACGGCTGTAGCTTCTTCGATATCTGCTGAGATTGTGCGGCAGGACCTGACTTTTCTACTCTTCTTCTTGTAAATGGAAGATGGTGTGGTTGAGTCACTTCTGATACCAAGTCTGGATGGACCCACACGACCTCCCCTCGTGATGTGGTGAGGAGCACTAGACCAGCAGCCTGATCTCGGGGAGGTGGAGATTAGCAATCTCCATTGTCGCCAGAGGGATGGGGACCACACCGTCTTGAGTTTCCGTCGGACGAAAGCTGTCGAATTGTACCGACACCATATTGGCTGCCATGGTCACCTCTTCAAAATCGATGGCTAGAGCGTTCGAATCGATGAGATTTTGGATGTACCGTTTTAGTTGGTAGCAGTCGTATGTAGCATGGTGGATGTAGCGGTAGTAATAGCAGTACTTTGGGTTCTCCATTTCTGCTGCCGGCCGAGGTTCCCGTCTTGGTGGCGGAAGCTGAATTTTGTCTCCTTGTACGAGCATGTCCAAGATGGGATTGACGTGATCGTCTTCGAAGGAGTAAGTGATTTGCGGCCATTGTTTGTCTGTCGGTTTTGACTCAGGTTTTTGGGCTGTGTCGGCCACCATAGCCTGCTTGCCCTTGTTGTCCCGATTGTTGGAGGGGCTACCCCATAGTCGTTGTTGGTATTAGGACGCTTGCCCTTGTTCTCTCCGTCTGAGATGTGCAATCCCAATTGGCGAGCCTTCTTCAACCATTCTTCGGCACTAGTGGCACTGATGATGAATGTCTTCCAGTCCTTAAATTGACTTTTGCCCATCCAGAGACTGATCGTTGGAAGCAATCTCTTTTAGCAAATTTCAATCAAGGAGGAATCCGGATTTCCAGACGGCAACTTCATTACGGTTTGGCAAAACTGCTCCATATAGTTCCTCGTCAGTTCTTTCTCCACTTGAACGACGTCCATGAGGGTGGACATCGTGACGTCCTGTCCTACTTCGTAGAATCTCTCCAAGAACATGCGCTTGAAGCTGGCGAAGGAGTGGATGCAGTTGTCTGGCAGGTTGCGATACCAGTCGAAGGCGACTCCTTCCAATGCCCCGATGAATAATCGTGTGAGAATGGGATCGTCATGGGGCAAATGGTCGGTGGTTACCTCGAAGTAATACCGACTTACGGAGGTCTTGCCATTATAAGGATTGATATTCAACGACTTATATCTTGGTGGGAAGGGGACATCCCTCCATGCAACAGGGTACGGTTGCCGTATTCTGAGGTCTTGAGAGTTTTCTCGAGCGTGAAACATGGCTCGGAGCTCCTGGACCTCTTTTCTTGCTTCTCGGGCCTCATCCACAGCGTTAGGTGCCTTTTCTTCAGGAGGATTGTTTCCGGGTTCGGTACCTGAATTCGAGTCCGCATTGACCGCGGGACCCGCACTTATTTGGCCAGGCGTCAGAGTTAGAAGGGCCGCTTTGATCTCGTCCACAGACTCGACCAAGGCAAGCAGTATGGCCTCCAGAGTGTTGATGCGTTGACGATCACTGGAACCCCTTGGTTGCTGTCCATCATGAATATCGTCCTTACGTGAGGAGAGATGGATGGCACAGTGGAGGACGTGTCTTCCGAGTCATACCCCTGTAATGAAAAATCATCGGGGTATATGGAATGTCTTCCACTGGTTCGGACTCAGAAGGAATAGTACCCCCAGTTTACTAGTTTGCATCGTCTTGGGAGTTGTGGACGTCCTCGGGGACGTCGGGTTTGCTGCATCTGATGGGAGAGTTGTTTCTTCCGGCTCGTCTTCTTAGAACATCGGATTGTCGTGGAGGTTCGGAGGAGTGCTACCCCCAGCCCAGCAACCCCAGTGGTGTGGACGATGAATCTCCCACTGTAGCAGATTTCGTCTTAAAACGGGTACCTTGGAAAACTCCGGTGGTGGGCACCCGCTTAGACGACAGTCTCTTAGTCATAGTGGTCGAAATCTTCGGGCTGGGAACGTTCGTCTTCTTCCCTCTCCCATCGGCGGGGACTTTCTGAGCAGAGTTGCAGGAGACGACGGGAAGTGCCTCGTCTTCTGAAGACGGCGGTTGCAGTCTTTGAAAGATGGATTGCCGGTCTTTTCGTACCATCGCGTTATTGCAACAGCAGTTGACGATGACTTGGGTGCAGTGACGTCCGTGGGAGGACTCCTTGCATCCTGATGCACCTTATCTTTCCTTGCGTTTGAGAAGGATGGCCTCACGAAAGTCAGAGGGGCCTGGATCGACCATATTTGCTCCCTAGATTTTGGGAGACTTTTTGGAACCTCTCTGTCTGTTTGCCTCCGGAGGCTGGACTCAAGTGGTTCTGTATAACTTTCCATCTGAGGCCCCATAACAGTATGTGGGACGCTCGGATGGTCAGAGATCGGATCAACGGACCGAACTTGCCAAGCTCGCGCTGCCTTAAACTTCTTCACTGTAGTGCGTGAGGGCACATAGTAGGAAGAGACTAAGTGGTACTGGAGAGAGTCGACATATCTTCTTGAAGCACAGGAGATCAGGACCAAAGGAGAGGCGATCGAAGACAGAGCCGCGGAGTAGGCGACATGCGACTGTCATCAATAATCTTCGTGCGGCTGGCAGTTGTAGCCGCATAGGCTTTCTTTATGCGGCTGGGAGTCTCGGCCGCATGAGTTTTCTTCTGGATGATCTGGCCGCATAGACCTCCTTCATGCGGCTGGCAGTTTCAGCCGCATGAGCATCCTGCATGTGGTTGGCAGACTTGGCCACATGAGTATTCGGCTTCTTTAGGGCGCATAGAATCACTCTTTATCCCTGCAAGTCTAGCATTGTTGAGCTTTCCTTTGCCGAACTTGGGGACAGCAGAGTCCTCTACGCTCGAGGTGGAGCCGTATGAGAGTCGCCTTCGCCGTCTTGGGTAGCAGAGAGTACTCCGTCCAGAGCTTGGGGAGGATCAAATGATTTGGCCTCCATTCGCTGCCAGCTTTCTTTGTGCAGGTTCGCTTCTGGACCGGGCCAGCGCTTCCCTCAGAGAGCATTTCTTCAAACGCCTGTTGGTCGAAGCGGACGACCATCTTCTGTTACGTGGAGCCAAGTTTGGCTGCATCCGATTGCGTCACCAACTCCTCAGCCGTAGAGAAGTTTATCCCCAGCAAAGTCGCCATCGTATTTGCCATGAAATATAAAGAACAAACAATTATCGGAGGACTGGACTTTTACTTCACAATAAACTCGCTTGTACAAAGAAAGCCTAGGGACGAAAACCTAGGTACAGCAATCTAAGTATAATTGTTTATTTTAGATTCTGGGGGGTGACGGTAGAGGCTCGGAAAAGCGACACAGCTATGCCTTACTCCTTGGACGATCGGGTGCAGCCTTGGCTCTGTAGAAAACTGCTTGCATTGCTGAAGAAATGCTCTCTTTTCTCTCTTTGGCTCTCTGGCTCTCTCTGTCTCTCTCTGTATATGTATATGACTCTGTCTCTGTCTGTGTATGTCTCTCCTTTTTCTATATCTCTCTTTCGCAAGGGAATGGCACCCTGCTATTTATAAGAGTGGGGGCCTCATTAGGGTTTACAGTGATTGCCCATTCTTGAAAGTCGACGGCTAAGGATCACTGGATCTGGGCCGTTCATCGAGATTTGAGCAATAAATGTGATTGTATCAAATCTTTTGTGGTAATTAATGCCGATTGACATAAATCCTCCTGATTTGTCAATCTCGGATTTCTTTGCCTGATTACAAATGATCTGATTTGATCCCAATATTTTATTAGGATTTGTTGAGGGATTTCGATCGATTTGATGCCACGTGTCCAGCTATCATGCCACGTGTCTGAACCGTGAGCTACTGCAGAAATCTGAGCCGCAGGAAGGTTGCTCCTCATGAGCCGCATAAGCTGGCTACGTGTTAAGGCTGTTTGCGAGTGCCCCTCTGAACATTTGAACCGCATGGTAATGATCTAAACCGCATGAGAAGTTTTCGTGAGCCGCATAGGGATAGTCTTCGTGAGCCGCATGGAGCTAGTCTTTGTGAGCCGCATGGGCTAGTCTTCATGAGCCGCATGGGATAGTCTTTGTGAGCCGCATGAAGATAGTCTTAGTGAGCCGCATGGGGCTAGTCTTCATGAGCCGTATGGGGGAGCCTCCGGTTGGGCCGCATACGACTGTCCACGTGTCACGGCCGCATGACATTTCTGAATCTCGGGGGATCGTGTCAGAGATTTTCTTTCTTCGTTTCCCCAGGAGTCTGCCATTATGACGGAGTCATAATTGTATTTTTGGGTCAGGGCTGTCACGCGTCAGAGCTGTCACCGTCAAAATATTTAATGCAGTAAAACGAACGGAAGAGCTGTTTGTAGGCCACGTGGCTCCTCTCTGAGCCGCATAGAACTTGTCTGAGCCGCATAGACGCTCGAGCCGCATGAATACTTGCGCCGCATGAACTCTCTGAGCCGTATTGGGCTCTCTGGCCGCATGGATCTTTCTTTATTATTTTCCATGCTTCTACAGTTATCGTGCACGGTAAATACATACGGAGAAGGGGTCATGATCATGTATACTACTAACAGTTTCCCCTTAACCCGTTGTTTAAACCTGTAGAGATATGAAAACTGTCCTAAACATGGTAGAGACTGAAAGTAATACAACATGTGAAGTTTTAACTTGCTACCCAAAGGATCAGCATTTAACATGGTTGGAAATCACAGTTTATTGTTATAGCAGTATGTAAAGTTTGTAGAAGTACTTGCCTTTAGCAAAGCAAAGCAGTGAATAAATGCTATAGATGCCTGGTGACTCGTCACTGTAGAAATAATACATAACTTATTTTTATACCAAGTTAACACTAAGACACTAGTTGTGTGAAACGACTTTCTGACTGGACACCTAGCGAAATGATGACTTTAGCTTAGGAGACCAATGTGGGATGATACAAAGCCCAAACTAACTTTCTAGGGTCTTTATACTAGTAGGTGAGGTCCAATACTACAATAACTCAAAACAACACAAATCATTGTAAGTCGTAATTATTCAATAAATAAATCAAACTGTACACTGTGTTCCAACAATTTTTGAGATAGACAAACAGCTCAATTTTACATAAAATAAGTACCAAATGATCCTTGTTATTATAGAAATTTATACTAATTTTTTCTGGAATTTATAAACCCTCATAGATATTTATTAAAAATCAGCAAACATATGTATCCTGAAAATGAGTTCTGTTTTCCTATTTTTATAAAATACCAAAAGTACTTATTAAATTAGCTAAATTAAGATAGTATTTAAATACAATTTTTTCCAGATTTTTGCAGCACTTAAATATATATAGAAATTCAAAAACGGCAAGTAACAATTTATGAAAATAATTAATTAATTATTTACTATTTTGTCCATGTATTCGAAATTGAACCGAAGTCCAGATACAGGACCCAAAGTCATGAATCAAGTCCAATATGACTTGTACAGACTCTGAATATATTAGACACAATTGGGCCCAAAAACCCATGCTAGGTTTGGACATCATTGGCCATAATTTATAAATATAGGAATTTAAATATAATAATATATTTTAAAGTGGTAATACAAGTCACAAAATTATAAAAATAACTTGTGAAATTTTTACATAATAATATTTAGCACTAAAATTGTATTTGAAAATATATACATAATTATACAACAAACACAATTATATATATAGAATATATTATATAATATATATAGATATATATATATATATATATATATATATAATTATATATATAATATATATATATATATCTATATACATATATACATAATACATATATCATATATACATATATACATAGATATATTTATAAAAAAATATACATATATATAAAAATATATATATCATATAATAATAAATAAAAATAAAACAAAACAAAGAAGAAAGAAAGGGGGGCTCGAACTCGGCCAGCCAAAGGTCAGAGACTGAGCCCCACTCGGCTAGCCAGTAGGCTAGCACGAGCTTGCTGGTAGAGTATAGGACTTTTACAAATTTTATACTAAAACAATTTATCATTCGACCCAACCCATTACAGTACCCATTACCCGATCCCAATAACACAATACACAACTCGTGTCCTGACTGTTAGAACACGAGAGTCTGACACGAGTCTTGTGTCTCTGTCTAGCATGACAAGCACGACACAATTATTGCGTGTCCGAACTTACCTACGCATTGAGTAACACCCGGTTTTCTGAAATTGGGATTTTTGAAATTTTATTATTTTTATTATTTATTAGTGGTATTTTAGTCATGGTATGATTTTCTGGTGATTTTAGTTAGATTAAACCATTTTCTAAGTCATGCTAAGTCATACTTATGACTTTGTAATTTTGGTTAGTATAACTTAGTGTAAACCCTAGTTTTCTCTAACCTAGAAGTTGCCATGACCATGAGAGCTTAGCCATAGGCTTAGAACACAAATTAGTGATTTTTAGCCTAAAGGGTATTTTTGGTAATTTACTAGACTTTATTTGTGATTATGTGATTTTAATATTATTTTAATCATGGTTAAAGTCCCATGATTAGTCCCTAATCTATCCTACCCTAAACTAGAGGTTAGCCACTAATCTAGAAGCATTAGGATGAAGATTGGTCATGGGGTAAGTAAGTTAAATATCTAGATATTACTTTATTGATATTTTGCACAAAACACTCCAAATATCTAAACCCTTTACACAAGTCTTGCCTTAGCCTAGAAGAAAGCCAAGGACACCTCCCTACCCCCCATGGCAGCCAAGGACCCCCCCCCCCCCCCCCCCTTGGCAGCCCACAATTCTATAAAACCCCATGAATTAATTCATGAATATTTACATGAAATTAATTCCAAGAAAATTCCCATTCCTTTAACCCTTCACAACTTGAGCTATTTGCCAAATTCACTCTAGTCTCTTGCATTGGGACCCTACAACATCTAGGGTGCTAAAGGGAACTAGCAATCAGGATTTGGAGGCATTGGACATCATCAAGTGGAAGAACACACCCCCCATTTTCTTTGATTTTCATTGGATTTGCATCAATAGGTAAATGTCCAAAAACCATGTTAATATGTGTTTTTGTCTTCATATTTGATGCATCTAGTATTAGGGAACTGTAGGTCCAGTTTGGTGAAAATTTGAGTCGGTTTGGTGTCCGTATCGGACCGTATCCTAGACTACGAAACCTTGTTTGATGAAATGCCACAAAGGATCTGTTTTTATAAAATGTAAACAATTATATTTTCTGGTAGCCCTAGACTTCTAGGTCACAACCCTAACCTACTGAGCACATTTTCGAGTCGTGTCCGTGTCCAAAACGGACACGAACTTACTGTACGAGACTCCGCACAGTCCTGCTACCTGCTACCGTACCCTTCGTGCGAACTGCACAGGGCACTTCGACACACCAAAAATTGTGGACAGGAGGGGGCAATTGCGACATGCCCCCAAATTTGGTGTCGCCTCGTTCATGTCGAGTGAGAAATCTCACTCGTACTGGACACGGGCTTCAATGCACACGCCGCGAGGCAACTTCGAGCGTGTCGTGTCGCGCGGACACGACACTTGGGTGCCTCGTGATGACACCATCGTACCCTTCATGTGGCGTACACGTGGACATGAGCACATGGTGCTTCGTGTCCTGTGCCACGAGCACTGAGCTTGTGACAGCGTGCCCGACGCTGTCGAAACTCGCACGTATCAGTCGTGTTTTCACGACTGATACGGCTCTCGTGTCGACACTGTGAACACGTAGACACGTAACAGAGTATCCATCGTGTAGCCCTATGTGGGCTACACGTGTGTGTGACCACGAGTGGTGTCGTGTCTCGT